>WAAD01018893.1:545101-567086 GCA_013389945.1 Fregata magnificens
CTCCGGGGGGGCTGCGGCATCGCCTGGCTGCCGTTTTGCTGGGAGCAGGGTTGGGGGCCGCTCTGCTTAGCCCGGAGCCGCGGGGATGGCACAGCACATCCCGGCACCCTGCTCGCCACGATTCCCCGGGAGTCTTTGGCTTCTCCGTGGGTTCTCCAATTATTTTCTGACTTTTTTTATTAAAGCTGCGGCTTCCCAGCACGATTGGTTTGCCCTCTGTCAGGTTCCTCGGCAGGTAGGGCCAGGAGCCCTGCTAAAGTCATTATTAGAGCATTTCTGGTTTCTAGTAGGAAACTTCTGTGTTGATCCACCAGAAAAAAGGTCGGTGGTGGCACAGGTGGTTCAGAGCAAGTCACTTAGGATATTTGAAATCCAGTGAGGTTAGAAAAAATCACAGTGGCTGGAGGAAAGGGCATGATTCACCCTCGAGGGTAAGATAGCTTCACTGGAGGTGGCTCTTTGGCTCAGCAAGCTGCCCCAGCTGCTTTTCCTCCCCTGGCTCCTTGGGATGCTGCCAGGGACTTCACTGTTGGTGCTGAAAAATGCCAGATAAGCAGAGGTTTGGGGCCAGTATAGATGCCTGACTGCTAATTATCAAATTACCTGTCTGTCCAATGGTAGGAGCACTGTTCATGCCCTGAGACGACGTGCCCTGTGGGATGCTCCCTGCCCCAGAGCCGAACAGAGAGATTTTTGAATCCTTGGCTGAGCTTTGCGAGGGAAAATGCCCCCCTGGCTGCAGAGAGCCCTGCTCTGGCTCCAGAGACGCCCTCTCCCCTTGGAGGTGCAGGCTGCTGGGGATGTGGCCTTGGCAGACCTTTCTGACGGTGGTAGCTGCATCGACATCAACGAAAAGCAGGTTGTGGAGGGTGAAGCAAAGGATGCCTGCAGTCACTGCGGGGGCCAGGGGCCAGGAGGGATGTGCCCTGGCCAGAGATTGCTTTCAGTGGGGTAAGACTAATCATGGGGCAGAGGAAGGTGAGGAGTCAGCTAATGGGGACTGTCCCCATCAGCCTGGTAGCAAGGGGTCTGCCTTCTTCCCAGCGTGTGCTCGCAGAGAAACCCACGGTCCTGGGGGGGCTCAAGGTCCCACCACCAACTTTAAATCTGCACTGAGCCTTGGGGTGAGTTTTGGTGGTGAATGTAGCAATGGTGGCTGGGTCTGTATGTCCCTACCTCTGGGTTATCCCAGTGCCCCTGCTGATCTGTGCTGGTGGCTGTTCTTGTGCATAGCCAGTGTGGTGTGTGACCAGGTTTTAGGCTGAATACCGGCACAGGCTCAGCGGGATGTGCTGACTGCTGCAGGATGAATCCTGTGCTTCTTTCTGCCACACTTCATCAATCTGGGCTGTTCCTGGGTCTCACCACCATTTCAGATTTAGTGTCCCTTAGTATTACCTCATTAGGTGGCAGTGTTGGTGAGAACTTTTGCAAAAGCATATCTCAACTAAAATCCTTCTTCCTTTTTGCAAACCACTTCTCTTTCACCTCAGATGCATTGTGTAACACCTCTGTGGCATGGCTGTAGAAAATCGGCTGGGAAAGTGGTGCTGGGTGAGCATCAGGTGTATGATATTCGTAGCTGCTTCTAATCACATTGAGCAGCAAAAGTTGTGGAAAATAAGCTGTGCAGGAGGCTTGGACAACTCCTCTGTGTCCACAGCAAGTACAGCAAGGAGGTTGTGGGGACTGAGCCCTGGGTCACATATTGCGATGTGTCTGCAAATGGCTGCTGGAGAGTGTTAAAGAGGGGGGAGAGATCAGGGATAAAGGGAAATTAGTTTGAAAGCACCAGCTCTGTTATGGGAATGGCCCATATGGACATCAAGAAATGATGGTGGCAAGCAAGTATTTAGGTGATCATTTGATGAGTGGTCTAAATCCTGCGTGTGGCTCTGCTGGTGCGGAGACGGCCTGCCTTGCTATTGCAGTGGTTTTAAGATGTTGAGGCAATAGGGAAGGAATTCCCAGCTGGCTGTGCCACACTGGCTTTGTGATCACTGATGTGAAATGTTCCCCGCTTCCACCGGCAGCCCCTTTTGCTGGTGGAAATGAAGAGATATATTTCCTGGGGTAAATAAGAGATGCATGGCAGCCACAGAGAAGGAGCCTCTGGTTTCAGGATTCACGTGGCATTTTAGGATGTGGTTTCACCAATTTGTTGGTGTAGTCTAAATCTGTGCTGCTGCTGGGAAGGGGGCTGCACTCAGCTGTGCATCCCCAGCACTCCTCTTGTGCCAGCAAGAGCAAGGGGCTGACATGAAAACACACTTTTTGCGGTGAGGACTGTGGTCTCTGCTTTGCAGGAGCTGTGCCCTGCGCTGATCACCCAAGCCCAGCGATGACTGAGGAAAGGAAACGGGAGGGTGCAGCTGGAGGGTGGGAGAATCTCAGTTTCAACCAGTCATGATGACATGGCAGTTTTAGATGAGGTTTTTTGGGGAAAAAAAACCCTTCTTGCAGCCAGGAGCTTGTGGACTAGCTGAGCCAAGGATGAGCAGACACTGGCAGAGTCAGCCAGGAGAAACTCCTAGCATAGAAGCAAAGCTGAACTGCTACCATCGTGCCTCCGCGAGGGATATGTTACATCAGCTAGAGCAGCTTTATGCCAGTGTTACTGCAGCTACAGCACGGTTCTGTCGAGCACAGGAACATTGCGGGGAAAATCATGCCCCTGCCTGAGACTGTGGACCTAGGAAAATAGTCATTGGAAATGTGCCTGAGGTTGGGAAATGGGTTCTTGAGTTTGCTGCTGTTTTGGTTCCTGCCATTATTGTCACGAACGTATCACATTGCGATGGCAAACGCAGACGTTGCTTTTAAAAGCCATTTGCTCTGCTGCTGCCTGCAGAAGTAGTAATTTTTTATCTTTCTTTGGCCATGGTATTGTGCTGCTGGAGGAGTTCTTGCATGTTTTCAGGAGCCTTCCACCTTCCTCCCATTCTCCCTTGCCGGTGCGAAAATTCAGGGCTAGGTCAAACCATGGCAGAGGTGAGGATGCTGCAAGAATGAGTCACTGTGGGTAGAAGGGAGGTTTTGCCTTTTGGGGCTCCTTTTCTCCCCCAGCCCTGGGTTGTGCTTGGTCTGTATCCCCCTCCCAGTCCTGGGTTGTGCATCCTTTGCCCTCCCGGGTGCCATCGTGGCCCCCACCAGCCTTGTTTCACACCCCTGTCGCTGCCTCAGTGCCACAGCTCTGTGTTCCGGGCAGTTTGGGGCCGTTTGGTTCAAATCCAGCTCTGAGCCGTTGAGCCACCGGCTGACCCTGCAGTCCCTCTCCCAGCGCTGGCACCAATGGATGCCCCGACGGCCGCCCGGGCTCCCAGCCGTCCCTCCCTGCTCCAGCTCCTCAGGAATCTCTTTGGGCTCCCACGAAGCATGCGGGGGACAGGGGAGCTCAGAGCGGAGGGGCAAGAGCTGGGTGCCATTGGGGGCAGCAACAGCCCAGGGCAACTGGCAGGCCAGCAGCACCCGTGCTGGGAGCACTGGGAGGGTGCTGAGGGGGAGAGCATGGAGCCACTGCTGGGGGATCTGGGGGGGCTCAGCCTCGCCGGCTCCCTGGAGAGCAGCACAAGCAGAAGCTGCCTGTCGTTGAGCACCAGCGACACTGAGCTGGTGGTGGCCGGTGATGTGGCGGATGCTCCTGCCGGCAGCCCAGCCCGGCAGTGTGCAGGCAGCGAGGTGGCCAGCGAGGAGGGGACAGCCATGCCAGAAGCTTTCTGTGACAAAGCTCTGGAGACGTAAGCGTTGGGGTGGGGGGTGACATGGGGCCAAAGGCCCGGCTTGCTTCAGTGTCCCTGTCGAGGGAACGTATCCTTATAGACATGGATGGCCTAGAGGGATAGGGAGAAGCCCACTTGGCTGCATCGGTCTTGTCAGATCCCAAGCAGCCAGTGTTTTGCAGAAGGCTGCTTGTTTGGACTTTATAAACAGCTGCTCATTTGGATTTTATAAAACCCCGTTTTCCCTTTACTTCCTTAAAACATTGAAACGAGCCCAGTGTTTCCAGTAAGGCTGCAGTTGGCTTCCAGAACCCACACAGCTTCGGGGCGTCCTGCATCCACAACAGGCAGGCTCCGTCCCCACCGCTGCCTGTGCTGCTCTTACCTCCCCAAAGGTCCCCAGGCAGCTCTGTATGGACTGTGGCACCCATCAGAAACCCGAGTTATAGCCCTTTGCTGTCCTTGGCCTCTCTAGGCTGCTGACAAGGGATGCAACCAGATCCAGCTGTGTTAACCAGCTGTGTTAGTGTTGCTGCTAGAGGGTCAGAAATTGCAATGCTGGCCCTGCTGGCCTTTGTTTGAACACACGTAACTGTGCTTTGCCTCCAGGGACGGGCTCCTTCGAGGTCTGGGTGCTGATGGTGAAGATGTTACCTGCGGCACAAGCCCTGAGCCGATGTTTTCTGCGGACTTTGATGCTGAATGGGAGAAAGAGCAGCTCCTGAAAGGTGAGAGAACAGCTCAAAGGGAAAGGAAATCCCCCCCCTCAACCCTGAGGATTCGAAGGCTGCCTGGGAGAAGTCCTGAGGAACGACTGGTAGCCCTTCTCCCAGTCTGTATGCTGCTTTTGGGGTATGAGCCTTGGGGCTAGTGCTGCATGCTGTCTGCTGGCTAAATGTTGGCATCAAAGCTGTGTGTTGGAGAAGACCAACCAGGGGGATTGCCAAGGCAGTCAGAGCACTGGGGAGAGTACGCAAGGGCCAGGGCACAGAGCATTGAAAATTGCCCAGGGGATGCGAGGGGCTGGGGCACTTCAGCCAGTTGCCCGCTGAATTCAATGCCCAGCGTGCCTGGCAATAAGTCCGTTTGCTTTGATGGTACTAGAGGATCTGGACCTGGCACAATATCCTCTTTCAGACACTCCACTGGGGCACATTTGATTGCTGTGCCAAGGACCACATGCAGGAAGGGAGGTGACAGCTCTGGGGAGTCACTGTTTTCTTCAGGCTTGTTTTAAACAGCAGATGAGGGTGCAGGATCCCCGAAAGCAGAGCTGCCCCAGTGGAACAGGCTCTTCAACATGAACAGACATCGACGGACTTCACATAAGGTTGGTGAAAGGACATGGAACATGGGGCTAAGGCGGTGATCACTCGTGAGAAGGATCTACGTGCAGGCAGATCTAAGTGCCCTCAGGCCTTAGAGAAGGCATAGGGATAGATTAGCGTGCGGCATGCTAAAACTCATCCCTGGCACTGCGAAGGCACTATGGTGTCTGAGGCTGTGGGCTTTCAGGGGTGTCTTTGAAGTTCTTCTGTACCTCCATGGTCCTTTCCAGCTGAGCACGGAATGGTCTCAGGATGCTGCTGGTCAGTGATGGGCAACACATGGTATTGGGATGTTTGCTGGGATGGGATGGATAGGAGTGAAGTAGGGATAGTGGCAAGAACCAGGCCTTCGGGATTCCCTTCCTGGTCTCCTTACAGACCCCCACTGTGACTATGGTTGTTTAATTGGGGTAACTGGTTACCCAGCAGCCCTGGAACAAGCTGTATGTGCAAAATTATCTTGCCATCCCTAACAATCCTGTTTTAATAGCTCCTGGATCTCCCTAACACGTTGATCCAAAGTAGAATAAGAGATGCCCCTGCAGACTAGGTCTTCATCTGAGATGAGGGTCAGGTCAGGAGTGCTGGTGACTTCCCCAGGTATCTGCAAGCCAGCTTGAACAAGCCCAGAGGAGGCCACGGATGGAGCAGGATGGGTGTCTCGAATCCAGACAACATGAACAGGGCAGGTTTGCAGCAGAGAAACAGATCTGCAGCAGAGCAGAGACTCCAGCTGCTTGGTCAGGGCTCTGAGAGGCGCTGAAAAAGATGCAGGACCTGGTAGAGCTGCAGGAAGTAGCTGGGGTGGCGGACAGGTTGGTGGTTTAATAAAGCTGTTCTGCCGGAGTGTGGGTGTGGGGTGTGCATGGTGCAGCACGTAGATACAAGACAAATTAGGCCCCCTCTCTGCTGCATGGTGCAGCGCATTAAATCAGCTCTTTGAGAAATGGTCAATATTTTGTTCCAGACAGCGAAGAGGGACTCCAGAGCAGGGTTTTAACAGTAGCCTTGGGGAGCTGCCTGAAGCTGTTAAAAAGTTGAGCTTTTAATAGATTTCCTTTCTATACGGCATAACCATGCTACAGATCCTGCCACTGCCTGGCAAAGTATAGGAGACAAGAGCCACGTTCACAGTTAGGGCGTAGGAGCCTGGAGACCAGCTGTCTGCTGGGTTTTGTCACTCACTCCCCGTGTGACCCGGGTCCAACATTTTCCCCTGCTTGCCTCAGTTTCCCATCTGTGTCAGGAGACATCTACTCAATTGCACGAAGCACTCTGAGATCTCTGGATGATAAATGGGCAGGGGGCGGGGTGGGAAGCAGAGGTAGAGGTTTTTTTCAAGATCAGCTGCTGGAATTAGCATTATATCAGAATGACACTGTTGTACAGAGACATTTTGTCAACTCCGACATCATATTTTTTTTTTTCTCCGCTGCAGCCTCATGCCCCGGGAAGCTTGATGGAGCTGGAAAGCAAAGAGGAGCCTCTTTTGAATGTGGCTGCTAATAGACCTGCAACACCGGTTCTCCCCCTCCTGCCTGTAAAACCCTCTGATGTGGTCCTGGTCGAGAGGTGAGCTCCTCCACTCTCTCCTGCCAAGGGTGGGAGCAGAACCCCACAGCTGGCTCCCCCCAGCCCTTCAGCAGAGCTGCGGGAACCTGCTGGGGAGAGAAATTTCCTCGGAGCACCAGATGGCACTCTCCGACTTCCAACCGAGCTGAGCCGAGCCGGGCTAACCCAGCTGGGTGACACAGACACCCGTGGGTGTGTGCGGGGCCACCCTGGCTCCCTGCCCTGCGCCTGGGTCCAGGCTGCGGGGAGCAGGGGACAGCGGGGACAGGAGGATGGGGTGCGTCGAGGGACCATCTCTGCATGGGCCAAAGAGTTTCTCCATCAACCTACGGGTTTGGTCACCCCATGCAGCGTGGGTGTTGCAGGAGTGGGCAGGCTCGCCTCCTGCAAACCCTTGGCAAATCCAGGACTCCAACCCCTGCCCCGGGGCTGCTGGAGCGTGGGTGGCCGTGGGTTGCGCAGTCCGGCCGTGAGCCCCGGCCGTGGTGCCGACAGCATGCGCACGCCGCCCACGGCTCAGTCCGGCTCGCCACAGCGTTGCTTAACTGTCCGGAGGATGTGACTAAGGAAAGTTGCTCTCTGCTCCCCTTGCCGCTCTGGAGCAGGGCCGCCCTGCTGCTCCCCGGCAGGAGGGAACTGGTCCAGCTCGCTTGGCTCCGCAGCACCCAGCTCTCCAGGGATGCTGTGGTACAGAGAGCAATTGCCACTGTGAAAAGGAACAGCAAAACCCCTGTCGTTCATCAGGTTTTATCCACAGAGTTTCCCCTGGTTCCCTCTGGGGTTGCTGGGGGAGGCAAGACGCCTTTCCCAGTCGGGCTGGGTGGGAGGATGCAGATGGCGGCAGTGCCAAGCGCCCAGGGGCCGAGGTCGGAGCTGCGATGCCCCAGCTCCCTGCAGAGCACGGCCGCCCTGCCAACACCGCGGGTGTCTCCACGCTGAGTTTATCATGGCCGCGCTGTCTCTGGGCTCTGGATGAAGAGAGAATATGAGGCTTCAGGCAAAGCGCTTCTCACATGCACCAGATTTATCAAATTGATTAAAAAACCCACAACAGATCCAGGCATTGTTCCTATAATAGCTATTGGAGCATGTTGCACGTTAATCAAATCGTCTGTTTGCCATGTCCAGAGAAGACAGCATAAGCCAGCTTGTGTTTTTCAGGCATTGGAAGAGCTGTCAAGCTATAATCTGTTTAGGAGAAAATAACTTATAAATACACCTTCTGATAGTCTGTTGTATAAATATGGGAAGGGGGGGGGGTTCTGTGACTGCAAGTACCTATCAGAGGGCTGATAAATCTGTGTGGGGGCTAAGTGTCATCATATGGGCTCCCAGCAAGAGGGGAGGGAAGGGACTCCCAGACCTTCCTCCTTTTCACCTTCGTCCCCAGCACAGAATTGTTCTGTCCAGACTATTGCCTCCAACTTTGCCCACTGGATTTGAAATATTTCAAATAACAGAGCTCCCATCCCTTCCCTCTGGGAGGCACACCATGGTCTCCTGGGTATTTTTCCTAATCACATAAAAAAGCTAATCCATCACGTCCTGGGTGTGAGTCCTGAAGCACGGGGCTCCTGCAAGCACCCTGAGAAGACTCTCAGATCCTTGGCATGTCAGCACAGAGAGTGCTCAAGCGTGGCAGCAGACCTCTCTGTGGGCAAGAAGCTTGGGACAACCTGCTTATAAGGTCCTGCAGGTCTGTGATGATGTGGCCGAGCAGTCAGCGTCTGGGGTTGATTCCTGGCTGTGAGGACACCTTCAGAGTGTTATTCCAATTTGCTGTAGTACTCGGGGTGTCTGTGTCTCTGACGTATTTCTTTCTCTAACCGAGGTTTTCTGAAGACAGAGCAGGAGAAACCATTGGCTGCTTTGGGAGAAGCTGGGTACAGCTGGGAGCAAGTGGAGCAGGAACCCCTGGAAAAGGCTGAGGTCAGTCTAGAAGAGAAAAACGCCATCAGTACACTGACATGGGACATCTCTCTTGGCGCCTTGTGCCACTGTGGTGCTCTGTGGCCACAGCTCTAGTTCTGTCTCCACCAAGCCGTTGTGGGACCACGGGCAAAGCACTTGGGCCAATATGCTTGAAATTGCGTAGTGTCAGGTCCATAAATCCATTTTAGAACAGCTGGTGGCTCCTGCAGAAAAAACCAGCACGTCTTAGTGAGGTTATTTATTAAATGAGCCCAGTTTTAAGTCTCCCCTTTGAGAAGACTGGGTCTGCACTCCCTGCCTCAGTTTCCCCTTTCATACAAGAGATTGCATACCAGCTCCTCCCCTCCAAAGCACCGCATGGATCAGTGGCATATTTCTAAATGCCTCCGAAATCCGGGCTGACAAGGGCTCCGGGCAGTACCGGAGAACTGGCTACGGAAACCCTCCATCCCCATGCGGAAGAAACGCGGGGAGTTGCTAAGCCTGGCTTTGTGAAGGCAGGTCTGCGCGCTGGTTATCACTCCTCGCTGATGTGAGCTGTGGGCAACTGAATGCCAGCATGCTCCTCCCGAAGGCAGGGACAGCCGGGGAGAGAGGAAAAAGCAACTTCCTCCGCTCCAGGCACAGGAAGAGCACGTCTGGGAGGTGGGAAGGGGGGTGCTGGGGGGGCTGCCTGCCCTCGCTGCCCACCTTCACTGCCTGCCAGGCACGTGTGCGTTGGGGTCACTTTGCAGCATCCCATCTTCTCCCTCGTGCAAAGACCAGATGTGTTGTCTTGTCTTAAGTAGCTGCAACAGAGGGGGTGGGAAACTCCAAAATACCATTGGAAAATGGAGCGTGGAGGCGGTTTCTTTGTCTCATGCCGTGCGGGCCAGGAGTTTTACCAGGTTGTTTGCTTGGTTAATTTTTTTTTTCTTCCGTGCTCAGCTCTCTCTGCAGCCACCTCGCTCTGCAGTGTGTGGGCAGGCACAGACTTTGAGCATTTAGGAAAGCACCCAGAGTTTAACAGGGATACTTCTCTGTCTGAACCCATCTGCCATGAGCTCCAGGGTGCGGGTCTGATCCTGACAGCCTGCACAGTAGCTCCTTTCAGCCTCTGAGGGGGTGTCTGCAAACAGACACCGATTCATAAGCATGGTCTTCATAGGCAGATAAAGGCAGGGGCATGCCTGGCGCGGCTCCCAGAGCCACAGTCGGCGGGGAGTCGCTGGTGTCCAGCTTCTCTGAGGGAGTAAATGGGGCTGGGGGCTGGAGGCTGGAGGGGTGCAAGCAGCTGGGTGCCAGTGGGGTGTTGGAGCAGCCTTGCTTTGTGCTCATGATTGCAACGTGCTGGCATGGGTCCAGCTCTCGTAGCTCGAGATGCTGGAGGTGCCCAGAGCCCTGTGCCCCAGGGCCCTGCGCTGCCCAGCGGCTGCAGGTAATGGAAGGGAAGAGCCCATTTTGGGGCACAGGGCAGCACCGACGCGGTGGGAGCTGGCAGCAGGGCTGGTGGGAGGCAGTGCCGCTCTGCGTCAGCCGCTTCAGTCCCTGAGGTGCATCCTTTTCCCTCCCTAGATCCAGCTCCTGGGAGAGATGGGGAGCAGCCCCCGATGGACCACCCCACATCGGCAGCCCTCCCGGAGGAGAGATCGATGCTTCCTCTTTGCTCCCCACCCCGGTATCAGCCAGGCTTAGGCCTGTCCCGAAGAGACCCTCAGCTCCAGCTTTTTCCTCTTCTCTCCCCTATGTTGCTCTTTAATGAACATACCACGTTTCCCTTTTTGCTTTCTCCTTTGCTCCTTGGGAGGGACCCGTGAGTCTCACCCCGCTGGCTGGCACAGCCTGGCTTTGGTTTGAATTTTTTTTTTTTTTTAGATTAAGCATTTAGTGTGAATAAATTGTTCTCACTTCTCCTTCTGATTATTCACTTTCCCTTATTAAACAGTTCTGTGTTGAATTACTTTTTCTCCTTTCCCAATCCTTCCACCCTCCAGCTTTTTCATGTTTTCCACATTAGTTATTCTCTGTGGCTTTTAAGGTTTTTATTTATTAATTTCGGGGTAAGAAGAGACAGGTCTCTGCCTCCGTTCCCCACCCACTGCAAAAGGAGCGTTGAGATTGCCTTGTCTAGTCTGGCCAGCGGTGGTCTCCATCCCCTGGGGCTGAAAAGCAAAGCCAATCTCTTAATAGAGGTATCGGAGAGGGATCGGGGGGTCCTGTCCCTGTGGGGTGGAGAAGTGACCCCCGGCCCTTCATTTTCCCTTGGGTGCATGGGAGGAGATGTCCCATCCCCGCATCCTCGCCTCGTCCCATCCCCCGCCTCCGCCCCGAGCCGTTGGCCAGCGCCGGGCGCTTGAACCGATGACCCCGGCAGCGGTTTCCCAGCCCCGAGCGGCTCATTCACGGCCGGGCTGGAGGAGCTGCTGGCAGCCCAACTCCTGCTAATCTGGGAATTGTATGCCAGGAAGCACACACCCAGCCGACCTGCCTGAGACAAAGCCTGCAGTGTATGCACCAGCTCTCCCCAGGCGTTCCTCTGCGCAGCTTGGGGCTATTTCTGAGCAGTCCCCAGAGCGTGAGGCCTCGCTGGTTCCCTCCCCGGACTTTCCCGAGGGTCGGGCACCTGCTTTGGCTGCAGTGCCAGAGCTCGGTCCTCCTGCAATAGGAAGGGCTCCTGGCCTGGCACAGCATGAGATGCTCTCACAGCCTCTGGAGCACATCATAAAAGGGGGCTGTAGCACCTAAACTCTGCTGGCTAACCTGAAACCATGGCTGTGAAAGAGAGAACTCCATCCCTGGGATGTTTACTGGACCTCTGGGGTGTTTACTCTGGACCCTATCAATGGCAAATTAACCACAGCCATCATCGCTTTCTTGCTAGATTGGTTTAGCAGATCTGTCCTGGCAATAGACCCTTCCCATGTTGCCTTCCTGGGTACCAAAACTCTCTGTCCTTGACACATCCTTAGAAGCCTTGAGCTCCAAATAGACTTGACCTCTGTGTAAAACCGTCTGAGATTTCCCGAAGAAAAGTGCTATATAAAATGTAGGTATTATTAGCAATCTCCCTCTGCCAGGTCATATGTCAAACACCAGCACGAGGAGGTGTGAGGAGGAAGGGTTTGCCTTGGCTGAGTCATTTCATAGCAGCTTGTTTCAGGGTTATGTGCACCTCTTTGGGAAGCAGCTGGTGTCGTCTGCTAAATTAGGTCTGGCAGAGGCAGCAAGTCATTTCCACAGCATCCGAGCATCCCTGGTCAGCGCAGTCCTTGTCCCTGTGCTGTTCCCACTGCGTAGGTGGGAAGTGGAGACACCTATGCTGAGCTGTCCTTGGCGATGTTCGGGGCAGGCTGGTGGAAATGAGCTCGGTGAGTTATTCTGCTCTACCCTTTGAGGGCAGAGTCGGGCCCATTGCCTTGACAAGAAGCTGCACATTCACGTGATGCTCCCACATCCTGCTCGACATATTTTAAGAAGGTTGTTTACAAACACTGATGTGGTGCTAGAGCAAGCGAGGCTGCTCATAAACGCCGTCAGATAGAAAAGCCTCTGCAAACCTTGTTGTCTTCCCATGCAGTGACGGAAGATGATGATCCAGTGCTGGAGTGCTCTAACTGCTGCGGCTCTTCCAGCTGCGGAGATGGATGGGCCGGTGGGACCGCTCTGGCACTGGGAGGCTCAGTCCAATTTCCTGCATCGTCCTGCGCTTCGGCGCAACGTTGTCCTGAGATACATGGTCTTGCTCTGCTCATTCTGCATCTTCAGTAGCACCACGAAGCCCTAGTCGTGGACTCCCTTGTGCAAGATGCTGCACCAACACAGAGTAAAATAGATGGCCGGTGCCTGAAATAATTTTCAGTCTGAGATTTCTGGGTCTCACAAAGCTGTTGTAAAGTTGCATTGCAAATGTGAGCCACTCAGATATTACAATGATATGAGCCAACATAATAGAATATTTTAAATGAAATATTCATCTGGATCCTCAGCCTGTGAAAGGGATAAAGCTCTGCTGGCTTCTGTGGACTCACACTAATTTATTTTTTATTACAACCCATTTGTATTACGATGGCGGCTGGGAGGTTCTAGGAGATCGCCTCCAGCCTAAGATCCCATTATTTCAGGTACTCTAAAATCACAGAAGAGCTCGACAATCTGTGCCCCAAATTTGAAACCGCTAAGGATGTAGCCTGGTATTTTTTAAAAAACAAACCTGTTCTCTGACACACACAGCACTTCCTCCGCGCAGGGCGTCTGCACAGGCACGGGCCCTTCCCTGGCAATTCAGACGGGCCCCAAAAGTCCTCTCTCTCTGCTGATGGTATCGTGCTGGCTGAGAAAGAGATTGTCATTTAATCAACAAAGAGCGCTTACAGCCCCAGACCAGATGGGAGAAATATTTGCCAAACAAAGACTCTATTTTCAAGGAAATCCTCTGACTTCTGCATCGAATGAGAGAAATGATTCAGGCTCTGGAGGCAAGCGGCCGAGACAGCCGTGGGTAGGAAATTCTCATGTCATGGGCTGAGTGGTTCTGCCCCGGGCACAACTGGAGCAAGGGCTACTTTTACAAGCAGATACAATTCCTGCTTTACGTTCAGGAATGATTCAAATCCCTTTGTGGATGTAGGCTACAGATACACCTATTTTCTGTTTGCACCCATCCATAGCCCTCCCAGAGGGATGCCTTGGCCTTGTGCAATGGGGCGAAGCAGCAGAGACCCGGGGAAACCCCAGCACGCTGCCAGCAGAGCCCCAGAGACGCTCCTAGCTGGGAAAAGGAACAATAACCGATGGCCTGACCTCACCGGAGAATTTCCAGCATTTCCAGCAAGCGTGTCCTGCACGGGGCCGGGGCCAGGCGTTGCGACGCGGCTGCATGCTGCTCACATCTCCCTCCCAGCAGTGTCAGGGCATTTTGCTCACCAGAGCTGTGATTTTGATCAAAGGAAACGTCAGTCATTGGAGACTTGAGCCTTTGGTGTTAAAATTAAATGCTAGATGTTAAGCTGGCATCCATGATAAAGAAAACTCTGCTTTACCAGCACGAACATGCTTTGTGTCCCAATCTAAAAGTCCAATGAGGCAATTGCATGCTGCCTCTGCGTGGGCTGTTCATTAGCTGCACTGGACCAGCACTGCTCCTAGGACAGCCCGGATGGGTTTTCAAGCCATCAGCTGCCCAGTTACAGCTGCCTTTCCACAGCCCCAGCCTAGATGCTGATGCCTTCAGAAATCGTGGCCCAGCTGCTGCTCTGAATCAGGCAGGAAGGAGCTGCATCTGCCGCAGCATATAAAAGAGCTTTTGGGTCTGTTGGTGGTATATAAAATGCAATATAATGTTACCTATAATTTTTAAAGCCAACTCCGGTCCTGCAAATAAAATACCTCTATGGTTCCTTTTTTCTTTTCTTTAACAGCTATAAACACTGCCCAACTCTTCCTCTTCCCTCTCAGCTTGTGACTGTCTTGGTTTATGGCATCGTCACAACCTCCTGATTGATTTACATGTAAAGTCAGTAAACAGTCGCTCCCACCCTCTCCAGTCCCTTATCCCACGGCTCCATGGCTGCTGGGTGACTCAGCAGCGTGGAGCATAAGCATGACTAACTCTTCCTTCTACAACAAACAGGGATTTTTGGGTCTTTGTTCAATGCATTCCTCTGTGCTGGTGGAAGTTGCCTAACGAACTGCCCTGGCACAGCAGCGTGACTCATCCCAAGGAGGTGTACGCTGATCTCCGGGACGTGAGGATGTCCGGGTCCTCCAGCACTGCTTCTGCACGTATCCTGCTGTGGGAGCTCGGGCTGGACCGATGCACGTGGCCGTGCTGGGCTAGAAGCAGGCAAAGCAGCCAACTTTCTCCTGCCCTGGCCAAGCCCGGCACTCCCTTTGATCACACCCAGCAAGTGTTATTCTCAGAACTGGATGTGGCCAGTCCCTTGAAATCAGGTCTCAGGCTGGTTATTATTAAACCTCCCGGTGCTGTTTGGGCTATTTCGTCCCCAGCAGCTTTTGGACCCACTGAGCGGGGTGGTCAACTACAAAGCTGATTGCTCTTCACGCTCCAGCACGATGAGATGGGTTTGGGAGCAAGGATGTCCCCCAACTGGGACATTCATCCCTGTGAGGGTGGAAATGTGTCTGATGAGGCACTGCTACTGCACCCCCCATCTTTCCTTTCTCTCTTTGCTGAGCAAATTTGAAGCAGGAAGAAGCTGAGAGCCCAAGTGAGCCCACCCCAGCCCTTTAATTGCAGTGGTGGGTGGGGAGGCTTTAAAGGGGAGAGAGTCAGGGGGGCATTTCCCATGGGGCTGGGGGGGAATGGGAATTTCCTCCTGGAAGCCTGGGCTGATGCAGCTCTGGGGCCGATGGGGTCTGTGGTGCCTGACCGTGGCGGGTCCTGCACCGTGAGTACTCACACTGGAGGGGGGTCTTTGGTAAGCAGCTGGTGCATTTGGGATTTGCTGCATTGGGGCATATGCAAGAGGGATGTGAGGCTGGAAAGCTGCTCCCTCTGTGCTGGGCTTGCTCCCCCATCCTGTGCAGGGCTTGTCTGAGAGCAGAGGGAGAGAGGGAGCACAGAGCTCCCCTGGGATGAAAGCAAAAATGTGTTTTGCAGCCTGGGCTGGTAACTTGTGTGCTGACTGCCTTGAGGGTGTCCCTGTATGTCCAGCCCTGGCAGCCGGTCCTGTCCCATGCTCCTGCTGCAGGTTTTCTGCCGCCCAGGGCCGGGTTTAGCTCTGTTCGTATGCAGCCTCCCTGCTCCGGGCATGGGCAGAGCCCTGCTCCCCACGCTCGCCTCCCCGTGCAGTGCCTGCGGCTGGGATCCCCACACCAGAGGGTACTGTGCCATGCACGGGACCTCGCCGTGCCGAGCATCTGTGTCCCCATGTCCCCCCTGTGATGGGGGTGCTCTGACCCCAGCATGGAGCTCGCCAGCAGCACAGGGAGACCCCACTTGCAGAGCCAGCCCTTGCCGTGCTGCATGTGCAGAAACTCTCCCAGGATCCTGCACTGTAGCTGGTCCCCGATTTGAGGTGACAGCAGGCTGTGCCGGCTGCCCGGGGCACTCCTCACTCATAGTACTGAGATGGGGGTACAGCACAGCGTGGGATCCCCCTTCCGCGGGGCACACAGCTGCCTGCGCTGCAGCATCACCCAGCTCGCCCCAAGCATCTCCTTTGATCTTGGAGCTATAACACCCGTGCAGCAGCCCGGCCACGCTCGCAGCGTGTTTCCTTTCATTGTCACATTAAGGGAGCCCATAAAACCAACTGCAAGTGCGGGCTGCGGCGGCTGGGCTCCTGCAGGCAGGGCTGCCTGCACGCTCCTGTTCTCAGCACGCCCTCACCGGAGGGGAGCAGCGTCTGCTTGTCCCCCCATCCCTCGGGGATGTGACCGCTGTGATGGAGGTGGTGGCCTGGCCCAGACGGGGAGGCAGCTGGTCCTGGCCCTGAGCCACATGGTAACCCAGCCTGTCATTCAGCAGGAAAGCATGTGGTTATCTCAGCGAAGACTGTAATTATGCTGATTGGCACTAACTTGTCTCAGAAAGCTAGGGAGGAGGGAAGAACCTCAGATCAGCCATTTTATATGAAACTTTACAGGGAGAAATGGAGGCCAGGGCAGCACAGGTCCGTAGTGGGAAGCCAGCTCCTCTGCGCTCTGTCCCTTCTCCTCTCCGTGATGTGCCCACATGTCCCTGCACCCTTCAGACCAGACTCACCCCAAGAGGAGCTGGACTGGGTGCAGCAGTGCACCCTGTTTAAAACCAGCCTGGCGGAGCATCCCCGTCCCTAGTTTGGATGTGGTGGGATGGAGCTGGAGCCCGTCCTGCCGCTGGCAGCGTGCAGAGGTGGGCAGCGTGCCCGTCCCAGGCTGTAGCTGGAGTGCATTTCCCATCTGCTCTCCGATAAGATGTGTTGTTCATTCATCGCTGTGTGTTGACCACAAGCCAGGCAAGAGGGCCTGCGTGGTCCACTTGGAGGCAGAGGAAATGCTGCTCGGCATGGTAATCCATCTCCAAAAGAGCTATTGAAAGAAGAGACTGTGCCGCTGGCTCCTCCGTGCTGGAGCCTGTTTTGCAGCAGATCCCTCTGGATTTCTTCAGGGGCTGAGACATGCTGGTGTGATCCGATTCCAGCAGTGCTCAGGGTTGCTCTGGAGCTGCTGGCTGCTCTTGAAAACCTGCCCATGGATGGGGACCGTACGAGGCAGTCTAGTCTGGGTCCCTGCCCTGATGTGCGGGAGCGAGGAGGGCTTGGGGAAATAACAGGAGGCTTTGCCCAGGACGTAAATTAGCGTGTGCCCTTGGAGATGAGCCAGCAAAGCTGTTACTGATGCTCTCACATGGGCATGACTGTAGTGGGCAACCAATCAGCTGATCTGGAGCAAAACAGTTGTGCAAACTGTGGAGGAGTTTGCATGGTAGCTGCACACAGGCCATCGGTAAGATGCAGGGCAGCGGACGGCCAGCCGAGCCAGGGAGGGTTGTGCAATGCAAAATCTCTTGGGCAATGCCCCAGAAGTGATGGGAAATGGGGAATGGGGCTCTTCCCTCACCCGTTCTGTCCCTGCCACTCGCTGCCATCCTGGCCCACGGCGAGGGTATGGCTGGCAGCCCCAGCCCTTGTTCCACCCCACAATTAACCTGTGTTTGCTTATTAGGGAAGCTACAAGCCTGTGCAAACACTTCCATTTGCTTTTGATAAAGTGAAGGTAGAAAAAAATCATGCCCATGAGGTGTGGCCAGTCCCGGCAGGCTGCTCGTGTGGGTCTGGGTCATGCTGGGTCCAGGCTGCCGAGGGCCATCTGCCAAGGACCGAGAGTCCCTCCCTGCCCTGAGCACCTGGCCAATTCCCGTATCACCCGGCTGTGCCGGTGGCTGTCCCCAGCCCTGCTGTTCTCCAGACAACCACGGCGTTTGTCCCAAACTTGGCCCGGTGTCGCTAACGGCAACTGCTAATTGTTCCTTCGTTCTGTACTATATTTAATTCCCCACTATTATTTTTTCCCCTTTTAATCATAAAAAGCCTAAATTTCCCTCGGGGAAGGTTATTGGCTCAAGTGTGGAAATATAACTGCAACTTGCACGGAGCTGAGCCACCGGGGCATTGGCTGTATTTTTAAATCCAAGTACAAAGTGTCTTCGATGCGAGCGTCGCTTAACTCTTCTCGGGGAGGGAGGGTGGGTGGGATCGGGGGGGTCCTTGCCCTCTTCTCAGCTCCTGTTGCTCACCCTGCCCATCCTCGGCGTGGGATGCGCCCACCCGCCGGCTTGGACATGGGGGCAGGAGGGTGGGCAAGGAGCAAGGGTGGGACTGGAGGAATTGCTCTGTTTTGCCCTATTTTCCTATGGCGTCCTCCTCTCTGTCTTGTTGGGGTGAGACCAGTGTGTGGGCATCCTCCCGAGCACGGTGAGGGTCGGTCCGAGGGGGACCACATCTGCACCAGTGTCTTCTCCTTCCCAGGCCATCTCCTGCTACCCCTGCGGGGACGGAGGTTTAGGTTCTCCAAGGTAACCTGGAGCCTCAATACCTTTGAGGATGTGGGCCAAAGTCATCCAGTCCGAGAGCTATTTTGGGGGAGCGTGGCTGCTCCCGTGAGACTGTTGGCACAGCCACAGTCGGAGACGGCCAGGCGTGAGCAGAGGCACAGATGGGACAGGCAGGAGGGAACTGGCCCTCGTCTCTGTCGGTTAATGAAGTCGCCCGAGGGGGTTTCAGCTCTACCCCGGCAGACCTTGGCTCGCCTTTCAAACGGCTGCTGGGGGGGAGGTTTGGGGTTTGGGTTTGCAGCTCAAGCAAAGCAGATTTGGGGTCTAACCCTTATCACTGCAGATGCACGTAGCATCTTCTGCACCATAGGAGCAATATTTTTTCAGTGGTAGTTACTCTGGGCTCTGAAATCCTCACCCAGAAGGAAAAACAAGGTTGAAACAACCCCTTTTGTTGGATAGCTGTAGCCTGGAGTTGGTCCTGGCCCAACTCTGCTGCTCTCTGTGGGGTGGCTGGGGTGGGAGCATGGTGCAGCAGCGTGAAAAGCACCATACAGAGCCTGGACAGCCTTTGTGTTGCATCCGTAGGCAGCAGCGGGGTCAGGGTGCACCTGGAGCCAGCAAGACAAGGGGGCAAACTCGCCTCCTGGCCGAAGAATCCCCCTCTTATGTGCCTCTGTCAGCAGAGCCTTCCTGCTCCCCGCTCTGCTTGTGCACAAGGGACCGAGTGTCTCCCTTCCTCCTCCTTGAACAAAGGAGGCTACAGTTTTTTTTACCGCCTTCTTCCAAGTGGCTTCACCCTTGAGTTCCCGGCCTTGATTTTGGATGCACAAGGAGACCCATACAAAAGCCAGACGGCGACCTGGCAGGGTGCAAAGATGCTGCTTGGGTACGACTAACCCATCTGCCTCCCCAGCCAGCATCCCTGCTCACCATCCTCTCCATCAGCGATACATTTTCTCCCAAAGCATCTGGACAAACTTGAGCTTCAGTTGGGCTCCTGTCCAGCCCTGGGGGGCTACGATCCTGGCTAACCTGTCAGAGGGTTGTGGCATGGTTGGGAAGCCAACACCATCCCACGTCGGGGAGTCCTCGCTGCCAAGAGCCATCGTGGGAAGGGCGCGCAGGTAGAGGGGAGCTTTTGCCAAAGGAACATCCTGTGGACGGGGCTGGGGGGCCAGGGGAGGGAAGTGGCCCTGCAGTTTGAGCAGTTGCCCGCAAAGGAGCAATTTCAACGTGTGAAAGGAATGTGGCTCCAACCCTGCCAGAGATGGAGGCTGTGCCTTAGGGATGGGGATGACTGCTGCTGGACTGACTCACCGGCTGCCTCTCTGCAGCCGCTTCCTCTCTGGGAGGCAGAAACTCCCAGTTTTTATTTATCACGTGGCTCAGAGTAGGGGGTAAGGAAGGAAACACTCTTATTTTTAACTCCTCTATCTCCCTGGGGCCTGGGGCAGCGAGCACTGGCACAGTGAGCTGGCGGCCCTGCTGCATGTGTCTATGAGCATCCCCACGGCCAGGGTTGCTCACTCACCTGAGGGCTGCAGACTGTTTACAGCTCTTCACAGTATTTTGGGGTCTGACCCTGGGTACAAAATGTCCCTGCGGGTCGGGAGCAGCCCAGAGACCCTGTGCAGAGTCAGGACACGCAGGGTGGGCAGCGCGATGGCAGTGTGGTCATAGCTACGTTGAGGGCAGCTGAGAGCGACTGAGCCACAGGAGAAATGCACTTTTTTTTCTTCTAGAAGTCACCTGTCCGCACTGTGGCCTGTGTGCTGGCAAACCTTGGGTGGCAGATGCTGGGGGTCCCTATTTGTGCCCACCACAGGGACAGAGCTGTCGTGTCCCAGCCACTTGGCCAGGGAGCTGGAGCTGCACTTTGCCCTCCCAGGGCTAGAGGATGGGAAGGGTTTCATCCATCCCAGCTCTATCCAGGGAGGATTTGGAGACGTGGAGACGTAGTGCCACCATCCCCAGGGTGCAGGGTAGGCAGGGGTGCATCCCTGACACGTTTTGGGTTCCCCATCCTCAACTGAGCTGAGCTGGGACATTCAGCCCCAAGCACGGCTGGATGCGGTGTCCACCACCCTGGGTGCGGGGAGGGGGGTGCCTCCTGCGGTGGGATGGGAAGGAGACTTCAAGAGGCTTTGTCTTGCTGCTCCCCATTCTCCTGGGCAGGAGAAGCCAGGCCAGATGCCTGGTTGTTCAGTGCGATGGGGTTTTTGCACTTCCAGATGATTTTTACTGCTTGGCGGTCTGCAAACATGAGCTGTCCCTGGGGTTAAGGGAGGATGGGTGCATGGGGAGCCCGGTTTGGGCCAGGCTGGGAGAGGTGGTGTCTGGCCTGGCTGTGCTCAGCGGGGCTGGTGGAACTGGTGTGGGCACCAGCATGGGCACGCTGCGGTGCCCTCAGCTGAGATGCTGCTTCTGCCTTAGATCAAAGTGGCTGATCTGTGCACGAAGTTTTGGTCTTTGATTCCTTGGGGGCTTTCTTTGAGCTCCTGTTGTGAAACCTTCATTTGCTTTTAACAGCAGCAAGTTTTTTTTCTTATGATCTTCTCTTTTCCCCCTCTGTTGCCCTGAGATAAAGGCTTCTAAATTTGTCCTGTGCTGAAAACGCAGCTAATCCTGATGGACCTGAATTCGCATCTCCCCCGGAGGAATTGCACTAATTTTTTTCCCTTTGTTCTGCCAGGGGACCTGTCCGTTTCCTAGTGGAAAAAAAAATTCACTATTTAGGGCAAGGTTTATATTCCTGAAACCTGTGTGTTTGTTTGCGAGAAAAGAGGACGGGAGGGAAATAAATGAGAAAAGCATCATGCTTTTTTTTTTTTTTCCCCTTCCGATATTGTTTTTACAGCAGGCAAGTTTTAATTAAAGTGAGGAACTAGGGCACTTGTGCTGTCCAGAAGATGCTCTGAGGATGTGGTCCTTTTCCACCAGTGTTATATTGGGAGCCTGGAGCTGCTCACCCAGCCCTGCGGAGTTGGGTTGACTGCGGAAAGGCTCCTTATGGGCTGCAGGGACTGGGTGGGCTTCAGCGGGTGGGGGGGGACTCCTTCCTGCTCACAGTTCCTGGTGGTGATGGGTGGGTTGGGTGCGGCAGTGTTGGGTGCTGGGTGAACCCTGTGGCACTGTCAGGTTGGACGGGGCTGGGGAGGGCGGCTGGAGTGTCACCCTGGTTTGGGGGTGCAGGGGCAAAGCTCATGCATTGAGCAGGGGGAGGGTTTGGGCGATCGTGCAGGGATAGGAGTGGGACAGAAGTTGCGAGAGGCGAAGCAGGTATGAACTGGTCCAGCTTGGGAGTGGCATGCTGGCAGGAGGCAGCTGGCCTTCAGGAAGCCACAAGTGCTCGCCTGAGGCAGAAAAATCCAGCGAGAGCTGGGGCTCTCGAGCAGGATCCTGGGGCTTTCCCTGCTCCGGGTAGTGCAGGATCCCTGTGCCTGCCCCGGGAAGCGCTGGCCGAAGGGTGTAGGAGTGGGGACAGGGACGGAGGGCTGCGGCTCCTGGTGTCTGATCCTGCTGCAAAGTGAGGATGCAAAGTGAGGAAGGGGATGAAGCAAACGGCGAGAGCAGGACCTGGGGTGGCAGGAGAGGGTCTGTGTGGGACAGGGGCTGGTTGCAGGAGCCGGAGGCCTCAGTTTCCCTCTGCCACGTGCAGGAGGGTGCGGGGGGCTGGGGGGAGCGGATACATCCCAGCTGCATCGGTTGCTCGTTTTTGCTGATGGATGCCGAGCGTGGCTGTGCTCGCTGCTGGCTCGCTGCGCCCACCGCTCTGCATCGGTGCAGGGAGAACACCCCGCGACACCCCATCGCTCCCAAGAAAGCGCCCGGTGCCTTTCCAAGCGGCGGAGCCCCAGCCGAGGAGAGCGAGTTGGGGAGACCCCGACGGGGCCGGCTGGGGGGGCTCTGTCCTGGGGTGTCACCTCCCCGGGGGACGGTGGCCGGCCGTGGGGAGG
>WAAD01018893.1:567190-617005 GCA_013389945.1 Fregata magnificens
GTCCTCCTCCTCCTCCTCCTCCTCCTCGCTGCGCGCCCGCAGCCCGGCTCCCCTGGCTCCCTTCCTGCACAGCACATGTAAAAGTTGTGCGTGGGGCTCCCGCTGCCGTCCCGCTCCCCTTTGCTGCTCGCAGGGAGCCAGGGAGAGCCGGGCGGGGATAAGCCCCCCCCCCGGAGCAGGGGTCCCCGCAGGCTCCCCTCGCCCCATGGTGGATTTCGGCCCGGGAAGGTGACTTGGGGAAGAAGCGGCGCTGCGCCGGGTCGAGGGCAACCATGAATGAGATGTCAAGTTTCCTGCACATCGGGGACATCGTCTCCCTGTACGCCGAGGGCTCCGTCAATGGCTTCATCAGCACTTTGGGGTGAGTGAGACACCCCCGTGCCTGCCCACCAGGGAGCCCGGTCGCGGAGGCAGCGGGCCACCATGGTGGGATGGGAAGGGAAGGTGGTGCTGAGCCTCAGCCCGGTGGGAAAAGGGGCTGGAAAGCTCTGGGTGCTGCAGCAAGCACGGGCAGAGGTGCTGGGGAGGGGAGGCTGTGTGCCTTCGGGCTTTCCTCTGGCTCCGGTCACTGCTGCGGGCAGGATGAGGCCCTGGAGGGACCCCGCAGCCCACCGTCTCCAGCAGCTGTGGCCAGAAATTGTTTCCCCCCACTGTTAGGAGCCGGGGGAGATGAAATGGGCTTAAGCAACATGAGGGGTTAGGGGGGTTAGGAAGGGGTTGAGTGTGGCTGAGCGGGATGGCTCAGGCAGCCGGGATCCCTCCTGGGGCACGGGGTGATTAAGTGCTTCCAGCCCTGTCCGGTGTGGCTGAAGGCTGCCGTCCCCTGGGACAGGCAGCAATGGCTCTCGCTGTCCCCCCTCGGGGTCCCACGCACTTGGTGGTCAGCGGGAATCACTGCAGGGTCACTAACATGCGAGTGCCCGTGGCCACCAAGTGCTGCTCAGGGCCAGGGGGACCAGGGCACTGCCAGGTCCAGGTTGAGCCAGCTCCTTCCAGCCCCCTGGACATGTCAGCATGGGCAAGGGGATCTTGCAGCCCGACCTGGGGAGGCGAGCCCCGGGCGAAGCTAGGCCAAGACCTTCAGAGATGCCCTTCTCCATCCACTGGCTGTTCAGTCCTGCCAGGAGTGTTTGCCCTGCAGCGTGGGGAGAGGCTGTGTCCCCACCGTGGTGAGGGCTCTGGCAGGGCTGTCGGATGCCCCTGGGCACGGGCGGGTTTGTTCCTTACCCCAAAGCAGGGACCCAAATCTTGCCTGCAGCCCCAAGCGGGTGGACGTGGGTCTGTGCCAGCGCGCCTGCCCCACGCTGCATGTAGGAGAGGCTGAGCTCCGCCAGGAATGCTGACTTGGATGGGATTCCTGGGGCAGGAGCTGCCCGGCTCTATAATCTGCGATGAATGCACTTGCTCCCACATGCCTGTGTATAACCAGAGACATACATACCTTCGCCTACACGTGTTCGCGCACCCACCGCTGGGCACGCGCAGCCTCTGGGTTAATGCCCGCCGAAGCCTTCCTCCAACTGGCTGCGGGACGCTGCCCAGAAATGGGCTGCTGAGTGCAACTGGGTGCAGACCCGGGCACAATATCGCTGTGCGTGCAACTATACAGTGTTGGGCAGAAGGTCCTGCACATGCAGGATGCAGCCTGTCTGTGCCCAGCCCTCCCGGGATGGGTGGGAGGACATCCCCACGGTCCATTTTGGAGAGGTCTCCTGGTAGCTGGCCCGCTCTCCCAGTGCCAGAGCCGTCCCAAGGCAGGGGCTGCAGACTCGGCAGCTGAGCGCTGAGCACCCCTCCAGTCTGGCTGTGAAATCGGGTCTGGAGGAGGCTCCGCTGGGAACCAACACCGGTTATTAGCCCACGCAGCATGTCCCAATGGCTCACCAGGAGCTGAATTAAGAGGTGTTTAGACTCTTTGGAGCTCCGATTCTGTTGCAGCTCTGGCCCCCAGGTCCCCCTTTTTGCCAGGTGCTTCTCTAGACTTACTTATAAGCATCTGAAAAGCAGGGCTTGCTTGGAGAGCCTCTTCCCCAGGCCCCAGCATGGCTTTTGCTGGGCAGCCCCACTTTCCCGGGGTTCTGCTTTCTCCAGGTTGTTTCCCGCCCTCTGAAATTCTTTTCACTTGTGCCCTGTGACCTGGGAGACCCAACCACAACTTAAATCACTCCTGCGATAAGGGACTGGGTGACTCACTGAGAGTGCTTCTCCCTAGCCCTCCTGCCACAGCTTGGGACCTTATTTAGCTCATTTGCAAGGCAAATAGCTCTGCCAGCCCCATGCCGGGTGCTGTGTGCCCGGCTGAGCACCCTGCCAGAAGCACTTCCTCCATCCTTCCTCACAGAGAGACTGGTTTTGGCTGTGGGATGGCTGAGGGTCTGCAGTGGGATCCTCTGTTTATACGGGGTGATATGGAGTGTCTCCAGGTGCTGGTCACAAGTGTCACATTAAGGGATGTACCCTGGTGTTGTGACATCCCTGTGTCATCCCTGACGTCCCGGCAGGGCAGTGAGCTCCTCCTGAGAGCGCTGCTGGGGTCTCTGGGGTGTCCTGGCTGATGTGGGTGTGAATGTCAACTAAATACCAACCTGGTGGTGCTTACAGGCGGGGCTGCGGGACACAAAGGGCTCTGTCTGTCTGTGCTCGGGATGCACCGCTGGCGAGAGGCGCAGCGGAGTTTGGAGCCACTTGCACCGAGCTCTCTGTGGCCGCGTTTGCAAAATGCCCGGAGAGGCTGAGGAGGGAAGAGGGTCTGCCAAGAGCGTGGGGAAGGAGATAGGGTGCCCGCTGGGGATGCTTCCTCCTGCCTGGCTCTGCTGCAGCTGCTGGTACTTCTCGTTAAACCCATTAACCCCAGTGCTTTGTCACTGACGGTGTCTGGCCCAGAAGCAGCGGATCTGGGAGCCCTGCCATTCTGGTGGCAGCATGAAGCCCTGCCCTGGTCTGCGGGGAAATGGGCCAGGAAGGGTATCGTCCGGCACCGAGCCAGCACACGGGGCACTGGCTGCTCTCACCACCCTCACCTTCAGAGTGACTGGGTGCCATCGTTTGCAGGAGCTTGCCAGGCTCCTAGCAGCTCCACCACGAAAGCAGCAGCTTTCCCTTGAGTCCCAGGTGCATGGGGGTACCTGGGAGCTGGACCGGCCACTTGCACAGCACCAGTCTTCCCTCATCAGACAGGTGGCCCACGGTCAGTGGGATGCCTTGAAAAGCCGCAAGGAAGCAGAATCAGGTCCCTTATTAATACTAAGTCTCAATTTATTTTATTTTATTTATTATTTTATTTTTATTCTTATTTTATTTTATTTTATTTTATTTTTTTAAGTGCTTTCCTCCTTTTGCACAGGGAACTTGCTGAGGATGATGGAGGGGGTTGGTGGCGGAGGTGGTGGGAGCCCTGCAGCCCCCGGCTGAGCCTCCTCTGCTCCCAGTCCCCTGAATCGCACTATCGAAGGCCACCGGGCACAAACCCTTCCTCCCGCACGCCCTCTCTGCAGTGGGCGTTTGCTCTTAAGGAGGAAAAACATCCCGCCGAAGGGTGGGGAGTACTCCTGTGTGCTCAAGGGCTGGGCTAGGTGGGGGAGCACTGAGCCAAAATACCCAAACTAGCTAAAATGCTGAAGACAGCCCAAAAGGAGGAGGTTACTTAAGTCCCACGGGAGGGCAGGGTGAGAGCTGGCCGCTGTAAAGCAGCAGTGCCCCAAGGTGTCAGGGGAACCGGGCTGAGGGCAGCCACGCTGCTGGTCGCATCCCTTGGCTGTGCTGCTCAGTGCCCTGGGAGCGACACGGTCCCTTGGGGGAGATGGGGGAATGGGATGGGTGTATTGGAGATGCCAGAATTGGTTTTGGGGACATGGGAAGGTGCCCAGGAGGAGTTTGTGAGATGCAGGGACCTGAGGGTGGTTTGGTCTTCCCTCTTGGCTCGATTCGAGGCTACTCCTGGCCAGGAGGTGGGGAAGGTCTCTGCAGGGCTGCCCGACTTCACCATGGTTTCGCTGCTGCAAATTAAAGGTGTCCGATGAAATGGCAACTTGAAACAGTTTGGGACAAAAGCAGCCGCATGGGTCAGGGATGTGGGGTTGCCGCTGAGTAGCAGCTTCGCCAGGGCATGGCACCCCACCGTGGGGAGCTTGTATGTGCATCTGCTTTGCTGCTTCGGGACTATCGCTGGTAACTCCTGGGAGATCTGTGCTTGGGGAGAGAGAACTTTTGGGACTGGGTCTGGGATGGGGGGAACAGCCACTGATGTGGGGTGTCCTGTGGGGATCATCCAGGCAAAGCAAACCAGCATCCAAGCAGGGAAAGGAGCTCGGAGACCTTGATTTGGTTCCTTCTCCAGTGTGATGGATGGGGTGATGCTGTGAGCCCTGGGAGACACCCCCGTCATGAGCATCCCCATCTTGTCTTGTGTCCCTGATAAGCCAGCACCAAATGGTCGGAGCCAGAGAGGAGCAGAAATGCAGTGCAGGTGCCTGTGCTCACCAGGGGGATGTGCTGCCCTGTCCCTGCCATCCCCTGGGGGCTCCCAGGACCCGCCGGGGGCTCGGGGACCTGCACTGGGAGCTTGCAGAGGGGAAGGGCCGGTGGCAAACCTGCCTGAACGGCAGTTGGCTAAGATGAAATAACACCTTTAATAGCTGTAATTGTGATTGCAGGTGGATTTGCAGGGTGGAGCAGTTCAGGAAAACGCAGCTGGTTAAAGGGTAATTCTAGCTCTGCTGGGTCAGGACGAACTTGGCTCTGTGGGGAGGAGAAGGACACGAGGCCAAGAGCGGCTTCCTCCTCCCAGCACTGGGACAGCGGGGGGAAAGCTGCATTTTTGTGGCTGCCCTGCATTCACTCACTTTATTTTTATTCCTCCCCGTGGGCTCAGTGGCCATCCTGCACCCCAAGCCAGAGGGGCTGACCTGGCTCTATGCCCAACAGCGAGCTCTCCTCCTCATCATCCTCTTCCTCACCTGCAGGGGTTGGTGGGCTTTGTAGTGGGGTCTTCCTGCCTGGGTTGGGGCTCCCCTTCTCTCAGAGCACTCCTTCCCCGTGCACCCCCGGACTATGGTGTGCCAGGGCTCCCCTCGCCATCGTGGCTGGGGAAGACTCTCTCCTCTTCCCCAGCCCCGGTTCGCATTGCAGGAGCAGCGCCTCCACGTCAGCCCCAGCTGGCCGCTGTCCCCGGGGAGGCTCGGGGTGTCCAGCCACCGTGGATTGCAGCGCTGGTTGAGCTACTTTTCCCCTGACCTCCGGCGAAGGCTCTGCCTCGCACGAGGCCAAGTGCGCTGGCCCTAGGCCAGGGAATCACTTTGTGCTCGATATTTTAAAGCATACAGAAAGCCCCACTGGAACTACAGAGATGAGTTGCATGGCTTAAAGCTAACCAGATGCTCACCCGCGCTTTGCTGGGCTGTGGGTAGCAGGCTCATCGATGCACAGGATCCAGCCCCTCGTGTTCCTTGCGGGTAATTTGAAAAGGCAAAGCGTGCATTTTTCATCGGTGCATCCAGCATGGTGCTTTGCTCAGGATCTTCCTCCAGGTGCTCGGACACCAACAGCCCATTTTCTCATTAACACCTGAGAAATGAAAGTCACCCTCCACATGCCCGGCGTCCTCCCTGCAGCTCTGTGTGGCAGCGAGCGCCCATGCATCTCTGCTGCTCTAATAGCAGAGGAAGCTTCGATTTGCCCCATCCCACTGTGGTAATGCCGGTTATTAGTGGAAGCGTGTCCCGGCCCCAGCAGTCACCCAGGTGACTCGTGTCCACCCTGTCAGAATCCTTTTATTTTCAGCAATTTTTAACTGAAGAATGTTAGTCCAGAGTATCAGTTTAATAAAAATAACACTTTGCATTCCTGCAGAGCATGTAATCCTAGGATTAAAGATGCTGAAACTGCCTTGAGATCATTTAATTAAGACTTCCAGCCTGGCAGGTCACTATCTCTCATCCTGCCTGGTGGAGCGGTAACGCTGGGCACAGGGAAGTGGCAGGCAAATGCTTCAGGCAGAGCCAGCGTGGGTGGGAGGCTCCTCTGCTGTTTACTTCAGCACTGAAAATGGGCCACGCAGGTCAGGCAGTTCCTCGGAGACCCCTAGCCATGACAATGGAGGATTTTTATTTTTTAAAGTGCACAGATGAATTGGGCCCTCTGCTTTTGTAGGCACTGGTGGGAGCGGGGCATGTGCCGAGGGTCAGTGCTTCACTCCATGAGCCTGACCCGTGGGCTGGTCGGAGCTCAGCGCTTGGTGGTCTTTGCTCCCAGGTGTATCGAAAGTGTTTGTTCCTTCCTGTACCCCATCAAAATAATAGTAATAGAAACCAAAACCGCCTACAAGTGGCACCGGGGCTGGGCTGAGGCTTTGCATATCTCCTGCGGGGTGAGACGTGTGGTACAGCCGCTGTCTGCAGCTGCCTCTGCTCCGCACTGTTTTTTCCCCTCTTTACCTCCTTCCCTGCCCTCCTGAGGCTCCGTGCCCTGCAGGAGTTTGGGAATGTGCCCGACTCCTTCCTTGCTGTCATGACCCATGGAAAAGGCATTGCATTCGGGAAGCCCCTGGTCGGGAGCCCAAAACCCCCTGCGCCGCCGACCACGAGTGTTTGCAAAGCCAAGGCAACCCTGTCTGGCAAACAGCACACCGTGCGTTTACTGAAACCTCGTGGGTTTTGGGGGGTTTTTTTACAATCTTCTAGGTCTTTGCTAATTGTTTTTAAGCTTCTGCTGCCACCAAAAGCATTAGAGAAATTGCTTTTCTGTCTTTATTTGAAACCTAAGGTTAATCTCCCCCAACCCTGGGGAACTTTAAAGAAAGCAGGGAGCTGGTGGCGGGGGCAGTAGCAGCGCTGGGTGTTCAGAGCACCCTGCCAGCCCACGCCTCCGCTGCAGCGCTGGGGTCCCCGGGGTCCCAATCCGTCAGCGCTGAGGCCAAATTCCTCTCTGCCGAGCTATTGAAAGGAATTTTCCCCTCCTCCGGAGAGCGGCTGGGCCAGGGGAAGGAGGCTGGATCTGTGAACGGGATATCTGTCACTTTTGCCAACTCTTTGCAGCGCAGCGTGTCCTTATCCAGCAATGTTTTGGCTGTTTGGTTTGTTGGGGGGGGGTTAAGAGTCCCTTGGGGGGCAGAGGGAGCAGCACGGGCTCCGCTGCGCCCTTTGCTGCTGTGCCACGTGCACGTGCCTCGTTTCTCCAGGCTGCGTCTTGCCTCCTGTCGCAGGGACGGAGCTGCCCCCGCAATGGATGCTCCCTCCCGGGATGGCGTCATGGGTGCATTCCTGCATCCACTCGCTCACTCACCGGCTGCCTGAATTCAGCCTCCACAGGTGGGGACATGCTTCTCACTTCCTCGCCCGGGGCAGGAGCGTAGTTTCTCTCGGCGCATCGCTTCCCAGGGGCTGGGAGAAAGCAGGCAAGCGGGTACAGCCTGTCTCGCTGGAGCGCCGAGTTCCCTTGAAAGCCTTGGAGACCGTGCAGATGAGGTCTGGGTGGCCCTGGTGCCGTCAGCCCCTTGGGTGATGCTCGTCCCTCCGCGCTTTGGGGGCTGAGCAGAACCTCATGCCAGGTTATACTTCACTCTTCTCAGTAACTTTGAAAAGTAACATCCCATCCATCCCGAAATCGGTCCTCGGCACCCAAGGCAAAACCTGCAGGATTTTGCGCAACGCTGGGAAAACAAGGAGGTGGGCAGGGAGGAGACACAAAGCCCTTCGCATCTGAGGGGCAGAGCCACCACCTCTGATCAGATAATAATTAATAACTGGTTTTGGTGGGCCCTTGCCACCTCCATCTGCAGCAGCTACACCTTCTGTGTCCCGGTGGGGTGAGCTCCCAGCCGGAGGAGAACCGTTGGATGAAAGTTGAACTCATCACATTTTTGCCAGATTAACAGTGAAATAACGCCGCAGCTGGTGCACCGTGCTGGGGGGGTGGATCTGGCTCAGCCGGGAGCTGGGCAAGGCAGGATTCACTCCGGCAGGACGCGGGCGTCAGAGCATCCCGCATGGGTCGCTGAGCAAAGGCCCAGGGAGCGCGGCTGACACGAAGCATCGTGTTTCTTTGCTGCCAATTTGGATCTGCTGCTGTTCGCCCCAAGGGACAGGGTTGAAAAACGCGTGTGAAAGAAATGGCGAGTGGTGGCGAACAAGGGGCAATGTGCTCAGAGCAAGTGCCCAGGCGTGGCTGCTAGCTCCAGGAGCTGAGTGTTGTGCTAAATATTTATAGAGTGCAAATGGGTGGAAAACAGGAGACGCAGCTTTTGATGTTGTCGCTTTGGGCCAGGTGACGGTGGTACGTCTGGCCTCACAGTGCTGTGGTTTGTGGCGAAGCCTCTCCGCTCGCTCAGGCCCCGCTGACATCTCGTTGTTGCTGACACCCTGCTCCCGCTTTTGTCCCCGCGCAGGCTGGTGGATGATCGGTGCGTGGTGGAGCCGGCTGCTGGTGACCTGGACAACCCACCCAAGAAGTTTCGAGGTGAGACTGGAGCCGGGCTGGGGCAGCTCCATCACTGCCATGAGCAGCCTCGGGGACGATGCTGGCCCTGAGCATCCATGCCAGGGATGGGGACCAGGGTCCCAGCTATCCCAACTAGCCTGGGGCTGGGAGGTGCTGCTTGTCCTTTGCAGAGGAGCCCGGAGGGTTCTTGGGCAGCCTCCATAGCCTTGTTTCTGTGGCTTGGCCAAACCACCTACCCTCCTCTGTTTGCCTCTTGGGGGCATTTATACATTTATTGGAACCACCTCCGTTGTGGGATGGTCCTTGGGACTCCTTAGCGCAGCCCTAAGGAGCAGGGGTGGCTGGGAACCATCCTCTGCAAACGTGGGTCCAACCATCCCAAAATGCATCCCTAGGGATGCTGGCAGCTGGGTGTCTACCCACCAGGAGCCAGGGACAGGAGGGGACAGACAGAGGGGCAGTTGCAACAGGCAAACTATTTCAAGGCAAGCCTGTTATCACTCAGCACTAATTACATCTGCTGTGCTTGGCTGCACCTCAGAGAGAGCCCAGGGATTAAGCCGCCCATTTTATGAGGCAGGCAGGGCTTAGGGAGAGAGGGGAAATCCCGATCTGTCCTCGGCCGTCATGTTGTGGGCTGCATTGGCTCCTCCGGCGCTCGGGGCCGCACTCATTATTTCCCATTTGGGTGAGGGGCAGCCCCGGGCAGGAGCGGCCAGGTCCAGGCGGAAAAGGGGATGAGTCAGTGGAAGCTGGGGCGGCTCCTGGCCTGTGGAAACGGTCTGGAGAAGCCAGGACAGGCTGCCGGGAAAAGCAGATCGTGCCTCCCGCTTCCCCTGTTTGCAAGCCCTGGGGCTGACCGGTGAGGTGCCCTCAACCTTCGGGCTCCCCAGGGGGCAAACGGCTGCACCCAGCCCCGGGGATCGTGTCTGCCCTACGCTGCACCTACCCGGGAAATGCTATTTTTGTGCCTGGCTGCCCCATCTGCTCGGCACGCTGCAACATGCAGGGGAAGGGCCGTGTCCCAAAGAGCATCCCGGCTGGGTTTGAGTGCCCGGTGCATGGAGCATATAGCTGGGGAGCGTACATAGAGCTGTGAAATTTCCCTAAACCAGTGATTGCATTGTTGGATTTGGCTTAGGCCAGCCATTCTTTTCATCCCAGCTACTGTAATTTCAGGCCCCCTTTTAAAAAAATCTGTGTAAGTATTGGTTCCCCACTTTGCTTTGTGCCTCCACCTCTTTCTCAGGGTGGCTTTAACATCCCACAGCGGGGTGCTGTGCAGGCACCCTTCCCTTCTGGGCACCCTTCCCCATAGGAGTCCCACCTAAGGAATGACCTGCCTCTCCATGGGAGCCGTTGCCACTAATTTGTACGTGGGGCTAATTAACGAGCCATCTGAGAGCTCCACAGAGTCTCACAGCCCGGGTAGCTGTCCCACTGCTGGACATTGGTGGACTTTCACCTGGGGCTGGATGGGAAGAGCTGGAAGCAGCCACGAGGCAGCTGGTGCAAGCCTTGTCCCAGCAGCCACACCGTCTGCCTGCCTGGACATGGGCGGGTGTTGAATCTCTTTTCCAGGCAAAGGTCTGGTCTAGACTCAGCCCTGCTCCATGCAAACCCTATCAGGATATCCAGGCGCTTGTTTTAATGGCCGGAAAAGCAGCGGTCTGCCTTCTTGATAGCTATCACCGCAAGGGAGGTAAAAACAACGGGCTGCTGCTATTTCCCTGCAGCGGCAGCAAGAGGCTTAAGAGGACTTTCATGTGCTGTTGCCATCCCCATATCCTGTGGCCGGACCCTGCCCTATCCTGCGCTGCGGTGAGGCGCATGCGGGTCGTGCCGGGGCCCGGCTCAGCTTCCCGGTGAGGAAACGGGACCCTTCTCCTGGAGTCAGGTCCAAATGGTTTTTTTGGAAACGCCAAAACCCACCCAGCAGCCTGTCCCTGTGGCGAGGGACGCCCAGCATCGCACCAGAGCTCAGCCCTCTGAGAGATGCCTGGCACCTCTCAGTTATTTGCTTTTCTTTGGGGTTGCTTTCCGCCGCAAGGCTCTTCCCAGCCCTGCGTTCAGGCACATCAGGAAAAAAGCAAATAAGGCGCTTCAATCCTGCACTGAGCAGGTGCCGCAGTGGCTGCAAGGCGAGCGGGCAGTGAGACCCCCCGGCCGTGCCGCTGCCCGAAATGCCCCGCTTCCCCCCCGAGGGTTTGCAGGAAGTTTTGCCTCTGTGGCCGTGCTGGGTCGTGGCAGGTCGGCCAAGCATCGCTCTGCTGGGTTGCTCTCGCCGGGCAGTGCTGACGTGGGAGCTTTCCTCGGCTTTTCTCTTTTCCGCCCACCATCAGTCTTGCAAAAAATTGTCGGTGCTTAGGCCTGGATGCCAAAATCTCCGGCTTCCAACGCAAGCTTTGCTGGAGACTTTCTGTGAGCAAATGACTGTATGCCTCAGTTTCCCTTCTTGCAAAACAGGGCTTAGTACTGAGATGGGATGTCAGGCAGCCCCTCCGGGCAGGGCATGCTTGGAGGCAGGGGTTTGATTTGCACCTATGTCTTAATAGCTATGATGTTTTTTTTTTTAACTCCCCCCTCAGTTTCTACTTTCTACGAGGTCCCTTTGTAGCCTAATTAGCAATTTAATGAAAACGATTTAAGGTGCTGCAGGTGGCCCAAGTGTTTCTGTAGCCCTGCTCGGAGGCAGTGGGAGAAGGCAGCCAGGCATTGCAGCAGCTACGCTCAGTCCCCGATTAAAAGCCTGGCGTCACGGCCTCCTTGGCATGGGATATGCCATTAGCAAATAGACCTGTAAAACGAAATGTGAAACTTGGCCTCTTCCCAGCAGCCCAAGCCGGTGAGAACTGTGCTCTGCGCTTGTTTGTTCGTCACTCCCAGGTAAATAAATACGTGCTTGCCAGCGACTCGGGACCGGGGCCAGAGATGGAAGTGATTTTTTTTTTTTTTCTTTTTGTGTCTGAAGTTTCTGGGCTGCTATTTCAGGTGTAATTAGGGTGATTTGGGCTGCAGAGCCCTTCCTGCCCTTGCCCCATACAGCTTCCAGCCCTGAATGAGGGTCTGGGAGATGCAAGTGCCTCCTCGTCTCCAGACATCTGCTCTCGTGCTTCAGTTCCCAAAGTGTCTGCGCTTTCCACCCCCCATCCCGACCACAGCAGCCTGGGGAAAAACAGGCAAGTTCGGGTAATCTGCAGAGCACAGATACGCTGCAAGCGTTTGGGGGAGCTGGGATGCAAACCTGTGCCCTTCAGCTCCCCAAAGTGTTTCTTTTAGGACTTGAAATGCAGCTGTTGACATACAGATTTTAGGAGCAGTTGCTAGTAGCTTCCAGCACTGGTAATTGAGGCTCCCTGGGAGCAGTCACGGGAGAACAGCAGTGTGTTTGCAAAACCGGCGTATCCCGATGGCACGGCTGTCGCGGAGCAGCGACCTGCGGTCCTGCTGGCTCAGGGTGTCTGATGGGCAGGGTAACAAGGGAGATGTGGAGACGTCTGCTCATATCCTGGTCTCACGGCACCCGCATCCTGCCGGCCTCCGTCCCTCCCTCCCGGCAGGATCCTCTCCTCCTTTGGTACAGCTGGGCTTCATCAGTACTTTTTCTCCCCCTGAAATTTTCCTTCCCAAATTGCATAGCTGCTTCCGATGGGAATACTTCTAATCGTGAATCCAAGAAGTGGAGTCACTCCTGGACTCATTATTTTCCCTGTTTTGAAACTAATCCACCAGCTAATACAAGGTGACGTGACCCTCCACCAGGCCTGGCCAGGTCTCCCTTGGACCCCCAGCAGCGGACGGAGTTGTTGTGGGTTAGGAGGACTATCTCCCAGTGATGCTGCTGGGACAGGAGCAATGTCCTGGGGGAACACTCGCTCCCATCCCTCGGTGTCATTGGCCCCACTGGGGACACGCTGGTGGCTGGCGACATGTGGCTGCTGCAGCCTCATGCTTGCCTTCCTCTCCTCCCAGATTGCCTCTTCAAAGTATGTCCCATGAACCGCTACTCTGCCCAGAAGCAGTACTGGAAGGCCAAGCAAACCAAGCAGGACAAGGAGAAGATTGCGGACGTGGTGCTGCTGCAGAAACTCCAGGTGAACGGGGGTCCCCGGGGCAGGGAGTGGGCGTGAGGGACCATCCTCCCCAGAGTGAACAGTCCCCGTGGGTTGGTTGGGTGATGACATCCAGACCTCTCACCGTGCAAATCCTGATATGTTTTGCTTCCCTGAAAACAGCTTGCATGGGAGGCCAGGACCTGCCCTGGGTTTTGCTGTACTCAGTATCCCTCTGCTCAGCTCTGTTGTCTCCTGTCCCACCACCCTCCTCTGACCGTGGACCATTAGCCGCAGCCACCTTTTCTAGAGGAACGGCTCCTGAGGCCGTCAGCTCTTAATTAATCATGGCATACAGTGTCTAATAAGGGGGTTGAGATAGGGGCTCTGTAAGGTGGTTTGTGCTGGCTCCTGCAGGACTGAGGGTTGCAGTCCCCGGATGGACTGGCCCCCAGGGATGTGCGCTGCACCCTGGGGTTACCCTTTTTATGCTCTTACCTGGCGTCTGATGTGAGAGGCAATTGAACCTTGGATCCTGCCACAGGCTCCTGATGGAGCTTTCATGCCATGCCTGCACGTGTGCCCTTGGCGCAGCGGGGAGCCCTGGGCAGTGTGGCATGGCCGGGCTTGGTCCGCACCGTGACAGTGCAGGGTGAATACAGCAGAGACCAAGGAGCCACAGATGATTTTGTTGCTCCCAGTGCAAGGGAGATGGGCCAGGGAAGACCTGCAGAGAAGGATCCAGGGGACTGAGCAGGCAGGGAGAGGAAGGAAAGGTAGCAATGCTGCTTTTGGGATGAGAGGTGACATCCACCTGCTTTTCCACCCTCGCTGCCATGCCCAGCCTTTGCTGTCTCACCCCTTCTGATGCTCCTTTTGGGGAGGAGCACATGGCAGAGCAGGGGGAGGTGCTCTGCAAGCACAGCCCCGCACCCCCCGCAGCACCCAGGGGTGCCTGGCACGGAGGAGAGAGCTGCTGTGGCCAGGACCAGCTCCAAAGGGCTGTGGAAGAGAAAGACTCCTGTTGACTTCCATGAGGTTTGGAAAAGGCCCATGTTAAACATTGCATAATCCCCTCAGACAGCTGGCAAGTCCCCGAGGATGATTCATAAAAGCAAAGCTCAGGAGGGATTAATTAAATAATCTTGTGAATCTTCAAGCCCAGCCCCAGCCCCACAGGTCCTCTAGTTTTGCCTTTGGGAAGCGAGGTCTGATGCAGTGTCCAGACAGGGGGTCCCGGCTTGGTTCGGAGATGCCGGGACAGGGTCAGTGCCTCCTGCCGTGTCCAGCTGTACGTGGTCGCTGGTGTGTGGAAACACTATTTTCCTGCTTCAGTTAGACTGTAACATGTCATGTCGACAGCTGTACCGGCCACGACTGGACAGAGAGGCTAATTTCTAAGTCTGATTGATTGCACCTTGGTTAAGATTTGTCTCAAAGAGATTCTGTCATTTCCTTGCTCCTTTCCACTGCTCCTGGTGTTGCCCTTTTGGCAAACGCTCCCATGCATCCAGAGCCGAGTGCTGGGGGAGCCCAGGCAGGGAGGGAGCTCTCTGCAAAACACTGCCCATGCTGCTGCAAAGCCCCTGGCTGTCCTGGCAGGATGCTGGACTCCAGGCTGTGATTTATCAGCGTCTTCCACAGGCTGAAAACATCTTCCAACCCACAGAGATAATTTCCTGAAGCAGAAGCAGCCCGCATCTCAAGCGGAGAATCCCTGCCTGGCCGTCCGCGATGCCCATGGTTGCCTTTCTGAGCTTGTGCTCTTGTGCCATTGTTTTTAAGTGGTTTTAAGGCTTGGTGTTTTCTCAGCTGACTAATTGTAGGTGCAGCCAGATGCAGTGTAGCCGTGCCATGGAGGCTTTCCTCCTGCTCTGCTCATGTCTCCCCATCCTCCCCGCACCCTCCTGGGCTGCCCACCCCTGTGTGCATCCCTGACACCCCATCCCAGCGTGGCTTGAGGACAGACCCCGTCCCATCCAAGGGACACGCTGGGAACATCAGCCCTTTTGGGCTTGTGTGCTCGGGGCAGACGGTTCCCACTCCTGGCCCCACTGGTTTTCGGCAAGGGAGGAGCTCAGATCTGGATGCAGATTTAGGACACGCCATGGTGCCGGATCTCTCGCCGGAGCTGTGTTGCTCCATGGGGTTGTTGTTAAACTCCCAGCTCCACATCAGCGCAGAATTTCTTGGCAGCAGGTTTGTTTTCCTGATGGCAGCAGCCACCACCACGGGGCTCACATGCCCCAGGTGGCACCCAGAGCTGCGTGGGGACCGACAGTTAACTAAAGTGGTGGCAACATTCAAAAGAGTAAAGGGTTTGTACTGCCACAATGCGTGCCAGGCGCGTTCAAAGCCCCAGCATCACAGGCTCGGGCGCTCATGGACCACCTGCCTCCATTCTCCCGCAGGGTGTGGAGCCACTATTCCAGCTGTGTTTCCCAATTCCTTCTGCTCTCAAGCGAAAGGGGGTGAAAGCAGTATGGGAAAGGGTAGATGCTCTCCCAGCTTCAGCCCTCACTGCCGTTTCCCATCCTGGCTGCAGGGGAGCGCTGGGTTGGCGCTGCCTGGGCTGTGCCCAGGCTGGCACTGGGGCCGTCGGCACACCCTCGCCATTCCCAGACAGATCCGCTGCAGGAGCAAGTTCCTGCCTTGCTCCACGTATGTCAACATCGCTCCTCTGACTGCTAGAGCCACCGCACAGAAAATGTCTGTGGTTTTGGAGAGAGGGGCTGCAAGCGGTGCTGAGCAATCCACTCTTGGGCCATCTTGGCCGGCGGGGACCCATCCTGCCGCATCTGCTGCAGCAGGTCTGGACCTACAGCCGTCTCCGGGCACGGCACTGCCCACAAGGGCCCCGGTCCCCACGGCCCTGCTGCAGCGGAGCTGAGGTGGGTGCATTGCCCCAGCTGGGCCCATGCACAGAGTCCCCTGTTGGTGCTGCCCTGTAAGACCTGCTGGGGTTTTTGGGGAATTTCGGTGCCATTTTGTCCCTGTCCTAATTTTTGAGTCCTCAGTTTAAAGCTCGCATGGACTTCATACAGCTGCTCAGGGCCACTCCAGGGTCCCGAGCTGAGCTCTTGGATGCTGAGGACCATATTATAGCTCTGGACCATGTTGTCTGGGGGACAGAGGGATGCTGATGCTGCATCCCAGCCTGTCCTGTCCTCCCCATAGCTGAGGGTGCAGGTGGCCCCTCTGGGGCTTGCTCCAGGGGGTGAAAAGGGTGCTAGTACACTCAGCTCTTCTCCTTTTGGTGTTCAGCATGCAGCCCAGATGGAGCAGAAGCAGAACGAGACGGAGAACAAGAAAGTGCATGGCGACGTGGTGAAATATGGCAGCGTCATACAGGTACGGGCGCTCGCTCTGCGCTTGGCCGATGGGTTTTGGGGGGAGATGCACAGATCCAGCACAGCTGAGTCAGGCAGCTTCTGGGAAGGGGCTCGCGGGATCACTCCTGGGTACGACCAGCCCTGGGGACCTGGGGGGGCTGTACCGATGCAGCTCACCCTGGCGTTCACCTTTTCAGCTCCTCCACATGAAGAGCAACAAGTACCTGACAGTGAACAAGCGGCTGCCGGCCCTGCTTGAGAAAAACGCCATGCGGGTGACGCTGGATGCCACCGGCAACGAGGGATCCTGGCTCTTCATCCAGCCTTTCTGGAAGCTGAGGAGCAATGGAGATAATGTGAGTGCGGGGCCAAAAAGTCCCCAAATTAAGCTGTGTAGAAAGCACCATGCGTGCCGCCTGCCAGGGCTCACCTCCCTGCCAGGTGCCCGGTCTCATCCTCACTCCCTCCTTTCCCATTTTGCTCCCCAGGTAGTCGTGGGAGACAAAGTCATCCTGAACCCCGTCAACGCCGGGCAGCCGCTGCACGCCAGCAACTACGAGCTTGCTGACAATGCTGGCTGCAAGGAGGTATGGGGAGGCTGGACTGTGCAGGGTCTGGCTTTTAGGGCTTGCCTGTTTTTTTTTTTTATTTTTTCCCTTTTTCTTCCTTTTTTTCCTTGTGCCAGGGATTGTGATCTCACTCTCTTGCTCCTTAGGTGAACTCAGTCAATTGTAACACCAGCTGGAAAATCAACCTTTTCATGCAGTTCCGTGACCACATGGAGGAAGTGCTGAAAGGGGTAAGGAAGGAGGTTTGGCCGCCTGGGATGTGGTGGGCTCCGGGGACCCAGCCCCGGTCCCCTGCAGGGGCAGGACATGTGAACAGCCGTTTGGCTGTGTGACAAGGGCAGAGGAATGAGATTCTGCCCTGAGGACCTTAATTTCTAGGAGAATTCATCACTTGGAGAACTTAACAGCAAGCTAGAGTTGGATATTTTAGTATCTCCTGGCAGCAGGTACCCAGGGGGGCACGAAATTACCCTCCGCCTTATTGTATTAAATTGGCTCTTGAGGACAATACGAGGCACGCATAGTGCCAGCAGTGGCTTCTAGCTGCAAGGACAATTTTTGGCTGTTTAGCTGTGCAGCAGGGCTGGCTGTTGCCTGGGAAAGGAACTTTCCCTGCGGAGCTATTGTTCAGGGCTGAGGTCCTCCAGGAAGCAGCTGGATGGATATTGATTGTTATGATCTTACGGACCCTCGTCCCCAGGCACCGCACTTATCCCCAGCTTCCCGCATCCACTGCATCCTCCTCCCCGGGGCGTTAATGCCTTAAACACATTGGTGAGCGGAGCCTCTGCCCGCTCCAGGGGTGTAAAGTAGTGGGTTTGTACCCATTTTACAGCCCAGGGAGGGAAAGCAGAGAGGAATGGCTTGCATGAGTGGAGGGATAGCATTGCGGCGTGCAGGGTGCCCCGTGCCCATGCAAGATGCCCTCCCCTGGGTTCAGAGGAGCATGTGTACTGCTAGAGGCAGGTTTTAGCACAGCTCAGGTAGGTAGGACTGGAAGAGCTGACGGTGCCCTGCGATGCCCGGGCTCCCACGGTCCTGCCATGCCATTGCTGGGAGCTGTGCTCTGCCCTGGACCGTGTACGGGGGGAATCCTATCCCCTTTGCAGGGTGGGGGGTCACAGGAGGAGATACGTCAGCTTGTAGGAGAGCCATGTCCCTGGGTCTCACCACCATGTCCTGGTCCAGGGGGACGTGGTGAGGCTCTTCCACGCTGAGCAGGAGAAGTTTCTCACCTGCGATGAGTACAAAGGGAAGCTGCACGTCTTCCTCCGCACCACCCTGAGGCAGTCGGCCACCTCGGCCACCAGCTCCAACGCCCTGTGGGAGGTGGAGGTGAGTGGGGAGGGGATGGAGCGCGTATCTGTGGGCTTTGGGGGTACCTCTGTGGGTTGCTGCACTTTCACCGGGGGCGATGGTGCTAGAAGCAATGGTTATTTCTATATTTCCACCTCTGGTAGCTTGACTGCCCTGGTGAAAGCCAGCACAAGGCTTGAGCTCCATGAGAGCACTGGGAACTGTGGCTGCTGGTGAATGGGCACCAATGTCTGAGCTCTGCGCCCTGAGTATATTTGCTTACGGCCACCTTTGAGATAGGACAGGGCTCTTATCACCAGCGCATTTGCCCCGGGGTCAGCGGAGGCTCAGAGGCGGGAACAGCGTCCCGGTTCCCTGCAGCCCCACATGCCACCGGCTGAGCTCTCGTCTGCTTCTCCCAGGTCGTCCACCACGACCCGTGCCGAGGGGGAGCCGGGCACTGGAATGGCTTGTACCGCTTCAAGCACCTCGCCACGGGCAACTACCTGGCAGCGGAGGTAAGGGGGTGAGCAGAGGGATGCAGAGACCTGCCCTGCCCTCGAGAGGCTGGTACGATCCCTTGCAAAGGCAGTGCCACCTGCCCTTAGACAGAGCGGCGATGCCCAGGATTGCCACTGGCCCCGCTCCAGTTTGCTTTTGGAGCCGTCCTGCCCTGGGCCTCTGTGGCTCCTCCTTGCTCGCAGGAGGCATTGGCGCCAGGGCTGTGAGCATCATCGTCATTTGCCTGTTTGCAGGGCTAGGCTTTCCCCCCTGAAATCCCCCACCCCATGGTGCAGGGGTTTGCTTGCCAAAATTGCTGTTCCTGCCTCCCTCCTCTTCTGTCCTGTGGAGGCAGGAGGGGTGGCTGGAGGGACAGGAGGGATTGGCTGGGGTTTTCCTCTATTTTCTCTCTCTGGGCCAAGCGACTGTGCTGGCACAACCTCCTGGTAAGATGGAAGCAGGAGATAATTCATCCTGCTGCATTTAACTCTTCCTGATCAGGTTTTGCCCATCCTCACCCTCTGGTCCACAGCAGCACCCAGGGCTGTCCTTGTTGCCCGGGGAGGGTGTGGGCAAAATCTGGGCCTGGAAACATCATTTGCCAAATTTTTTTCCTCCCATTTAAAGTCAGCTCAAGGCCTCCTGATAGAGCCACAAAGAGGTTTCCGCACTTAGATAATGTGGTTTATATGACACAAATGAGCTGCCAGGACCAAGGAAAAGACAGTGTTACACCCTGCTGCCAGGGGAGCAGCGATGTACTGGGGGGGATCTTGGTGCACCATGTGCCAAAGGTGCTCCCTAGCTGGAGAAGACAACCAAAGGCAGCCCCCAGGGCCCCTTCCACCACTGGCAGGATGGAAAATAGCAAATACTGGGGCTCTGAAATGGCTGCTTTAAACCAAAAGACACTCAGGTGACATCTTCTGCAGAGGAAAGAAGATCACAGAATGATCTCCATCCCAGGCTGGTGCTGCCCGGCTTGCGTTGCTCACTGAGACCTCAGCCTGGGGCCTCGAGGGATTTACAGCAAGAGCTCGTCTTGCTGCAACGCAGAGCCCCGGGTCTGCTCTCCAGGGCTCATCCTGTCCCGCTCCTCGGGGACGGAGCGCTGTGCACTGGGTACGGGTCGCGTCCTCCAGCCCCACCTGGGCAGGTTTCCTCTCTCTGCAATGTGATCGAGGAAGGCAGGAATAGAGATAACGCCCCATGCTCAGGGTTTTGGAGGGACCGAGTGGGAGGACTGATAGCTGTCTTTCATCTCCCTCTTTAACTTTTCAGGAAAACCCAAGTTATAAAGGAGACGTGGCTGAGCCCAAAGCAGCACCCACGGTGAGCTGTGTGCAGCCTCGCTAGCAGAAATGCTGCTGCCGCTGCCTGAAATCATGCCATCTCTTAGACTCTGCCTGAAAGCAGGGAAATGCCCTGAATCAGAGCCTGCTGCGGGGACAGTGCCCGTGCCATGCCGCCGGGTCCCGCTCGGTGCCAAGGCTGCGGACGGAGGCTGTCCCACTGCTCAGCAGAGCATCCCCGCACCCTGCACTGTAGAGTAGCATCCCTATGTCCCGCTTGCGAGAGGACCCTGCCGAAATCTGTTGGAGGGGTCCCAGTGCATGTTGGATCCTCAGGCCACGGGGAAGTGCTGGTAGAAGAGAGACTTGGACGTTCAGGGGGTTTTTTCTCTTTGCTGTTGGCGAGATTTGGTGTTCTCCCTTGGAGAAGGGGTGGCCTCGTAGCTCAGGTGCATCACGCCGCGCTTGTGCTCTTGCAGCTCCTCGTGCGTCTCTGCGCTGCGAGGCTCAGCCTGGCGTCCGAGCAAAAGCTTCTGCTCTGAGCGTAGCCGCTGTGTGTCTCCTCCGATGCCGTGTGCGCAGGGAGGCTGGGCTCGGCGGGGCGGCTGCCCCGCGCTGGGCTCAAAGCCGCTTTCCCCGATGCAGGGGGGCAGCGGCCGCGCCAGCCGCAGGAACACGGGGGAGAAGATCAAATACCGGCTGGTGGCTGTGCCCCATGGCAATGACATCGCCTCCCTCTTCGAGCTGGACCCTACCACGCTGCAGAAGACGGATTCCTTCGTCCCGCGGTACGTTAGCACGCATTGCCATGGAGGGATTGAAATAAAGAAGGGAGGCTTAATTGTGTGGTGTGAAATTTTGGCGAGTCTGTTCTTGGAAGGGCTTTGCCGGGTGTTGTGGGAAGTGGTGGGTGCTGGTGTGTCCGTGTGGGGGTTGCTCACCAGGACGCTGTGCCATTTGCAGGAACTCCTACGTGAGGCTGCGCCACCTCTGCACCAACACCTGGATCCAGAGCACCAATGTGCCCATTGACATTGATGAGGAGAGGCCCATTCGCCTCATGGTATGGCCCCGCTCCTTCCGTGTGTGGATTTATCCCTTGTGCCCCAATAGCTCTTATCATGCTCCTTCCCACCCAGCAGCCAGGCTTTACCCAGGGATGATCCAAGGGGTTGGCTGGACACCAGCCTAGATCTCATCCCAGTAACCTGGAACCCACCCCAGCCCTTCCAATGGGGACGAACTGGGTGACTGACTTCACCCGGGTTGGTGGCAGATGGTGGGGACATGCTTGGTGTTGCCCTGTCTGTGTGATGCTGCTTCCCCGTTGCTTCCCAGCTGGGCACGTGCCCCACCAAAGAAGACAAAGAAGCTTTCGCCATCGTCTCCGTGCCCGTGTCTGAGATCCGGGACCTGGACTTTGCTAACGATGCCAGCTCAATGCTGGCCAATGTGGTGGAGAAGATGAACGAAGGTTTTCTCAGCCAGAATGACCGGAGGTAAAAAGTCATTTCCCCTGGGAGATAGAGCTGTGCTGGGCTCCTCCAAGGGCTCTCCAGCATCGCTGCAGGATGGGGCCCCTGCCTGGGTCTTGGTGCTAGCGCTCTCTTGCTTTCCTGCCCACAACCCAAATCCACGCCTGCTTCTCCCAGGAGTCTGGCGAGGAAACCAGATAACACCACAGCCCCGCTCCGGCCCCTCCTTTGCTGCTAGAAAAATATCCGAGGGGCTGAGAGATGGCCCCACGATAGGGGCGGCCGGGTTAGTCACGGTGTTATTTTTAGGTGGGTGGGTTCTTGGTGCTTCCTGAGCAAACACAGATCCCCGTGGGACAGAGCAAGCCGCTTCCGCCCTGCCAGCCCGCCCCATGCGGGTCCTGCAAAGGTGACTAAGGGGGCAGAGGCATTAAATGCAAAATCCCTGGCATGAATCACAAGCAAAGGCCCCTGGAATTTACCCTGGCACATATAGTTTCCTTAGGAACCATAGGGGCTGTAAAACCTCTTGCTTCAGGGCAGCCATTAACCTCTAGCAGGGAGGGGAGGATCAGCTAGCAGCTTCCCTGGCAGTGTTTTGAGCCTTGAATGGGGCTCTTTGGTCCTCCAAAATGTGCCGGCATCATTGCAGGGACCCGAGTCTGGGTGGGCTGTGTAGGGTGGGCGAGCAGCCCCCTCGGCCAGACAGTCCCACCGCCCCACTTGCACCATGCTCCTTTGCAGGTTCGTGATCCAGCTGCTGGAGGACTTGGTGTTTTTTGTCAGCGACGTCCCCAACAATGGCCAGAACGTGCTGGACATCGTGGTGACCAAGCCCAACCGGGAGCGGCAGAAGCTGATGCGGGAGCAGAACATTCTGAAGCAGGTGAGCGGCCCCGGGGCCCTGCCTGTGAGCAAGGCTGAGGTCCTGCGGAGATGTCCGGCGCTGCCCAGGGCCGTGCTGGAGTCCAGGGATCTGGAAACCCCCATGGAGGAGGCGTAGCTGGTTCATGCCCCAGCGGTGCACCGAGCCCTCCTGGCAAGCATGGCCGGTGTCCAGCTGTGCATGGGGGTGATGGTGTGGAGGGGGACACAGCACTTATCGTCTTTGCTTTTGGGCAGATCTTTGGGATCCTGAAAGCCCCCTTCAAGGACAAGGGTGGGGAAGGGCCCCTGGTGCGGCTGGAAGAGCTGTCGGACCAAAAGAACGCTCCCTACCAGTACATGTTTCGGCTATGCTACCGCGTGTTGCGGCACTCCCAGGAGGACTATCGCAAGAATCAGGTGCATGGGGGGTGACGGGGGGAGCCCCCATCCCGCCACATGTTGCAAAGCCCTGGGGGGCTGCCGAGGTCTCAGCGGGGCAGGGGGCATTGCCAGACCCCGACGTGCAGCCCCGTGTGCTCACCGCCTCTCTGCCCGCTCCAGGAGCACATTGCCAAGCAGTTCGGCATGATGCAGTCTCAGATCGGCTACGACATCCTGGCCGAGGACACCATCACGGCCCTGCTGCACAACAACCGCAAGCTGCTGGAGAAGCACATCACGAAGACCGAGGTGGAGACCTTCGTCAGCCTGGTGCGCAAGAACCGCGAGCCACGGTGCGTGTCTGGACAGGCCCCGTCCCAAAAGGCTTTGTGCTGCATGATGGGTGGGATGTGCCTCGATCAGAGGTGGAAAGAGCCCCTGGGGACCCCCCTTTCACAGCGAGCTGTCTCTGCTCTGTAGGTTTTTGGACTACCTCTCGGACCTGTGCGTGTCCAACCACATTGCCATCCCCGTCACCCAGGAGCTGATCTGCAAGTGTGTGCTGGACCCGAAGAACAGTGACATCCTCATCAAAACTGAGTGAGTAGCCAAGGGGAGAGGTTTTCCGTGATCAGGGTTTGGTGCCTGGCCCTGCCTTCCACCAGCTCCCACAGAGCCCTGGTAAAAGCCCCGTCACCCCCTGAGGTGCAGCCGCTCCCTGTCCACAGGAGCATCTCCAGTTTTACCCCTTTTCTGCCCTAGGCTGAGGCCGGTGAAGGAGATGTCCCAGACCCACGAGTACCTGAGCATCGACTACTCGGAGGAGGAGGTCTGGCTCACCTGGACGGACAAGAACAACGACCACCACGAGAAAAGCATCCGGCAGCTGGCGCAGGAGGCCCGAGCTGGCAATGCCCATGATGAGAACGTCCTCAGCTACTACAGGTGATGATCCTACAGCATCTTCTCCCCAGGTGAGGAACGTAAGGGTTGCACATACTCACTCCCTCTCCCCCTCATCCCCGGGCAGGTACCAGCTGAAGCTCTTTGCCCGCATGTGCCTGGATCGCCAGTACTTGGCCATCAAGGAGATCTCCCAGCAGCTGGGTGTGGACCTGATCTTCCTCTGCATGGCAGATGAGATGCTGCCCTTCGATCTCCGGGCATCCTTCTGCCACCTCATGTTACACGTGCACGTGGACAGGGACCCCCAGGAGCTGGTGATGCCCGTGAAGTTTGCACGGCTCTGGACTGAGATCCCCACAGCCATCACGATCAAAGAGTGAGACACGCTGGGGCTCGCAGCACCTTTGAGGGACAGGGCAGGAGGTGGGATGGCAGATGCCATCCTGTGTAGGGACTGGCTTGGCTTTAGCAGGGACTGGGAGGGGGGCATTTGTGGAGTGAATTTGGCAGGTCTCAGCCTTCAGAAGGAAGCTGGCTCCATCACAGTCACGAGCATCACTGCTGACCGTGATGACTCAGCAGCTGCCTGGACAGTGCTCCTTCCAGGCTGGGTGTGAGGAGACTCGCTGCCATTCAGCTCACCCCCACCATCTCCCCTCGCAGCTATGACTCCAACCTCAACGTCTCGCGCGACGACAAGAAGAACAAATTTGCGAGCACCATGGAGTTCGTGGAGGACTACCTCAATAACGTGGTGAGCGAGGCAGTGCCCTTCGCCAACGAGGAGAAGAACAAGCTCACCTTCGAGGTGCGAGACCTCCCGACGTCGCCGGCATGTTGCAGGATGCTGCATAGTTTGGCTGCAACTGCCTCTGCAATGAGGGTGGCTGTGCTGGCATCCCCCTCCCCCATGTCTGCTTATCCTGTTTATCCTGATGCTCAGCCCCAAGCACGGCGAGGTCTGGAGTTGCCTTGTCCTTCCCCAGGTGGTCAGCCTTGCCCACAACCTCATCTACTTCGGCTTCTACAGCTTCAGTGAGCTGCTGCGCCTGACGCGGACACTGCTGGGCATCATCGACTGTGTCCAAAACCCCCAGCTGATGATGCAGGCAGTCTACAACGACGAGGTGACGGGTGAGTCCCTGCTCCAGAACCAGGCATGGTCCTGCAGGAAGGGGTTTTCTGTGGTCTGCCCAGTGCTTTCCAGTTCTAGCTGCAAGAAAACAAGCCACTGGTTTGCTGACATGGAACCTTTGGTTGGGTCTGCACTGGGAGACAGGAGGTGTTGAGCTTTTGGCCATGCCAGACAAATGGCCAGTCCTTCCTATTCGTTCTCCGATTAATATCTTTCCATCTGCATTAACTCTGCCCACTGTGGCCACCTTTGTAGGGAAGAATGTGCGGAGGTCGATCCAGGGCGTTGGGCAGATGATGTCCACCATGGTGCTGAGCAGGAAACAGTCCATCTTCAGCCCTCCAAGCCTCAGTGCCGGGTCTGCCCCGGAGCAAGTGGACAGAGGGAGGAGCATTGAGAACGAGAACATTGTGGTGATGGAGACCAAGCTGAAGATCCTGGAGATCTTGCAGGTTGGAGCTAGTGGGGAGGGAGAAGCATTGTGGAGCTGCGGGTGGGACCCATGGGATGGGGTGGTGAGGGGAAGACATGGGTTTCTGATGCAAAGAGAGAGCTGGCATGAAGAGGGCACTCACTTTTGCTTTCTTCTTCTTCTTCTTCTTCACTGCTGCCAGTTCATCCTGAACGTGCGGCTGGACTACAGGATTTCCTACCTGCTTTCTGTCTTCAAGAAGGAGTTTGTGGAAGTCTACCCCATGCAGGACAGTGCGGCCGATGGAACGGCTCCAGCCTTTGACTCCACAAGTAACTCTTCCACTTTGTTCCTGGTACAGCTTCAACACAGCAAACCCCACAGGCTGGGGACACACGAGCGACGGAGGTGACAGCTCCAGCAGCTCTCCATCCGCCACTGCTGCTGGCAGGGAGCATGGGGGGGATTGGAGTTTGTGCAGATGGGACGAGGTGTCCTGTGTTCGTCGTGGATGCTTGGAGCAGGGGCCGGGGAGCTGGGTTGGTTCCTGCAGGTTTCTGCCAATGCACAGGGATCATGTTGGCTGCCCCTTTCATGTCCCTTTTCTCTCCCTTCAGCTGCAGCCATGAACCTGGACCGGATCGGCGAGCACGCAGAAGCCATGTTCGGTGTGGGGTGAGTCCCTGCTCCCCCCGGTGCATAGTTAGCCTGGCCATAGGGCTCTTCCTCTCCTGTCCACACTGCCGAGGCTGAAGGCTGCAGGTGATGAGGAAGATGAGGCTCTAAAGGCTCATGCAGCTGTCCTCATCAGCCCCGAGGGGTGACTGAGTGCACGCAAGCTCCCACGTGGCTGCTAACACCAAGCGCTTTCGTCCCGGCTTCAGGAAGACGAGCAGCATGTTAGAGGTGGATGACGAGGGAGGGAGGATGTTTCTGCGGGTGCTGATCCACCTGACGATGCACGACTACCCGCCGCTCATCTCCGGCTCCCTGCAGCTCCTCTTCAAGCACTTCAGCCAGAGGCAGGAGGTCTTGCACACTTTCAAACAGGTAACCCTGGTGGGATGCTGCTCTGGAGCACCTCTAAGCCCACACTTGGCTGTGGGTGCAGGACATGGGATGGGTCTTTGGGATGGAGGTCTGGAAGAGGAGGGGAATGGGGTTCGTGCCCCAAACTGGAAACCCCTGGGAATGTTGCTGCAGGTTCAGCTCCTGATCTCAGCCCAGGATGTCGAGAACTACAAGGTGATCAAGTCAGAGCTGGACAAACTCCGCACTATGGTGGAGAAATCGGAGCTCTGGGTGGACAAGAAGGGCAGCAGCAAAGGGGACAGCACGGTGGAGGGGAACAAGAAGGAGAAGAAAGAGGTGAGAGCCCTGAGCAAGACGCTGGGAACCAGGGCGGGAGAGGAGCGGGAGGCAGAGGTGCAGGTCGCTTCAGTCCAACACCTAACCTCTCAATGGGCCATGCACCCCTCTCCCTGGAAGAGGATGGTCAGGGAGGGTCCTCTGGGGTGTAGTTATGCCCCAGGCTTTAGAGAGGTGCAGTGGGACCTTGGCGCTGTTTGTCCCCTTGCAGCATGCTGCCGACGAAGAGGTCATTGCTCCGGGAGAAAAGAGCAGCGAGAACTATCAGATAGTCAAGGGGGTAAGTGAGACCAAATCCTGTCCCCAGGGCTGTTCCTGGAGGCACGGCCCGCGATGTCTGCCTGGCCTGGGCTGGCACGGGTGCAGCAGCAAGAAGGGAAAGAGTGAAATCATGGGGGGGATTTCCAAGCTCTCCTGTGGTTCAGTAGAAACGAGTCCAAGCCTGGGCTTGTTCCTGCCAGCTCAGCACAAAGAGGAGCCCTGTTACATCCCCAGGGCTCGCGAGTGAGCCTTGCCCTGGGGGGACTGGATGGGGGAGAGGGTTGATGATGGGTATGAGGGCTCTCTGCATGGCACTGCAAGGGGGATTTTTGAGGGGGGTGCCAAGATTTGCAAGCAATGCAGGGAGCACCTGGGTTTATGGAGGGCACATCTGGATTGCAAGCAAGCCCCCAGTGCTGGTGGCCATCCTGATGGGCTCCCAGGCTCAATTCCCCTCTGCCATGGTCCTTCCCTCCCCAGATCCTGGAGCGGCTGAATAAGATGTGCGGGGTCGGAGAGCAAGTGCGCAAGAAGCAGCAGCGCCTTCTGAAGAACATGGATGCCCACAAAGTGATGCTGGATCTGCTGCAGATCCCTTATGAGAAGGTGGGTGGCCAGAAGCTGGCTGGTCCTGAAGTGCCTAGGGCAAGGGATGGGGGATGCGGGGACCCCCCTGCATGGCTGGGTCCTGCAGCTGGGCAGGGCAGGAGGGGTAGCAACCTGCTGCTGCTCTCCATCCCTTGCCAACTCTGGGTATTTCTCTTCTCTGCCCTTCCTCAGGGCGATGCCAAGATGATGGAGATCCTGAAATTCACTCACCAGTTCCTGCAGAAGTTTTGTGCTGGCAATCAGGAAAACCAGGCTCTGCTGCACAAACACCTCAACCTGTTCCTGACCCCGGGGGTAAGGAGAGGGGACCGAAGGGCAGTCGCAGGCAGTGGCACAGGGAGGGACTTCAGTACTGCTCCTGGGGCTGAGAGCAAGAGATAGAAAAGCCAGGAGGAGACCCCAGGAGAGGAAGGGGCAGGGCAGGAGGGGAGGCTGTTCCTTGCAGCCCCCTGGCCTCACTCTGCTCCCCTGGTCCCACAGCTCCTGGAGGCTGAGACGATGCAGCACATCTTCCTCAACAACTACCAGCTCTGCTCAGAGATCAACGAGACGGTGCCGCAGCACTTCATCCACTGCGTGGCCACCCATGGCCGCCATGTGCAGTACCTCGACTTCCTGCACACCATCATCAAGGCTGAGGGCAAGTACGTCAAGAAGTGCCAGGACATGATCATGACCGAGGTGAGCACCTCTTCCCCCCAGCCTGTGGGGCATGACTGTGGGGTGTAGCTGGGCATGGCTCCTGGGAGGTGCACGGTTGGCTTCTTCCTTGAGGAGGAGCCTTCCCGGCCGTGCTGGCTTCTCACTGGAGTAGGAGACATCTCCAGGAGCTTAACGCAAGGTCCAAGAGCCGATAACCATTTTGGAGTCCCACAAGCTGTGATTTTTGATTGCACTGCAAATGCCTGGTTTTCCCTGTAAATGCATGGCCCTTTCACCCTTCACTGGCTGCTGCGTCTCATCGCCCCACTGCAGAGGACACTGTTTTCTGCCTTGCAAGGTTTCTGACCCTCCTTCTCCAGGGCAGTGACCATTGACCCTTCCTTGCAGCTCACTAACGCCGGGGATGACGTGGTAGTTTTCTACAACGACAAGGCTTCACTGGCCACCCTTCTGGAGATGATGACAGCAGCCAGGGATGGGGTGGAAGAGAACAGCCCACTGATGTACCACATCTCACTGGTGGACCTGCTGGCTGCCTGCGCCGAGGGCAAGAACGTCTACACAGAGATCAAGTGCACATCCCTGCTGCCCTTGGAGGACGTGGTGCGGGTGGTGACACATGAGGATTGCATCACGGAGGTACGGGGTGCCCAGCAAGGAGGGTGCCAGTGGCTTTGCACCAATTGCCTTCTCCTGACAGTGCCTGTGCCCCCGCTCCCTCCCTCCCCGGCAGGTGAAGATGGCCTACGTGAACTTCGTCAACCACTGCTACGTGGACACGGAGGTGGAGATGAAGGAGATCTACACCAGCAATCACATCTGGACTCTCTTTGAGAACTTCACCCTGGACATGGCCCAGGTGCGTGGGGAGGGTTGGGTGGGAGGGACGCAGCAGCAATGGCTGCTGTACGGAATGGGGACAGGTTGTCACTGAGGCTCCCTTGAAGCCTGGGGACCCAGACATGGGGCATGGGCACCATGGGGACTTGTGTAGCTGCCACACTAGGGGCTGGGAAGCAGTCAGGGCTCTCTGGGGTAGACCCAGGAGCTGTGTCACTGGCCGCATCCTCCAGCTGCTCAGCCAGGTCTCAGCAGTGCTGTATGCCAGCAGCATCCAGCCAGGACATGTGCTCACCTCGCCCTGGTGCCATCAGCATCCTCCCTTCTCCTCATAGATGTGCAAGAAGCGAGAGAAACGCCTGCCAGACCCTACACTGGAGAAGTACGTGCTGACAGTGGTGCTGGACACCATCAACGCGTTCTTCAGCTCCCCCTTCTCAGAGAACAGCACCTCGTTGCAGGTAATAAGGCACCGCATGGTCAGGCCATGGCTGGGGGAGGAAAGCATCTCATCGAGCCCCCTGAAACAAGGTCTGGACACACCTTGCGCTGATATGTACTTCCCTGCTCTCTCCTTCAGACCCACCAGACCATTGTGGTGCAGCTTCTCCAGTCCACCATGAGGCTGCTGGAGTGCCCCTGGCTGCAGCAGCAGCACAAGAGCTCAGTGGAAGCCTGCATCCGCATACTGGCCATGGTCGGTAAGGAGCCATGCCAGAGTGATTCTCTGTTTCCCCCTGACCAGGAGGATGCCGCCACCCTTGGTTGCTTCTGCTCCAGCAGTGAGCAAGAGCCATCGTCCCTACTGCGGATCTTGGCAGGGCGCCCTGGCGAGAGGCTGCTGGCTGGGAATGGGGAGGTTTGGCTCCGGGATGTGCTTTTTCTGAGCTACGTCTCGAGGCATGACCAGGGTGGCGTGGGGATAACCGAAGCCTGGGCTTGGTTGGGAGATCCCTGGTGTGTCCCTGCTGGTGAAGGGCCTGGAAACAAAGCCAGCATTTATGGTGGTTTTTCCCTTGCCAGGACTTTACCCTCAGCCTGCTTGTGGCTGCCTGACTCAGGACAAGGGTTGTTAGCACTGAGTCACCATGTGGAAAGGATTGCTCGGTGGTTCAACGCTGGGTGGGGATTTCCCTTTGTAATTTGAGGCAGGGTGCTTACAACATCTCCATGCTGGGCTTTCCCAACCAAAAACTGGAGGTGGTGCCTCCTTCCATCCTATGTTGGGCTGGGGGGGCTGCGGGCAATGTTGCGCTGCAGTGGAGAGGGATGGATGGAAATACTCCACCCCTCAATAGCCTGGAGGAGTTTTTAACCCAAATCTTCTCTGCTGCAAATGAAGAGCTGGTGAAGGGGTGCCCGGCCCAAGGCAGTGTGGTAGGACCCAGCCAATGGGGTGGGCTGGGTCGTGGCTGTCCCCAACCCTGGCTCCATCTCCTGCAGCCAAGAGCCGCTCCATTGCACTGCCCATGGACCTGGATGCCCACGTCAGCTCCCTGCTCAACAGCAGCTCCACCAGCACCATGCAGAGGAACACATCCAACTACAAGACGGCCACACGGACCTTCCCCCGTGTCTCCACGACCCCCAACCAGTGGGACTACAAGAATATCATAGAGAAGCTGCAGGTATGGGGCGGGGAGGCAGTGGTGGCATGGCTCAGTGCATGATAGCAAGAAGGCACTGGCGTTGCAGGGGTCCCTCTCCCGTGCTCGTGTCTCCTAGGCATGCATTGGCCCTAAAGGTGTGTGCTGTGACTTGTAGGACATCATCAATGCCCTGGAGGATCGATTGAAACCACTGGTGGAGGCTGAACTGTCTGTCCTGGTGGATGTCCTCCACCGGCCAGAGCTGCTTTTCATGGAGGGGACGGAGGCATTTCAGCGATGCGAGAGCGGAGGTTTCCTGTCCAAGTGAGGATGCTTTGCAATTGCCCAGGGCTTGCTGGGAGTGCTGGGAAGGGCTGGTGACCTTCATCCTTTGTGGGTTGTGCATCCTGGTGTGTGCCTGCAGCCTGGAGGGGTGGTGGGGATGGTTCCCTCAGGGATCCCCTTGTCCCTCTCGGCTGTGTGACGGTGGCTCTGCTGTGCCAGGCTGGTGCAGCACACCAAGGACCTCATGGAGACGGAGGAGAAGCTGTGCATCAAGGTGCTGAGGACGCTGCAGCAGATGCTGGTGAAGAGGAACAAGTATGGCGAGAGGGTGAGCACCATGGTCCCATGGCACGTCCTCAGCCCCTCTCCTTGTCTGTGCAGCCCCTGTTTCCCAGGCTGTCAGTGCCTTCCCCGCTGCAGCCCATGGGTGCTCAGCCTCATTCTGCTCTAGCGCTGGCCCCGGGATTGGGAGACTCATGACGTTTATTTGTCTTGGCAGGGCAACCTGCTGCGGAAAATGCTTCTGAACAATTACCTGCAGAACAAGAAGTCCAGCTCCAAAGGGGAAATCATGGATGCTGGTGGGGGAGGTGAGTGCCCCTCTCCTGCGCCTTCCCTGTCTCTCTGCACTGCTCACACACACCTTGAACTCCCAGCTCCTGAGCCATGATGGCATCAGGTCTGTAGCTGGTTGCCATGCCCCCACTTCCATGGGAGTAGAGGATTTGGGGAGATGAAGGGATGGGTCTGAGATGCCCCTGGCAGTGATTTAGCTGTGCTCATTCTCCTGCACTACTGCAGCATCACATCCATCTGTGTCCTCTCATGCAGGCCAAGACCAGGACTGGTCTGCTATTGCTGCTGTCCAGTGCCGGCTGGACCGAGAAGGGGCCACCAAGTTGGTGGCTGACCTTATCATGAACACCAAGAACGAGAAGATCTTCCAAGAGAGCATCCTGCTTGCCATCCGGCTGCTGGACGGAGGCAACACTGAGATCCAGGTGCTGAGCCCTGGCTGCACGGTGGGCGCCAGCCCCAGGGGTACTGGGCAGCCACGGTTTGACGTGTGCAGTGTAACCGTCCCAGCACTTGGAAGATATGACTGCAGGGCAGTCCTCTGTCCTGGGCTGGCCCCTGGGCTTTGCCAAAATACTGTTTGGTTGCATGTGTTTGGCCGTCCAGAAGAGGAACTGCAGAAATCTGTCTGGTTTTGAGTTTTCCGGCTCGGTGGCTGGATGGAGCTGGAGGACTGGATGCTGGGAAAGGGTCAGGTTGTTGCAGGTTGTTTCTGGAGTAATCCTGATGCCCTCTGCCGGGTATTGGTAAAATGGCTCAGGGCTACAGCTCTTAGGTGATAACTCGTGGGTTATCTTGAATCCTTTATCACAGGGAAGCCGACAAATTAATTGTACCTGCAAAACCTAGTAGGGTTCCAGGCCTGGAGCTGCTGTAATCCCTGCTTGCTCTGTCCCTAACCCTGCTTTTAGGGTAAAGGAGAGCACAGCGGCAGGGGACGATCCACCCCTGTAAATCCAAGAGGACTGTGATGTCCAGGGTTGTAGCATGGAAATAAACCTGCTTGCCAGGTTTTCTCAGACAAGGTCTTGAGTGCTGGAGGCTACCAAATCAGAGGGGCGGGCAGGGACAGTTTGGACCCCATGATGGAGGCTTGAACAACTGTCCTCCCTCCTCCCAGAAATCCTTTTATAACCTCATGACGAGCGACAAGAAGTCCGAGAAGTTCTTCAAAGTTTTGCACGACCGGATGAAGAAGGCACAGCAGGAGACCAAGTCTACGGTGTCTGTGAACATGAGTGACATCGGGAACAAGCCTCGTGAGGACAAAGACGAGCCTGACCCTGGCACCAAAGGTATGGCGCCATGTCCCCGTAGAGCCAGTGTCTGTCTTGTTCGATAGCCCGATGCTAATGAGGTTGGATTGCCCTCTAGGACGAGGAGACACCTTCCTGATGCCTGGCACCCCCTCCCGATACCCGATGGCCATAGGGTTTCGGAAGGGCCATGACACTGGGGAGCAGGGTCAGAACAATGAAATGGGGGTGACGGTCCTGATCATGGAGCCTATCCTGCGATTCCTGCAACTGCTATGTGAGAACCACAACCGGGACCTGCAGGTTGGTTACGGAGCTGCTGGGGTCTGGGGGTCAGAAGAGAGGCCATGGGACTGGGGTGTGGGAAGGCTGGGCTCTGCCCCAATTTGGTCCAAAAAGTCATTGCACCAGCCACTCTGTGCCTCAGTTTCCCCATCTGCAAATGCACCATCCCTTATGGATAACTTCTGGTGCTGTGGAAGGAGCCGTTCACGGCACGACTGTGTCTGTAGGACTGAGTGCTGCTCTTGGAGGTCTGTATGTTACAGGGGTGGCCCCAGCCCAATTCTCCATCAAACTGCAGCTGGAGGGGGTGTCGGGAGGGGGATCAGGACTGCACCCCCGATCAGAGTGGTGCTGCTCAGCCCTGTAACTGCAGGCTTTGCTCGACAGAACTTCCTCCGGTGCCAGAACAACAAGACCAACTACAACCTGGTGTGCGAGACGCTGCAGTTCCTTGACATTATGTGCGGCAGCACCACGGGGGGGCTGGGGCTGCTGGGCCTCTACATCAACGAGTACAACGTGGCCCTCATCACCCAGACCCTGGAGACCCTGACCGAGTACTGCCAAGGGCCCTGCCATGAGAACCAGGTCTGTGGGTATCCCTGCAGGTCTGGGTCGTTCCCGGCGTGCCTGGGGTGTTTCACTGCTGATCAGGGATGCCCAAGGGAGGATTTGAGGGGGTTGCATGGGAAATCAGCGGGGACAGGGCCAGCTTTTATTTTCAGGGTGTGAACAGGAGCAGAACGTGAGCAGCAGAGGATGCCAGGGTGCACAGGGATGCTGCACGGGTTATGAGCTACTGCTTGGCTAGGTAATATGGTGATGCAAATGGGAGTTAAATAATATAGTGGTGCAAATGGTGCCTTTCCAGGGAGACAGGGGGTTTGGGGCTCCTGGGGTAATCAGGCAGGGTCAGTGCTGTAGGCAGGGCACCATTTCAGACCTGGGCTGTGTTAGAGGGTGAAGCTGGGAGGACTGGCAGCATCCGTGGGATAACACTTTGCATTGCTCCCCCAGAGCTGCATCGTGACCCACGAGTCCAATGGGATTGACATCATCACAGCCCTCATCCTTAACGACATCAGCCCCCTCTGCAAGTACCGGATGGACCTGGTCCTGCAGCTGAAGGTAGGCAGAGCCTTGGGCTAGGATGGTGGGCACGAGTGTGTGCATCACTGCGTGGGCTTGCTGGCATGGCCATGGGGTGTGCTGTGGGGTGAGGTGGCTGCTGTAGCAGGGACTGTGCATGTGCCAGGTCTGTGAGTGTGGGAGCGCGTGGGCTTGGTGGGACAGGGCTGGTGCATCTCCACCGTGTGAGGCTCAGATGCCTCTAGTATGGGGGAGTTACAGCATGGGGGGTTTCTGCCCACTCCAAAGCCCTGGGCAGCAGCAGGGCACAGATTCCCTTAGCAAGGGCTTCTCCTCACCAGGACAATGCCTCCAAGCTCCTCTTGGCCCTCATGGAGAGCAGACACGACAGCGAAAACGCCGAGCGGATCCTCATCAGCCTCCGCCCACAGGAACTGGTAAGGGCTGACTGTGGAAACACCCCCAGCCTTGCCCCAGTGAGCGCCCAGCCTCCCCCCTGGCCCGTTGCTGGACCTCTTCTGCCTGCGGGATCTGATGCAGTTTCTCGTTTGCAATCCAGTAACCATCTCGTCTGCCATACTGCTGGTCACTGCCTTCTGCACAAGCATCCTTACCTAATGGTTTTCCCAGGGTGATTTGTGGCCAGAGGAGGAAAACAAGGCAAGGAGATGGGGAGAAGCTCACTGTCCCCCTGCTGCCTTTCCAGGTCGACGTGATTAAGAAGGCCTATCTGCAGGAAGAGGAGTGCGAAAACGCTGAGGTTTCCCCACGGGAAGTCGGCCACAACATTTATATACTGGCACTGCAGGTACTGAGCTGTGACAGCAGGGTCCCTGCCAGGCTGGGCTCCCTGTACCATGCTGGGCTACGGCTCACCAATTTGCACATTTTTCTCTATATTTGTTTACATTTCCTTCAGCCAGGCTGGTGTCCTTGGGGAGGCATGGCTGGGAAATGTGCTTTTGGCTCCTGTGAAAAGCCAGCCCCCAGGCTTGCCGGCCGTCCTGCTCCCGTGTGCACCGGTGGCTGCTCGCCAGCCTGTGCTCACCCAGCTATTGCTGTCCCTCTTCCAGCTGTCCCGACACAACAAGTCTCTGCAGCAGCTCCTGAAGCCGGTGAAGCGAATCCAGGAGGAGGAGGAGGAAGGCATCTCATCCATGGTACAGAGAAGCCTTGGGAATGGAGGCAGAGCCCTCCCAACCTGACCAGAGACTGCAGAGTCTCCCACCCTTGCTGAGCCACCCTGGCTTTTGTTGTTTAAGATTTGATGGGGTTTCGTATTCCCCAGGGGGACTATAGAAAGACAGACTTATCAGTGCCCTTGTAGCCAAAACTGCAAGTCCAAAGGCATGTGCACCAAGCTGTGGAGACCCATATTTGTGGGGCTCTGCCAGGCTCCCTAGGCAAGGCTCAGCTCTAAGGTGATGTCCAGCTCGCCACAGGGACAGGCTGGTGGCCCCGGTGAGGGCCTGCTGGTACCCACTTTCTCCCCGCCCCTTCAGAAAAGGAAGGGCTGAGTCCTTTCCTGTCATTTCTTGCCTATGTACCTTAGATCCCAAACGAGATTCAGCAGTAATATGATTTCCCTGGGGTTTTATGGGCATTGATTTGTAATTTGTGGATTAGCAGCATTTGGATGTAATTATTGCAGGGAATCGAATGTCTGTCACCTCAGGGAGAGCTTGTACCCCTTTAGGAAGCTTTAATTCATTTGCTTTTCCCTGAAACCTCATCAGCTCTGGTAGATTTTGAGGAATGCTGTTGTCAGTGCAGAGTTAGACCTGACTCCCCTGGCTCAGGCCACTCTCATCCTCTCTCCCTCTCCCCGCATCCCAGCTCAGCCTAAATAACAAGCAGCTGACGCAGATGCTGAAGTCGACGGCCCCAGTCCAGGAAGAAGAGGAGGACCCGCTGGCGTATTACGAGAAACACACATCCCAAATTGAGGCAAGACTTGTTAGCTGTTGGGTTGCCACTATGCACACGGTCGGTGAATCCCACATGTGCTCCAGCTGCCCCGTGCCCGGTTATTTTGCACTAGGAGCCTTCCCATCCCTGTGCTGGCCAGAAGCAGACAGGCCTTTTGCTCTGCAGAGAGCTGGAGATGTTAGCAGAGCCCGTGAGGAGCTGAGGGAATGAGCTCCCAGACCCTTCCTTTTTCTCCCAGCAGCAGCAGGGATGCAGCCAATTCGGCAGCCCCATCCTTGCTTGTCGGCATGGATCCCCTTGCAGATGGGCCAGCAAGGGTTCACGCGTTCTCAGCTTTCCTCCAGCACAGCTGCCTTTGCTGGGTCGATTTGTAGCGTTAGGCGAGTGGCCGGTGATATTTGGATCCCGGTGGCATGGGAGGGAGGAGGGGAAGGCACAGCTGGGCCCAGGAAAGAGGAAATCAAAGCATGGCAGGGCAGGATCTGACGGCACCCTCCCCTTCACTGCTTCCTGCAGATTGTGCGCCTGGACCGAAGCATGGAGCAGATAATCTTCCCCGTGCCTGGCATCTGCGAGTTCCTCACCAAGGAGACCAAGTACCGGCTCTTCACCACCACGGAACAGGACGAGCAGGGCAGCAAAGTCAGTGATTTCTTCGACCAGTCATCCTTCCTCCACAACGAGATGGAATGGCAGAAGAAACTGCGCAGTAAGAGCAAACCAGACCTTCCCTTCGGGCTCCCCCCGACCAGCACGGGCACTTCGAATAGCCCCTGTTGTGAAAACGGGAGGCAGCCCTGCTTTGAAAGGGCTGTGAACCCTGGCAGCAGGCTGGAAATCACATCTCTGAGCTCCTTGTGCCCCGTGCTCTGTAGAGCACAACACACTCGGCAGTTTGCTGGGAGTGGAGGTTAATCAAGATCTCAGAGATGTATTTCCTCCATGCCTGTTAGTGCAGTTCCTCGGTAGTCTGAAATGCATCTTACAGCACATTCCCTGGGACTACACCTGCAGGTGTTTTCCCCTGGAAAGCCCTCTCTTCATTTGTTTTCGGTTGCCTTCTCCTAAGCCAGGATCTAGCAGCTACATATGGGAAATATAACTTGTTTCTCTGAACCCTGCAGACCTGCTTAGGTGCTTTCAGGGCTGTATCAGGATGGAAGTCCTGGCTTAAAATAACAGAAGCTCAATAAAGACTCACACTATAAATACTGCGATGCAGCTAAGGAGTAGCGTAGCAGCTCTGAAAACACTTGCAGATCCAGTCAAAATTATCTTAGGAATTTGGCAGGAAACAAGTTTCCAGTATGGATGGGAAATTGCTGGCTGGGTCTCCTCTGGGACTGAGCACCAGCTCTGAAAACACAAAGACACTGTTGTTTTGAAGGACGTGAGCGGTGAGGCTGGAGGAGGTAGGAGATGGGGAGGAGGGTGAGGAGGAGAACGGAGCCAGTCTGATTCCAAGGTGCCAGAGCAGGTCAAAGGGCCGAGAAGCCAAGAAATGTGAGCAGTAACATTTTGAACTTGCACTCCTATTCCAGCAGATGAGGAGGGAGCTTTTAGTAACGTTTTGAAGGAAGTGGGAGGCAAAGGTCCCCGCGGGCCCGCTAGCTGTACTGAGCCGAGCCCTTCGGATGTCTGGGAGGACAAAGCTTTCCCCGGTTGGCACAAGGTTGGCTGAGATTTGTGTGTCTGCCTCCTCTCCCTCCAGGCATGCCGCTGATGTACTGGTTCTCCCGCAGAATGACACTCTGGGGAAGTATTTCCTTCAACCTGGCTGTCTTCATCAACATAATCATTGCTTTCTTCTACCCCTATGTTGAAGCCACTTCCATGGGTAAGTGCCCCAGCATCTGCTGCTCCTCGAGGTGGAAGATAAAGGGGACCTTCATAAGAAGGAAAACTGGTCCCCTACCTGTACTCCCCCCCATCAGTCTCCTTTTGACTCCTAAAGCCCCAAGTCCTTTCTGCTGGTCAAAGGAAGGGATTGAGTCAAGATTTCACTTGCCAGCCCTCCCACTGCTTCCTTCTTAGGGAAAAGTCTGTTCTCCCTGGGCTGCGCTTTCCCTGTTTGTAAAATGGGGGATGCAATGACAAAATACTGCTGTCAGGCAAAGCCTCCGTCATTTACAGTGGTTTTGAGATCTCGGATAGAAGATGTTAGAAAAATGTATCAGTAAAAACCATCTTAGTCAACGCTAGTCTTTGCAGTCAAGCATAATTTCTCTCTTTCTTCCCTCTGATAATCAGCACATTAGTTTTTCTGGACAGTCTGGAGAGCAGCACAGTGTCCGACTGGCAGCATGCATTTAGTCTCATGCCATTTAATTGCCGTGGGTCTTCTCTGCCTAGGAGTGCTGGATTCCCCACTGATCTCGCTGCTCTTCTGGATTCTGATCTGCTTCTCCATCATGGCCTTGTTCACTAAGCGCTACGGTGTCAGACCGCTCCTCGTGGCACTGATCTTGCGATCGATTTATTACTTGGGGATTGGACTCACTCTGAACATACTGGGAGCTCTCAATGTAAGTTCTCCGCATGCTGGAAAAATAGCGTAGCAGCCCATGACACAGGAGGCTGTTCTGCGTTCATAAAGTGCAGCAAACCCCACTCCCTCCCACTTCTGGTTGTTCCCCAGCTGACCAACAAGATTGTGTTTGTGGTGAGCTTCGTGGGCAATCGTGGGACCTTCATCCGAGGCTACAAGGCCATGATCATGGATGTGGAATTTCTTTACCATGTTGGCTACATCGTGACGAGCGTCCTGGGACTCTTTGTGCACGAACTCTTCTACAGCATCCTGGTACAACAAATGCAGATGTTTGGGGCACGGAGGTAGCCAGTCTGCCCTGTTAGAAGCTAGAAGGTTCCTGTGACACCTTCCAGGGGCTGATTGATAACAGCAGTGAGAACAATTCACTGTGCTCTAATCTTTGCGTAGGCTGATCTTTCTGCCTTCCGACAGTACCTATTACTGTCTCTCTCCTGGTCTTTTGCTATCTCTCTCTTTCTAATCGCTACTGTGTACTTTATCTGGGTCAGCTGGGAGACAACGTGAGCTGGTGAGGGCAGAGGCAGGGTGCATGTGTCCTATTCTTGGCTCTCCTGCTGTGCATAAGTCACTTCATTCTTCTCTGCTTCCCTACAGTAAGCTGGGAAACTTAAATGCTTTATGTGAAAGTTAGTCAAGGTCTCCTGAGTGATCCAAGATCTCGGGATAAAAGGGGATATAGGTAGGCCAGGCATTATCAAGAAAAGCACCCTGTGGCATTTCTTTGCTCCTGGGTCCTTTCAGCTGTTTGACTTGATCTACCGAGAGGAGACCTTGTTTAATGTCATCAAAAGCGTGACGCGGAACGGGCGCTCCATCCTGCTGACAGCCCTCCTGGCTCTCATCCTCGTCTACCTCTTCTCCATCGTGGGCTTCTTGTTCCTGAAGGATGACTTCATCCTGGAGGTGGACCGGCTGCCGGACAGCAAAGCCAAAGGTTGTTCAGCCCTTGCCCTCGTTGGCTGCAGTGCTTGGGCTAGAGAAGGGCTAGGCAGGGCATGGGTCCCCTTCTGCGGCTGGACTATTGCATGAGACCCTGCTTCCTCCCCGCTGCAAAAGCACGCACGTGTGTGTGTGTGTGTGTGTGTGCGCATGCATCATGGGTTTTATACCCTTGGTGCAAACTCCTGGTAGCACTGGTTTTGGGGTTAGCAGAGAAGACAGCTGCCTGTGCCAACTTAGGGACCTTGTGCGGCAGAGCGCAGGGTTTTGGGGCTAGGAGTGATTGCAGAGAAGGGGGTGGACAGCTAGAAATGAAGTTTTAGCACTGTAGAGGTCTTACTGAAACTTCAGCAAAAGATTCAAAGCCTAGAAAAGGCTAGGCAAATGCAAAGTAACTTTTTTCCAAGAAGCTTGAAAGCTGGAAGAAGAGGCAGTTGAAAAGCACCTGTGACAGCAGCAAAGAGCTTTGCTAAGGCAAGCTGATGCTCTGACAAGGCTGTGGTCTCTTACTTGCAGATGACCCCTTGGGGATGCAGAGGAACATGGAGACCTTCATGGAGTCATGCAGCAGTGACAAAATTAGCTGCTCTGCTGTGCCCACTGCCTTGGAAGGTAAGTGAGCTCATTAGAAAGGTCAACTCTGTTAGCAGCAGAGTAGGTTGGTTGCCTGGTTTGTCAACGAGCTCAGAAAAATCCTAGCTTTTCAAAGATGGAAACAAACAACCCACTTTCTGGCACATAGTAGGCAAGAGGCCTGCAAATTTTGCACTGACCCTGGCATAAAAAATGTTGAAGTAGATTCAATTTAGTCATAAAGAAAGTGGGAGCTTCAGGAGTGCTCAGCCAAACACCTCCACAGCAAGAAGCAAGCTGGAGGAGCTGCTGGGAAGTTGCTGGTTGGGAGATCCACAATGAGCATCTGCTCCCAGGAGATTTGCCACTGCATCACTGCAGCAAGACTCACCCCCCGCAGCTCTGGATTCTTTGCAATGGTCTGGTGCTTCTGCCCTGTCTATGCTCTGGCTTTTTGCTTTTATTTCCCCCTCCGGTACTCTAGAAACAGACGCTGACCAGTGGGAACGTGCCTGTGACACGCTGCTCATGTGCATCGTCACCGTCCTGAACCATGGCCTGAGGAACGGAGGGGGTGTGGGTGACATTCTGCGGAAGCCATCGAAGGATGTGAGTTTGGGCAGCACGCGGGACTCCTTTTTTTTTTTTTTTTTTTTTTTTTTTTTNCTGCTGTGCAGCTGCCCTCCCTCCCTGGAAACTGTGACCCTTCCAGCTCTATCCCCGACACTGTCCTCCAGTGCTTACCTCCTCTCTTCCCCATCACACCCGTTATTCCTCCTCACTGGGTACCCTCAGCCCATGGCCCATGTAATGAGGCAGCACAGTTGGAGTGGCTAAAGGAGAGGTGCGCAAGAGACACACCTTTATCCCTTTCGTCCGTTACAGGAGTCCTTGTTTCCAGCTCGAGTTGTCTACGACCTCCTCTTCTTCTTTATTGTCATTATAATCGTCCTTAACCTCATCTTTGGGGTCATTATTGACACTTTTGCTGATCTGAGGAGCGAGAAGCAAAAGAAGGAAGAGATACTGAAGACGACCTGTTTCATATGTGGTGAGCGCTGGGACCTGGGGGTATAGGAATTGCCCCAAAGTTCTTCCTCTCTTCCAAGGTTGAGGGAAGGAGTTTCAGCTGGTTCCTGGTTTTCATTTGGTTCACAGCAAAACTTATATCTGTTCACCAATGGGTCACTGGAGTGTGAGGAGGCTTAAACAAGGACACAAACTGAGAGGGGAAATTGTCTGTATTGTTCCTCACCTTCTGTTAATGAGGTGTTAAACTAAAACGCCACATTGTGGAGTTCTTGTTGCTGTGCATCTATCACTCCTGAGACCATCACTTAGCCAGTGGGAAAAAAACACCATATTACTAAGGAAATAAAATACAGAAAATGTTCTGGAATGCTTTCAGTCATAGGAAGTCATCCAAAAAAAGGGAAAAACCCAATAAGTCTAGCTGTTTTTTTTTTTTTTTTCTTAAAAGATCCACTGGGTGCATTTTATGTATTTAGATACATAGGCAGGAAGCATAGCTAGTAGTACTTTGAATAGAAGCGTCCTGAATACACAACTGGGTTATTTTCCCCATTTTGGATGCTTGTTGTGTGCTAAATGCCAACTAATTATTAAAAGCGCTTCTTGAAAGTCACACCTGGGAGAGGATGCAATTATCTGTACTTCCTTTCACATTCATTTGCTTGCTCACTTCGTACCTTCTCCTCCCCTCCCCGTCTCCTCCCTCCACCTTCTCTGTTCTTGACTGCCTTTCCCAGGACTCGAAAGGGACAAGTTTGACAACAAGACAGTGTCCTTTGAGGAGCATATTAAATATGAGCACAACATGTGGAACTACTTGTACTTCATAGTGCTGGTGCGAGTGAAGAACAAGACAGACTACACAGGACCAGAGAGTTACGTGGCGCAGATGATAAAGGTACGTGTCCTCTCAGGGCGGCTCTTTCACTATTGCAACCTGCCTACCCCAGGGAGATATTTGAGAACAATGGCCTTGCCACAGAAAAACAGTTTTGAGAAGGAGCTCTTGGAAAATATTTAATAATGTTGTGCCTTTGTTCGTTCTCAGCTGGTTATTTCTACTTTGCAATCTCAGCCAACGACACATTGTCTATTTGATGTTTTGTACTGTGTATTTAAGGATTGAGCCAAGGGCAGAACCAAGCAGTAGAGAGCCTGACTTCAAGGTGATTTCAAGGCAAGAAGGGAGGGAAAGGAAATTTAGAAAAGAAAAAACTTTTCTGAACTTGAGCCTAGAAGGCTGTAAGAAAAAAGATGGAAATGGACTATTTGTGGAAAATTTGCAAAGATACAGACAAGACGAGCCTTTGATAATTTCTTTAATCCCTAAGCACAGGCAGGCTTCCTGGTAAATCCTACCAGGTCTCTTCCCTCTTCCTCACCCCCGCTCCAACTCCCATTCTCCATGGTCGCCTTTCCAGAATAAGAACCTTGATTGGTTCCCCCGGATGCGAGCCATGTCACTGGTCAGCAATGAAGGGGAAGGGGAACAGAATGAGATCCGAAATCTTCAAGACAAACTCAACACCACGATGAAGCTGGTGTCCCATCTCACCTCCCAGCTGAATGAGCTGAAGGAACAGGTACTAAACACTTTTAAAAATAGCAACACTTGAGGAACACCTGACTGTAGAAACCCGCTGTCCTTACCAAAATAGACACCGATTGCAAGGAACAGGAGGCAGAACCAGCCCAAGCCAGTACCACTTCAGATACAGAGCAAAGGGCTCCCGTGGCTCTTTTTGGGGTGGTCAGGGGCACTTGGGACAAGTGCTTTTTGATACTTTACTTCCTCATCAGCCAGAGTCCAACTCACAGGGTTTTCTGGCAGATGCTTAAAGCAGCCGGGTCAGTCGCACGCTGGAGGAGCACATTAGTGAATAGAAAGGCGGCCTGGTTTCCTACCTCACTTGTGTCCCTGTTTGAACTCTAGATGACAGAGCAACGGAAGCGCAGACAAAGGATGGGGTTTGTGGATGTCCAGAATACCATGAACCACTAAGACTGAGAAGAAACATTGGCTTCACCCACCGAGGGACTACGCATATGTATCAGCTAACGAGGCTGCTTATTCCTGGGTTCCATGCATGGACATCACTGTCAGAGAAAGACGGACCATGCAGAAGGGCTTCACAGTCAACATTTCCCTTAGAGCGCTTGTAAGCAACTCGGGAACCAGGGACTGGCCAGGATTCCTCACGATACCTGGACCCACATGTTACTCTAACGCCCTTGTAGGAAGATAAATTATACAGGACTTTTATTCCTCATTGCAATAACTCTTTATTTTGCAAATGTGGAGGGTTGTATCTTTATCTCCATGCGCTACATTCTGATGGCCTCCACCTCAGGTGTAGTGTAACTAGCTGTAGGGCTGCAATATTTAACTTATTCCAAGAGTGGCACTAGTACATGTGGACCTTTGCAAACCAGCCATCGTATTTGCTGTACCTGCTCCATGCTGATCCCTCTCCATTTAAAGAATTCTGTTCATCACTGTGGTGCAGTAAAGAGGAGCTAAACTCAAGGAGATGGATTTGTTAACTTAACTCACCAGATGAGGATGAGTATCCAAGGTTCTACTAGTGCGAACTAGTCTTTTGCCTTCTGTGGGTCAAGAGTATCTGGGCAGTAGTAGTAGGAGACTGCAGGTTTACAGGAGTTCACTGTGAAGGGGTGTCCTGTGTTTTAGTTTCATCTCTGGTGTAATGGTTTACTTTTTTGTTTGTTTGTTTTGTTATTGTTACTTAAGAACTAAAGTGTAAATTGCCTTAACTAAATTAAACACAAAAATCATGTTATAATAAAAACTTAAACATGGTCAAGAAAGCGCCCTTCCTGTGCATTCTGGTATGTAATGGGGCTGTTTGTTTGTTTGTTACAAATAGCAATACAGAACACTCCCAACCAGGGCTGTATTACCCAAGGTGCTCCACAACCCAATGCTCTCAGCTCCAGCTGTTGAACTTTAAAATGTAGTAAAATGCTTCAGTCAGAAGATGAAGAAGAATGCTACCATGAAGAACTACCTTGAACAGCAGCCTTGTTTCTGAAGCTTTGGATTAGAGCCTGCTGCAAAGTTTCAAATTCTTTCACTACTTGCCAGGAAAACACTGTTCAAATACATAAAAAGGAGCAGCTGTTGGTGCTGCCTGGAGCCAGGCAGAGTCCTGGCATAGCTGTGTTCTAGACACTCATCCTCCCCAAGCCAAGCAGTGCTGTAGCCACCCCAACTACAGTCCTGTGCCTCCGCCTAAGAATAGACACTGATGCAAGCATTAAAGCTTTAAAAAGGAATAAAAATAGGCCACAGCAATGGACTAATCACACTTGAAATTTGTTTATGGCCCTATATACCAACATGTCATTAAAACTTGTCTTTATCCCTCAGATATGCAGTAACCCATATGGAACCTTCTCTTCATGCTGAGGGAAATCTGCATATAGCTACCTGGACCAGCAACAAACTGCTGCAGCATTTGATTGAAATCTCAATTAAACTCTTACATTGCTCCACTGTCATCGTGGTAAACTCACCCTCAGTCCTCTCCTGTGTGTTTTCAAAAGGAAAATAAATGTGATTATTAAAGTTATCCCTCCCTCACTTTCACTGTTACCAGTGCTAACACACAAATACAAGCATAGCTACGTTTTCACATCATCACTATTGTCATCTTCACAAGCAAATTTAAAGCTAACTACTTGCTCTTTGCATCTCCTGGTTGTTCCATTTCTCGTAACACAAAGGACCTGGTCTAACAGAGAAAAAACACAAAAGTTCTTTCTTCTACGCTACAGTGCTCCAATATGGTTTCAGCACAGATGTGTTAAGCTATGTCCTAGTTTTTTCAGGAAAAAAAAAAAGAGGGGACACTAAAAGTGAAGGGTGTAAGGTGTAGGTCTGAACAAAAATGCTGTTGCTAAGAGGAATAAATGGTTTTATTCATCATGGCAACATACAGTGCTTTAGGAATATATACAGTGGAAAATCTGGGAGTTAGCCTATCACTTCGAGTCCTCTTCAGGTTTCTTGGCATAAAACTTTTCTCGCAGTTTTTTCCACGTCCCTTTTTTCATGTCTTCCATCTGTTTCAGAATGTCTGCAAAAGGAGGGGAGAGAGAGAGAGAGAGAGATGGGGAAAGAGGAAGAAGAGCAGAAAAGCAAAGGAATGAAAACCCTCCTACAAAAGCTTTGCCTTACATATATTTTCCTTTTGTGACTTTTCATCTTAATGAATTTCTATCTCAGGGCCTGAGGCAAGTTTGTTTTCCCTTCCAATCAATTGTGCAGGGAGTCCCTTATCACTAACAACTAATATTCAGTTTCCACGCACTGCAATCAAAGTTAGGAACTGGAGCAGAACAAAACTGCACTAGCTTCCTACACTGCACGTACTTAATAAATGATCTGGCTGAGAGTATTTCTGCATCGTCGTACCCTGTTTTCTCTCAAAGTCTAATACAAAAGGAGAAATACTGAAGGGAATTAGAACATGGTGAAACAGAAGCTAGGAATTTTTGGAATGATGTAGCAAATATGCACTGCTTTCACACAGCTCCTGCTATCTGATCTCAAAGAGCCCTTGCAAACCCTTTGCTGTTCCTGTGCAAAATACAATCTATTTTTTGCCCTGATTCATAGCTTACTGAAGATCTCCTCAATTATTCCTGAACTTACTCCTCATTAAACATCTTAATATACTTGCACAGCAGTCCCATTCTGTCCTTTAGTCACAGGTGTTTAGTAGAAGTGATGCAGTGAACACCACAAAGTCTAGAATATACTTTATCTATCTCCTGCACTGACTTATTCTCAAATCAAGCACAGTATTAGTACCTGTTGCTAGTATCATCTTGCAATCTTCTACTGTGACTCCAGTGAAGCTTGTGTCTTTCAGGCGTGGATACTTCACAAGTGAGCAAGTAGGTGAGAGGAGAGAGAGAAAAAGATGTTACTTGTACTGCATTAAAACAGGTAAAAATGTCACCATACAGTAGAGTCTGAGCTCATTTTCAGTCAAGCTCTAAGAATTCTCTTCATACATACCAAGAACTATCACGTGCATTGTTCATGCATGTCACGGAGGCCAAGATGTCTGCAGCCTTCCCAGAGTGACCAAAGGCACCAGGTAGTGCTGCATCCACCTGACCACTCATTTGTCTGTTACACATTCCCAGAAGCCCTGCTGGGACGAGGCAGCCAACTGCAGTAGGTGGTGACCCACCCCCCAAAAGAGGGATGATGGCTAAAGCCAAAGCTCACCTTGTTTTTGTAGTAGTTGGTGTGGATTCTGACTAAGCTCTCGTACATTCGGTCACAGGTCTCAGGGTCAGCAATCTGGAAAGGGATAAAAGTATCACACAAGTCTTATTTTAAACCTCCACAGCAAAAACCACCTCATTTCAAGGCTTGTGAGAAGGCCAGTCAAAGAGCAGCTCAGGTCACTTCTCAGTGCAATGTAGGATGCTGGTGACCCCTACTACGCTGCTCCAGAATGCAGACCATTTTCTTTCCCTTCCACTTCTCACCAGCTTGGCCTACAAGAATAACAAAGCACATGATTTCCAGAATTGACCTTAAACTCTGCTCAAAAAGATTTGACAGATCAACTGTGAATACACAGTTAATGAGAATATTGCTGGACAGTTTTCCTCTCACCTTTATTGGCCACCGCTGTGAAATCTGCGAGACTTCTTGCTCAAAGGCCAGTTTTGCCGCCTGTTTTATTCTACGGCATCAAATAGGATAATGTCCTAGGATGGAAGTTAGAAAATCCCGGTGCAGGCTCAAAATAGTTTATAATTGATTAGGGAAAAGCAGCATAAAAGACGCTGAACAGCTTGTGAAGGGTAAATGGATTTCTATTTTGGTCGAGTAAGTTGGAAAGATTTTGCTAATACCTAAAGCTCTGCTAGGTGCCTCGGACAGGTGCACCTGCCTTGCAGAGCCATCTATTTAGCAGCGTGGATGGCACGTCATCTTATTTTTCTATTTTACAACGGGGGCCAACTTGACCAGACTGCTGCATTACTGCTCGATGACATCAAACATAAATGATTAAAACGGATACATGAACAAGAATAGTATCAACAGAAACATGTCAGGATAAAATGACATGGCTCATCTGTCCTTGGGACATTGGCACAGGTTCAGCACAAGGCGGGTAATGCCTCCTCTGCGCAAGCCAGGAAAAACTAAGGAAAGGTTCTCCTTATTCAGTAGGTAATGGCTGCTGCAGGAGAGAGGATATCGGGACAGACAGACTGTCAAGAGTAAGCACCATCACACTGCAGGTGATCTTCAGCTTAACGTATCTTGTAGTCACATTACAAATGACCCTGCTAATGTTTTAGTAATGATAGCAGAAATAGCTATTAAATGGGTAGCAGAAACAGTATTTGCCCCCCCCCCCCAGTAAAATCAGCAAATCTTACTCCATGTGAATAAACCAGACATTAGACTGATAAAGTATCCTTTATGGCTCTAGTTCTTTTCTCATACATTCCTCCTGCTGTCTGCCAGTACACTTCCCTTTGCTGTATTAAGCCTTTATACATACAAATTGACATCAGTGCTGCAGGCATCAATTTAGATTTTCAAGATGAGTGGCAGCTTTGGGATCTTGTAGCCAATTGGTGCAGCATATTCAGCTGTCCTGAGCATATGAAAAAGCAATAAGCACTTTCCAAAATCTCTGCTGCAGACTATTCTGGTGACCAATATAGAATTAGGTGCCTATAATGGCCCCTTGAAGTAGAAAATGCGTATCTGGAACAATGTTTTTATGCTAAGAAAGGGCACATTTACATTCCACAGCACACCTCCAAGCCTATAAAGGTCTGCAGCTCTAATTTATTTCAGCACCAAAGCCTAACCTCCAACACAATTACAACTGTAGCCAGAATCCAATTTTATAACTGCTGCATCCTAACAGTGCCAGGCAATGCTGCATTTCACTATGTACTCCACACTCCATCGCACTATCATCCTATAATAGAATCACAGAATCATAGAATGGTTTGGGTTGGAAGGGACCTTGAAGATCACCTAGTTCCAACCCCCCTGCCATGGGCAGGGACACCTTCCACTAGACCAGGTTGCTCAAAGCCCCATCCAACCCAGCCTTGAACACTTCCAGGGATGGGGCATCCACAACTTCTCCGGGCAACCTGTTCCAGTGCCTCACCACCCTCAGAGTGAAGAATTTCCTCCTTATATCTAATCTAAATCTACTCTCTTTCAGTTTAAAGCCGTTAGCCCTTGTCCTATCGCTACACGCCCTTGTACAAAGTCCCTCTCCAGCTTTCTTGTAGGCGCCCTTCAGGTACTGGAAGGCTGCTATAAGGTCTCCCCGGAGCCTTCTCTTCTCCAGGCTGAACAACCCCAACTCCCTCAGCCCGTCCTCATAGGAGAGGTGCTCCAGCCCTCTGATCATCTTCGTGGCCCTCCTCTGGACTCACTCCAACAGGTTCATGTCCTTCTTATGTTGGGGGCCCCAGAGCTGGATGCAGTGCTCCAGGTGGGGTCTCATGAGAGCGGAGTAGAGGGGGAGAATCACCTCCCTCGACCTGCTGGTCACGCTTCTTTTGATGCAGCCCCAGATACGGTTGGCTTTCTGGACTGCAAGTGCACATTGCTGGGTCATGTTGAGCTTCTCATCAACCAACACCCCCAAGCCCTCCTCCTCAGCGTTGCTCTCGATCCATTCTCTGCCCAGCCTGTGTTTGTGCTTGGGATTGCCCTGACCCACATGCAGGACCTTGCACTTGGCCTTGTTGAACTTCATGAGGTTTGCACAGGCCCACCTCTCAAGGTCCTCTGGATGGCACCCCTTCCCTCCAGCATGTTGACCGCACCACACAGCTTGGTGTAGTCGGCAAACCTGCTGAGAGTGCACTCAATCCCACTGTCCATGTCGCCCACAAAGATGTTAAACAGCACCAGTCCCAATTCCAACCCCTGAGGAACACCACTTGTCACTGGTCTCCACTTGGACATCGAGCCGTTGACCACAACTCTCTGAGTGCAACCATCCAGCCAATTCCTTATCCACCAAGTGGTCCATCTGTCAAATCCATGTCTCTCCAATTTAGAGACAAGGATGTCGTGCGGGATAGCGTCAAATGCTTTGCGCAAGTCCAGGCAGATGACGTCAATTGCTCTTCCCTCATCCACCAATGCTGTAACCCCGTCGCAGAAGGCCATCAAATTTGTCAGGCACAATTTACCCTTAGTGAAGCCATGTTGGCTGTCACCAATCACCTCCTTATTTTCCATGCGCCTTAGCATAGTTTCCAGGAGGATGGAAGCAGGAGGATGCCCTGTTTGCCAGGCACAGAGGTGAGACTGACTGGCCTGTAGTTCCCCGAGTCTTCCTTTTTCCCCTTTTTAAAAATGGGGATTATGTTTCCCTTTTTCCAGTCAGCGGGAACTTCACCGCACTGCCACGACTTCTCAAATATGATGGAGAGCGGCTTAGCAACCTCATCCGCCAGCTCCCTCAGGACCTGTGGATGCATCTCATCAGGTCCCATGGACTTAGATGGTCTTGAACCTGATCTTCTCCTACAGCGGGTGGTTCTTCATTCTCCCAGTCCCCGCCTTTGCCTTCTGCGACTTGGGCGGTGTGGCTTGAGCACTTGCCGGTGAAGAATGAGGCAAAAAAGTTGTTGAGTACCTCAGCCTTCTCCACATCCCAGGTAACCAGGTCTCCTGTTTCCTTCTGCAGATGGCCCACATTTTCCCTAGTCTTCCTTTTATCACCAACGTACCTATAGAAACTTTTCTTGTTGCCCTTGACGTCCCCGGCCAGGTTTAATTCTATCAAGGCTTTAGTTTTCCTAACCTGATCCCTGGCTACTCATCACAGTAAGCAAAACACACTAATTAACTAGATTCCAACGCAGTGCTAATGAATTTACAGTGTTTTGTATCCCGCTTCCGTAACCACGGGAATGGGTTCTCCAAAGCACATAGCGTAAACGGTGCAAGAATCGGGTGTAAGCCACAGCTTGTCCTACGCGAGGACGTGGCTGACTGGGGCTGACTCAGGCCTGTGTTTCAAAGGCGAGCAGAGCGTTCACACGCCGGCCTGTCCTGGGCCCCGAGGGAAGCTCCGCGGGGCTCTGAGGAGACCCGGGGGAAGCCCGTTTCACCACCGGTGCCCCACAGGCACAACCTTCTCCTCCACTGCAACCGAGCGAGCTCCGAGGCAAGGGGCGCCAGGGGAAGAAGCCCCTCAGCACCAAACTCCCGAGGTTTGTGCCTAAAAACCGCCGCAGCCGCCTCCGACTGACCGTTAAACCGCCCCCCCCC
>WAAD01018893.1:617121-830889 GCA_013389945.1 Fregata magnificens
GGCGGGGCGGGAAGCGGCGGTTCCCCTCAGCGCGGCCGCCCGGGGGGCAGCGCCGAAACGGAGGGCTGAGGCGGGGCTCCCGAGAGCCTGCCCCATCCTCCTTCCCTCCCGGGCCCGGGGGTGCTTTCGGTGAGGGCTGGGAGAACTGCCGGGCGAGGCCCTCAGGCCGCTGACGGTGCCCGCAGGCCCCGGCCGCCGAAAGGTCGAGGCCTAGGGAGCAACTCTGCTCTTAGTCAGCGCTCCGAGCCCCCCCGGTGGGCTCACGGCCTACCCTGTGTTTTTGAAAGGCAGGCGACGAGCAGCCTGGCGTTGCCCATTCACTTGCTAGATTGCTGCCTGCGCTGCCGACCGTCATGTTTTGCGCTGCTGGCAAAGGGATCTTGCTCCTGCGGTGCTGCAAATACCCAGGCCAGGCAGCCAGCAGCGCAGCACGTAATAGCAGCTTTAATGCTTGGCTTCTGGCCGTTTTAAAACCTAGAAAGTCTTGCTTGTTTTTCCCCTTCTCTATGTGGAGTACGTAAGGTTGTACGCTGGCTCAGAGCTCCTCCTCTTGGCAGGCAAATAGTTAAATACTTGATAATTATGTGCTCGTATATATACGGGGTGAAAAGCGAGGGAGCGGGATGCCTTCTATCACTATGCACCAGGTTGCCGTTTCCTTTCCAGGAGCAATGGCAGGTGGGGCATGCAGCCAAGGGAGTCATGTCGGCTGTTTTGCTCTGCTGGCGAGGGGGTCTGGCTCATGCTCAGCTGCTGGTGTCATGCTTAGAGCCTTCTTCATCCTTCCCTGCTATCAGACCTGACGTCCTGGTGCACGCATCCAGCAAGAGGCCCAGTGGTGATGCAAATGCTGAGGTGGATCTGCGTAAACCCCATCAGCAGAGTTGCTACCAGCCACAATTAGCACTGATCACAGGATCACGGGTGCACGCGTGTGAGCAAAGACAATTGATGACCCAATCCTTTTACTACTGAAGCAGTGTTTGTGGCTTTTTTTTATAGTCATCTGAGTTTGTGGGCAAGAAATACGCAACACTGAACAATATCCAGTAAATAATGGGGTCTTCCCAGATGGACTTTAGGCCAAGTAAAATATGCAACTGGGCCAGATGACTTAAATTTTCCAGCTATAAATTGTAGCAATACACCAGCTGTGTGCAGTAAAATACAAGTGAAGGGGTCTCCCTTGAGATCTGGTGTTTAAACCTGTGGAAATAACGGCTCTCTTCAAAACATACAGCCTTAAACAAAAGATAACGTAACGTAAGGATGGTGTGGAAGTGAAAAAGAGGCAGGCAACAGGTGAGTTACTTAGACACTTTTATTTATATCCCCACTCCCCAGTAATGGGGTTCTGTAGCTCTATTCCTTGTGTAAGGACTTCTCTTTCAGGTTTCCCACACCATGCAGGAAGGAATTATGTTTGTTCCGTAATAATAAAATCTGTCCACAAAAGCTGTAAACATTATTTTGAGTCTTTTGTTATTGTCTCTTCCAAACACACACACAATATTTGTATCAAAGAATTTCTAGGTGACCTTTAATGTCTAGTCCCTGACTCAATCTCACACTTTTTTTCCCCTTTTTTTTTTCTTTTTTTAAGCAAAAATACCTTGATGTGAATGTTTTTTGTGACTGATACCTGACAGGATCATCGCATTCCCATACTTCCAGCCCCTACGGAGCCCCTTGCTTCAAAAGTTTCTGAAACATGCCCTGTTATAATCCCGCAGGGATATTAAACCTTTGCGAGGTCCGGTTCTTGGTCTAGGTCCCCCTGCTTTTACACCTTAAGCAGCACAGAATCTCTGCAGCATCTCGCGTGCCTGTGTTTCAACAACCGCGCTGTATGGAGAACACCCGACCGTCTCGCAGCGCTGGGCGCGTGGAGCGTGAACGTCAGGGTGCGTGTTTTTCTCTCCTGCTTGTGTCTTTGCTTTTAGCCCGTAGCGTTGAGCATGAGTTGAAAGTAATGCCGCAATCTGTTCAGACCTGCCAGCTCATTTTAATAGTCTCACTCAAATGCACAATATCTCCTTAGCCCGCTTGGCTTCGTGAGTGTAGAGGTGAGCAGGTCCTATTTTATCATTAAGACTCTTTCAAGTAATGCTTTCTTTTGGCTCACAAATAAATCAAGGACAGCAGTAAAACAAGAAAGGAAAATAAATCTTCTGATTGATTGCAGACAGAACAGGTTCTTTCAGCTCTTTGCTTTTTACGCTTGAGTTCAGTAATGGCACGTAGCGTTTTTTGCACTTTCCTAGCAAGCTGCCCATGCTCTCATTCCAAACCGTGCATGTGACATCCAACAGCTGTGAGGGTCCCATAAAGCTGACCCAATGCAGTACTTTTCAGGGCTATCAGTCACTAGTAAATCCAGACTATTTCACAGAATTCGTCATTTTCCTTCTGAGATATTCTGAAGGATTTTGATGAGATTCTCCAGGCCAAAAATATAGCCGTGGTCTGGCCCATCGTAAGTGGTGTGATTGCACTTGGAGCCTTTAAAAGTGGTGTGGGCAAAGTCTATCATGCGGACGTCAACTCTGGAGTGAGTAGTGCCGTGTGACGTGGTGCAGTTTGGTTTTTGGAAGCGAAGGTGATTATCCAAGGGTGCCGTGTTCTCCTTGTGCTCCTGTCCCTCATAAATGATGAGAAGTGAGCTGGAGTAGAACCTGTAAGAGCTTTGCTTCCTAATGACAGAAAGCAGAGCTTTTAGCCGCAGGATGATGGGCTCCAGGAGGTCCGTTCGGAGGTGGTTACCGTTGCACAGGAACTGGTGCAAGGTTTGCCTGAATCCCTCTGGTGAGAGTTTCCTGCCATAATACTTATCTTTGCAGAGAAAATGGCCAGCGTCTGCTTGGTAAACCTTGAGGAAAGAGAGCAACAATCCAGATTCAGTTGCTCAGTTTTTCCAAAGCTCTAGATTTCACCCCAATCTAAAAAGTTCAGACCCCAGCTGAGAAATGGGACACGGGTCCTCTGCAGTCTGGCAATGCTGGCAGTGTTCTGCAGGCTTCTCACTGAATCTCACCTCCTGTCTTTTCTGGAGATTTAAACTATTCAATTTAAACCACTAGTGCAGATTCTTGTTGTACTGCTATAAATTACCCCTTTGTGAAACCCAAATAGCTGTAAGTCATAGCCCTGTCACTAGTGATTTACAGCGTTTTCCCTCTGGCTATGGTAGGAGTTTGCAGCAGCACAGGAATACCCCAGCTTTGTACCTTCTCGCAATACGTAATGCACGGGTAGCAATAATCTTGCTTTCTTAAACACAGAGAGACAAGATGTAGACAGAAATTTGTATGTGAGGCTCTGGTAACACTGAGTAAGAAATGAGGGAGTGAATTTAGAATTAGCTCACATGCCACTTGTAATTTAAAGGATAATTTGCTCAACAGAAGGATGTCAGAGACCAGAAAGGGACACAGGTTTTGACACCGAGTGTTTACACTGCTATATAGGTGCTTTATAATCATCATTGTCATAATTATCCTTCAGGCAGAGCAGAAGAGCATTTTGAAATCTGCTTGAGAAGTGTGAGTGAAACAAATGCGTGGTTTGGTTTCTAGGAGGAAGGGCAGCGATTTTGAGCAAGAGGAACTGTAATATTTAGCACAAAACAAACCCCTTGCTCTTGCAGCGACAGGATGAGACAGCTCTGCGAAGGCATGAGCAGGGCAAGGGATGCTTTTTTGTTTTTCTTTCTTGTGCAGCAGCCAAGAGCTGAGCATGAGAGGGGAATCTGCATTCGCGTACAGGCAGATCCTCAGCTGGGGTAAACTGGTTCCAGCTGCTCATACTGGTGGCAGCGGTGCAGGGCGGTGCTTATGCAGCCATTGCTTGTGAAAGCAGCCAAATCTCCAGAAGTCAACGAGGGGATATGGGCAAGGGTTACCCTATATGTGCCATATTCTATACTCTTCCCTAAGCATCCTCTCCTGTTTGAGGATAGGACACACAGCCGAGTGGCCAGTTCTTACAGCCTGTATTTGGAGGGAGACAGGAATGAAACTGCTTCAGTTTACACCAACAAAGGAAAGAGTCCCTTTAGATTTCCAGCTTGGGAAAATCGGGCAAACACCAAAAGGACTGAGGCTCCGTCTTACCTGCATCCCGCAGATGCGAACACCCAGAGACGCAGAGGTGCTTTGTTCACACTTCTTGATGTGCCGGGCTTTCTTCTCCTCCGAGGCATCATCGCCATGCTGCCGGGTTCCCATCTTTAAGTCCAGGATGCAGGGATAGTTGTATTTTGATACCACATTTTCAAGCAATAGAAACTCTGAACATGAGTTAGGGGAAACCCAATACTTTTAAATTCTAATTGAAAGAGGTCTTAAATCAGAGCAGCTGCTGACGCTCTCCATAATAGCTCACAACTGTAATGAGACTTTCTGAGCCAATTTTACCAACATGTCATTGCTATAGGCTCCTTGCTGCCAATTTCAGTTAATTTACTGTAGTACAGTCCTACCAATTAAAGCACCAACAGCTCCATTCTCTAGTGACACGATAGCCCTGGGCTGTCGATCCGACACCTTGCCTCAGTGCTGTACTCACTCCAGTGGGTGTGGGGGAAGTTGTTAAACTATTACTCACATGACTGGTGGGTAATGAAGTGTAATAGGAAAATAAAAGGCGAGGCAGCTGCTAATTCCTGTATAGTTGTGTTTTTAAATATGTGCCAAGGGGATCCTTGACTTACGCTGAATACCCTTTATGGGAAGTGGGTTTTTCCTTTATTTTTTTTTTTTTTNAACAGTGGGAGAAGATACCAGAGCAACTATATTCTGTATTTTCCCAGGGACTGGGCAGAGGAGGGATGCATACCCCCTGCAATAAAACATACATTGATTACGAGCTGTTATTTGTAGCCAAGGCTATGCTGGAGGGGAGAGAGGAAAAAGGATACGATGAAGTTTGTTCTCATTATGCTTGGAGGACATGCGGTTCAGGTGCTGCCTGTGACAGTGCAGTCCCCAGGGGTTGTAGCTGTTTCTTTCTGGCTGGTTTCGGTTTGCATCTTCCAAAAGTGAATCCGTGCGGTACTGAAGGTCTGTCCTCAATAGCATCTTCCCCGGGCAGCTAGACAAAATACACAAAAGAACACGTTTGGTTTATAAGCTCCAGAAGAGAATATTCCCTCCCCTCCTCTTTTGTAGAGCCTCAAACTTGATAAGGTAAATTTTCAGGGACTCTCAAAGGAAACATATTAATCACGTCCAACCTGCGGAGATCCTTTGTTACTCCATAAAAGTAATTTTCAGAAAGCCAGCTATTGCTGGGTGCCAATATTTTTCTTTCGTTATGGTTTCAAAGTGTGCTTGGCTCCTATGAAAAGCGCCATTCATAGCGCCGATGACCGGGAATCTCTACTTATCTACCTAATGGGCACAACACAGACAAATTGTCCAACAACAGAAATGATTCTCAATTTAGAGGGGCTGACTTCGAGGAGGGGAGGGAGGGAGCGACGAGGAGATTTGTTCTCCTTGGAGGGTCATTCCTTGGTCTCGCTCATCCAAAAACCATAACTCCCATCACACCGAGGGCAGCAGTTTCACGGTAGCAATATTGCACCCTTCAGTCATAGCTGACCTAGGTCTTTTCTGAACCAGTTTGAGATGAAAGATGTCTTGCGGAAAGCTTCTGCAAGCCCTAAGGTCATGGTGTGCTTGCAAGCACTGCAATGCCTTTCAGAGACAGCTCTCCCTTGGGACGAGGACAGGACCGAACCACCTCGAGGCTGCTACTTCTGGCTGGTTACCAGCAGAAGGCCATTATGTGCTGTGTGCTTGGTGGCTGTTCTCATGGGGCCTCTCCTCCTTTTGGGGCATGCTGCACTCCGAGGAAACAGGTTTAATGCAGAATTTGAGGCACATATGTGAGCAACAGCATCTCAGCGATAGCCAAATCTGCCCCGCTCCATCCACAAGCTGGGGAAGAGATGAACCATGAAGCCACCAAGGTGGGCTTTGCTTTTCTTCACCTTGGCTGGGCGTTGCTTTTGCTCACTTTGCCTTAAACCAGGAGTCGTGCCAGCAAAACCATCCCAGTTGGACCCTACCCAAAGTGGCAGGCGAGGACCAGGAGGACGTTTGCAGGGAGCAGCAGACCCTCACCTGTCTTTGAAGGTCTTGGTGAGCTGCGTGTGACTCCACTTGACGAACGCGTGCTCGCTGCCGGTGCCGGTGCTGGCAGCCCACTTGCATTTGTGCCATATCGTCACCGAGGAGTCGCCGATGGCATTATCCAGCCGGCCACAGCTCTCTGTCTGCAGGCTGGGGCTGGCGATCAGGGTCAGGTTGCCGAGGCTGTCCTTTTTGAGGTGCACGGAAACAATGCCTGGACAAAAAGGGGGAAAACCAAACCAGAATGAGATCAATGGGTTACCATACAGGCTTGGTCACCATTTGCACCAGCCCATGGTGGTCCAGCCTTCCTGAGAGGGCTGGCGCTTAGCAGGACAGCTGCCTCCTTGTCTTTTAGTGGCCTCGCACACTGATCCCACTGTGATTTGATGCCCAATAAACACCATTAGTCTGAGACCCTGGAAAACAGCCACAGGCTTTTCTAATGATCCCTCCTCTCAAGGCTCGGCTTGAAACCTGCATCCTCTGAACATCATGTTCCTTTGTCCTCCATCCCTCCAGGCTCTGCTATGCCGCAAGTGACCCAGCAAAGACCCCTGCGTTGGACCTGGAGCTTATGACAAGGGATTTAGGTTTCACTTTTTAAGACAACGGCAAGGTTGGAAACGCTTTTCATTGGCAGGAAGCAAAGGGACGGTTGGGGACCAGGAATTTTCCAAAGACAACCAGCATGCCAACTACCTCCTTTAACTGGAGAGCCCCCAGGAGCAAGGGCAGAGGCATGTGCATGGACTGGCAGCGCTGCCTGCGTACGTGATACCCGTACATTGTCATGGTCGTGTCCTTCCCCAAGCGCCAAGGACCAGCACCCAAACGGCCGACGGGGGGGGGACCGGGCCCTCACACGTCCAGTGTTCATGCACAAGGAAGAGCATGACCGTGAATGGGGACTATTAATTTCCACCGTCAGTGCTTAAAACGTTGTGTATTTTAGCATTGCAATTTTCCCTTACTCTAACGGGAATCACAGGGATCAAATGCCATTCAGCCCATCACGTATTTAGCCCAGTCTCAGCCCATCCCTGGCATGGGGACGGCTGCCTCCGCATCTCAAATGACAGAGCAGGAATGGCCATGGCTCGCGTGCCAGACGGCTCTGACCTTTCTGGGAAAGGCTGATAGCCGCAGTCCGGCTCCTGCAGCCCTCTGTCAGGGCTGTCTGAGCCTCTCAAGGCAGCAGAGGCATTTTTAGAGCATCGCCCTTTGGGTCTCAGAGGGGATGCCAGCCGCATGAGTCGTACCCTGCTGCTTTCAAGTCTAGCTGCCGTAAGGCAGATCCAAAAGAGGACGGTCAAGGCTGTTGGACCAGCAAAACTCGTCACTGGAAAGACCCCCCCGTTAGCAAGACATGAAACTGGGTTTTATCCAACTGTCCCCAGGGTACCTCACTTGGTCTGTTGGGCACTGCGGGGAGATGCATTTCGGCAGCTTAACAAACAAGGGAGCTCTGTTCTCCCAAGCAAATTTGCCAAAGCAAATAAATATGCAAACTCCCTTCTCTCTTTTTAAAGTGAGATTATAGTAAGTAAACACAGACACAAGGATTTGCCCTCTCTGTATGTGCGCAGAGTCCTGCCTGCTGAGTTTTGCTGACTGAGGGAGGTTTTCACCGCCTGAATTGCAGGAGCCCTGTGTGTCTGCAGCCACCGGCCACCTCCGTTAGACTCGGGGTGCCCATCCCTCCCTGGGTCCTGCACCCCATAACCCTGCAGCTCCAGCTATATTTGGATGCGCTTCCCTCCCGCCCTCCGTACAGCCCCTCTGCTCAGGTACCGCAACCATTTCTGTTCCCTTTTGCTGTAAAATCAGCATTAATCCAAACAGCGTGCCATGGCAGGCTTGGTTAAATCAGCTAATTTTGCACTGAAATGGGGGAGGAATACACACAGGCTGCTTTGCTAAAGGAACTGGGGGGCTGGAAACCTTAATAAGGGGGTAAGCAATATTTTTAGCTATCTTAGTCCTTTGCTCATGGTCCTGGTGAGCACAGGAAGCTCTTCCTCAGGCTCCAACGTTACCCACCTGATCTTTCGCTGAGTCCCATTTGTAAAAAATCCATATTACAGATAACTAAGAGCAAGCAAAATTCCTATCAGCTCGGATGCCTGCTTTGAATTTTCAGGGGAGGTAGGCAGCAAAAAAAGCCAGTGTATCTTTTGCCTAAATCAAAGCCTTTTTATTTTTAAAAAGTCACTGTGAGGCGAACTGAGTCCTCGATTCCAAATCTAGTGCTACACCTCAGTTACGGTGCTATAGCAGCCTGTAACCTTAAAAACTGTCCCAATTACATATCTGCAAGTCAATGGAGCTGTGCTGATTTACATAGTGCTGACAATCTGGCCCTAAAAACGTTATATATAGCACAAAACTAAGAGTTCTTAAGTATCTTACATTAATATGAAAATTAACGGGGAGATTGTCAAAGGCAAGAATGAGCCATTAAATTGCAAGGGAATGTGATCCTCTCACTCCTTCCAGCTGAAAACTCTGCCTTCATAAACCTACATCTCAGCCTGAAAAATACTTTTGCTTCCCGGTGTGCTTCCATATGGGTTTTGCATATGTCCTGCAAGTGACCTACATGTGCAAAACATATCTATAACACATGGCTACCAACCTTCTCTTTCACTGCAATAAGAAAACATCCATCTGGGAGCAGAGGTGCATGTAGGTACTTGTCTTTGCTGGCCTTTTACTGTCACCAAAACCGCAATCCCCCTCCTGTCCCACGCCGGCGAGGCAGCCAGCGGATATTTACGGGTGCTGTCACCACGCTAGTGGCATCCCGGTGATCCTCAGGAGTGTTTTGCTATGTAGCTCTACCCTCATGGACTTATTTTTAAATTTACAAGTGCATTTATTTACTGCCGCGTGCAATAGGAATCTGAGCAGAACTGGGCTTGCAAACAAGTCCAGCATCCCCTTGCAAGCTCAGCTCAGGGGAGGCAGAGGTTTGCAAGGGATTGGTGGGGGGAAAGCCGGTCCCAAGGTCACCAACCTGCCCGAAATTGTTACGTGAGCGGTAGACATTTTTTTAAGCAGCCAACTCGGTGTTAGATTTGAATGATGACATTTGATCAACATTGCACATAATGTCATCATTACATAATGGTCCTCGAGCCGTCCTCCCGCAGCCTAAGAATAGAGATGAGGAACATGGACATGTGTGAATGGATGATGAAGACCTCAGGATTATTCCCCCTGATGCTCATTCCTCCCCATCACCCTCATGGGAAAATGTTCCACCTCTTTAATTCGCCTGGCATTCGGGGCTGGGACAGTTGTAAGCAGAATAAAAAATGTGTATGCCCAATGCCAAAATGGAGAAGAATCTCTATTTAATTACCCCTCGTTGCAAAAACTCACTGGGACTTGCAATAGAAGAGAAAAAGCAGACAAAAAGGTATTAATAGCCAGGCCACCCCTGAACTGATAAGCTGGGACTGCTTAACATCTTTATTATATAGAGACAGAGCAGGGCCCAGCTCTCCAGCACCAAACCCTGGCCCCTGCTAAAGAAAATTGCTTAGAGAAAGACTTGTTTTCTTTCTTAAGCATCTTTTTAATATTCTCCCATAAATCTACAAAGGCCCCTGGCTTTCTGGGAAAGGGAGAGATTGGATTGGAAGCGCATCGAAACCATGGCTGCCACTTTGAGCTCTTTTCTGTAACGCTGAAGGACCAAAAGATATTTTAAGTTTTTACGTGACAGCTGAGCTTCTCACCTCTCGCAAAAATCCAGGGTCAGGAGCTTTATGAGCAGCACAAGTCTGGCAGTAAAAGCAGAAATAGAGAGAGAATAAGAAAGGAAGGGAGGGAGGATGGCTTTAAAAAAATGCTAGGACCCCCACAGACACCAAGAGCTGATTTTCAATAGCTGAGCTGAGCAATTCAGCTGGGAAAGTCGTTCAGGGCGAGGAGAGTTAGGGACGGGGAAACTGAAGGGGGGGACGGGGCAGTGATGGGGGGCACTGGGCGGAGGGGCAGGCGGGAGGCTCTTCCCTGTCTTGGGAAGGTCTCACTTGTGGCAGGACACCTGCCTGGATTTGATTTTTAAGAAGTTAAGTGGTCTGTGCCTCTGGTTTTCCAGGGACCAGTGCTTACAGGAGCACTGGGGGGAGCAGGGCTTGGCTAAGGTGGAGCGCCCAGCAAAAGTGATTCTTGATACACCCCTGGGCTGTCTTTTCAGGCTCGGTATTTCATGCCCCAAGGACCATTTCTCCCCCAGTTCATGCTAGTGCCAACCCTGACCCTTTCCTTGCCCTCACCAACTTCTCTGCCTCTGACACAAACTTTCACCTCCTCTAAAACCAAGTCCTGGAGCAACGGGGCCACGCACGTGGTGCAAAGGCACCCTTAGCTCTGCTCCTGGTACAGAAAACCTTTCTTATCAGGGGATGCTAATTCAAAGCTCTACTGAACAGAGCACATAATGTGTCAGATCTTGGGAATCCTGTTTTGAACAAGACTCCTAGTCCCTGGTTTCCTGCACCTATTCAGTGCCGCCATTCACATGCCATCAGACCAACTTATCTGGGACCATGACCTGCAAAATCCTCAAAGCAAACACTGTTGGGAAAACCCATCCTATTCCCACCCCTTGTTCTGGGTCTTTTCTTACCCTCTCGTCCCAATCCTGCGCTGCCCAGGCTCTCAGCTCCCCAGGAGGGGATCGTGTTCACCCTCTCAGCCTCCACCTTCTCATGCCTGTCCCCCTCAAGAACAGACCGATTTCACCCCTATTTGACATAACGAGAGTCCCTTGTCTTACCAAGGCCGACCATGGCAGCAAGGGGATGGGCAGAGGGGATGATCTCCGGGTGCCATCAGCCAGGGCTCAACCCTTACTACACATCAGAGACTCCCCCCAGCCACAGAGACCCAGGAAACCCGCCCAGTCTCACAGACCTGCTCCTGTGCACACTCTCACCTGGGAAGCATCCTTGCTCAATAAAACCTGCACAAGCTAGGAGGCATGGTGGTGTTGGGTTGATGGTTGGACTTGATGATCTTAGAGGTCTTTTCCAACCTTAACGATTCTATCATTCTATGATTCTAAATGACGGGGCTCCACAGCTCACACCCAGCCTGACCGAGCCAGCCGGTACCTCCTGCGCTGCCGCTAGCCCCTTATCCCAATATCAGGACTAATCCTGGTCACAACACTGGCAGCCCTTAGCTCCTTCCCCAGCATCTCCCCTTACCTTTGTACTGGGGCGTGAACTGCCTCATGGCCAAGGGCAGCGACTCGTAGAAGCTCAGCTCCTGCGAGACCAAGGGCTTGCAGACCGTGTGCTCGTCGTACTTCATCATGCTCATGTGGCCGCCCACCTGATGGACGAAGGGCTCCAGGAGGACGGCGGTCCTGCTCTCGCTGGGGTCCAGGGGGCTCTGCCCCACCATGGTGCTGGGCGAAAGGCGGAGGGGGGCTCGCTCCCCTTTAGTAGCAGCGAAGGGGGATCGGAAGCAGGGACATACTGTGCTGGGCCAGTTAACACCCGCTCTGGGTTTTCACCGACTGTGCCTGCAAAACAGAGGGTATGGGGGAGTGTGAGAAAGGGGGATGAGCCACTGCAAAGCCACCATCTGCGCCGGCATCCCAGCGGGGCTGCGAGCTCAGGCTGGCCTCGCATGCCCCCGTGCCGCCCACTGGCAGCCTGCACCGCAGCCGGGGCCAGGCATCGAGGGCGCAGCCGGGTGGGATGAGATCTTTAGGTGCCCAGGGGCTGGCAGGGAGCCCCAGCCTGAAATGCAGAGTCCAGAAAAGACCCAATTTAGACCTGTTGGGGGCAAAAGAAACAGAGGGGAATGATTGAGAAGAGCTATCAAGTTAATGTGGTGGCCTCGTCAAACCAGCTAGATCAGGGCATTCCTTGGGCCGGTAATGCCGGGTTATTAATACACTGTATTAATGACACCACTTGCTGTGAAATAGCCCCAGTTTGCCTTACGAGACAGTGTTAATTATGGTTTTAGTCTTTCCCAAGCTAGGACATTCCTTGCAAAGAAGGTTTATTAATAAAGCCTCTGCAAGCTCACCTCCCTGGCAGTCCCTTGCCTCTTAACACTGCTGATGGGGTTAGCAACATCTTCCGCACCTTCTAAAGAAACCTCAGTTTGGGACAGTCCCTGTCATTTAACACCAGAGCATTAATAGGAGCGTTTCCTCCACCATGCTAACACGTGGCATGAGGATGTGTCAAACCAGCACCGAGACGGTTCGCACCCAAGCGCCAGCTCCCCTGAGCTCTCCTGCCCTGCCCTCTGCTGCAGCCCAAGGGATCATCCAGCAACAGATCCGTTCCTCATTCTAGTCCCTGAGAGAAATTCCTCCTTGATTTTAACAGCAACAAGTCCTGACTCTAAAACACTAAGGTAGGAAAAGCACAGACATGGACCGCATCTGTGCTGCACTGCCTTGGTTTCTCTTGCAAGCACCCAGCAACACCCACCCCTTCACTTTATTCTTTGCACGAAGCCCATGGATGACTCTTGCTGTGGTGGACATTGGGCAGGGAAATCCCATAGCCACTGAGGAGGACAAAAAGGCAGCTGAGCTAGTATTTACACTGGAGAAGCAGTCTGGCTTCATACCATTGAGGCAGTAAAACCAGAGGAAGACAATCCAGACCCCAAACTAAAAGGGATGGGGAAAAAAAAAAATAAAATCATCCTTTTGAGGACTGGCTCATGTTCCTGCAGCCCTCAAAAAGGGGTGTGCAGAGCCTTGGCTTGCCTGCCCCTGTTAGCACGGGTGACTTTCTCCTTGTTCCTCCAACTTCAGCCAAGCTTGGGGAGTTTTGCATCCAGTTGTAACCCAGTGCAGTAGATAATAATGTCTTTGGAAGATCTTTCTCTCTCCCAAAGCCTCCAGGATGTGTTGCTGGGTGCGAGCAACACCACCTCTGCCAACCCCAAGCCTTCCTGGGACCGGGGCAGCACCATCACCCCCTCCTTGACCGGGAGACACCGAATAGCAGAGGGATGGCGGTACCTCCCTGCTCACACCAGGAATAAACCTGGAGTTTTCCATCGCTGGCAGCAGGCTGCCAGGCTGCTCCCAGGTCTCTGCAAGGAGGGCAGGCTCAGCCTTTCCTCCGGTGCCCACACTTACAGCCCGACCTGGGAGCTTTAACCACTAAAATGCAGCATATTCCTCATCCTGCAACAAAGAGCCAAAGCTCTGCTGCTTGAATTCCCCCTTTGCGCTCCTGCTGCTGCAATTAAACCACCAAACAAACAAGCACTCAGCGCAGGTGCCTGTTTTGTTTTTCGCCTGGAGGGGTGGGATGAAGTGGGTTGGAGGCAGAGAACGGGGAGAAGAAACACTCCTACCTCCAAAACACAGGGAGCAGCTCCTTTACCTTCCCCCAAGGTGGTTTTTTTTCCTCCCCATTTTTCTATTCTTTCTTCACCGCACACTTTGGAGAGGAATTTCTACTCTACAATTACCAGCCTGTACCAGCAAGGAGGGAACAAAACCAGGCCACTTAGATGAGTGCTTTTCAGCCGGGGAAGAAAGCAGCTCTTCAGAGTCTTTCTAGAAGTTAATAAAAGCATTTAGCATTTTGTTAAGTTGTGGCAACTTTTAAAGAGGATTTCTCCCTTGAAAGCTGTAGGCTTGTTGTGGTTTTGGGTTTTTTTTCCCCCTCCTCCCCTCCTTAAAAAAAAGGAGAAAAGCAAAAAGCAAGCGGATTTGTCATAACACCTCTTTGGAGCAGAGAGCGCAACATGACTTCAATCCAGTATTTATTGCTTCAGAGACAGTCCAAGGCTGAAACTCAGTTAACATAACACACTTACAATTCTGGCAACCTTGGCATTGTGAAGAGAGTTGGGGGAAAAAAACCCCACAAATTGATAAGGCTCTTATTGTTTTCTCTTAAGCAAAACTCGGCGCAAGATTTGCAGTAAGAGAAAAGGGCTCTTTTCATTTAGTTTTTGTTCTGAAGCAGTTCGTCCATTCGGAGCAGATAAATGTTACCGCAAACACTTACTGAGCTGCTCTGAGCTCCTCTGAAACAAGACACTCTTGAAATAAATCACTTCTGCCAGCTCAAGTTATCGCGAATGCCAAAAGATATTTACGTTGCTAAAAATACACGGAATTACAGATAAATCTGTATCCTCAAAAACAAAACCAGAAACCTTGAATATTTTTCCTCTAGCTAAAAAAAAAAAAAATAAAAAAGCATCCCAAGCACTGCAGATAAAGATGAGTCAGAAAATATTGGGGAAAAAAAATGCTTCTCTATATAAAGAACACCCCTCTCCAGAAAAAAACCAAAACAAGATACTTTAAAGCATCTGCAAACATGCATCTCCCTGGCTCTTCTCCCCGGTGATTGTCAGAACACACCAGCTTCCCTTCCAGTGCATTGCAGCAGCATCACCGGCCTGAGATGGGCTTTCATTTCTAATGATCATGTATATGTAACAAGGACCTGCCAGGCTGATCAGCACGGGCCAGGGCACGGCTCTGCCGGGAGCACAAGACAGGGCTTTCAAGGGCACTGATTGCCAGGTACCGTTACCCTCCGCCCTGTTCTCATTTAGGGCTAAATGTCAAAAGAATCTGAGCTAAACAGGTTATTTATTCCCAACTCTAAACACAGCCAAAAGAAATCAAGCAGATTAAATTCTCTAATCCTTAATTAGTGCCTACTCCATCCCATCCCAAGCAGAAATGTTGTGGCTCTGACTCTGACATGCTGGGGGCAAAATGCAGACAGCCTGGCCCTAGCAGGAAGCCCAAGCCTTGTAAGCTGCTAGGGTTCTCTTAGCAGAAATACTTTGGAATATTAAAAAGCAAAATCACTTTAAAAACAAGTGCTCTGTCAGCACAGGACCATGTTCTTAGTGTTATATACTGCAGTCAGCACCTTCACCTCTGGGGGACCCAGCTCCCCGGAGCATCCCAAACCCTGCTGTGAAGTAGGGTTTCAAGTGCTGCAGGGTGCTGCTAATTTTTTTTTTCTTGATTAAAAGGCAAGAAAATAATATAGCTGTTAATTTGAAGAGAGCTGCGTGTCCGTAGCTCTTGGTACCAGAGCTGACCTGGATTCAAAGCCAGCTCCTGCACCGAGCACCAGCCCAGCCCGAGAGCAAGGTGTGGGCAAAGCCCAGTTGCCCCGTTTCCCTCCAGTCCTTGGCCTCGTGCCTCCAAACTCCGCGACACCTTGGCCATAAGGAAAATCCTACCGGTTCCAGCTCAGCGCCCGTCCCAGCAGGGCTCAAAGCAGACTCGGGCTGTTTGCACAGGCAGGCAAGCGGCTGCAACCCTCAATGAACCTTCAAATCTGCCTTTCCTGCTCTTCCCTCGACTACAGCCAAAGTCAGAAATAGTTGCAGGGCGGCATCATGCCAGGAACGAAAAGCTCAGCTCTCAGCAAGAAACCCAGCTCTAACCATCCTGCCATAAATCCTTACATGTAGAAACCCTCAGCTCTTTTATCTTATGTTTCCTTTCCTGAAAGAAAATGTTCGTAAAGTTGATGGCTGGTCCCCACGTCCCTCACGAAGAAGATGCAAAGATTCAGTTTGAATCAATCCTTCACTGAAGGATTTATTTGGCTGCTTTGCGGGAAGCAGCAGGATCGATGGGGAGGGATGGGAGCTGCGTTATCTGGGGCTGGCAGGCTGCTGACAGCCCCCTGCCCACACCCGGGGCTGGCATGGGCATTGGGAGACGGCGTGGGGCAGCGGCGGGGCTGGCGAGGGCTGGGTTTGCCGGTGGGACACAGGAACGTGCCTTTGGACCACGGTAGGGAGCTCAGGGCTGTCAGCAGTGCCATGGGATGGGGGGATGTGGTGCCACTGCGTCCTGCGGGAAAGGACAGGGGTCCCCTCACCCCCCGCCCAATTTCTGCCTTTCACACCACCAAACACCATCCGCCCTCTTGCCGAGCATCCCCGCACTTTCTGGTGATGCCATGAACGTGACAAAGAACCGAAAGCACCAGGCTCATTTTTTGCAGACCCTGGGTTGCTCCAGAGGTTCGCACCAGCCCTCCGGGTGCCGGCTGTCCCCCTCGTTCCCATCCCTTCCCGCAAGCCACGGCTGTGCTCAGAGCCTTCTTAATAATATCCCACTTGCTCTCCAAAATCAAATGCTTGTTCATCCTGTCCTTACTCATCCTGCCCTGGAAGGTGGCCGGTGCTGATGCAGAAGCTGCCCTGGACCTCACCTGCTGGGTGTATGTGGCTGGTCTGGGCTCAGCGGCAAGCAGGGGCTCGGGGCGCTGCCTGGGCTGGGTTTCTCGCTGCTTCTCGGTGTGGCTCAAGTATAAGAGAAATAAGGGAGCAGGGGGAGCCCGTGGACATTTGGGCCATCACCTGACTGCTGCCGCCAGTGCTGGCAAGTGCCTGGTATGTCCAGCTGACAGCTGAGCTTTAAGGGGGGGGGAGAGACACCCTTAGGTGTTAAAGGAAAACAAAGCCACGTGCACGAGAGGGTTAAGGATGGAGAAGGGGACGGCCATGTGCAAGGCTTTCCAGAAAGTGTGGCCACGCTCTGGTTCCCTTGTGCAACTGTCTCTCCAGGAAAACAACTGTTGCTTTTTCCGGTCTGTTTTCCACCATACCACCTGCAAAAGCCCCCCCAGCACGGCCCCACCGGTGTTTATCACCTCCCCATGGGAGCGGGCTGGGAGCTCGGCTGCTCCCCAGCAGGGAGAGGGCAGTGGGCTGGCGGTGGGAGCGGGACAGACACCAGCTTCACGGAGCTCCCAGCAACAAAACCCACCGGCTCTTTGCTCCCTGCATGGGGAAAACACACCGGGGTGATGCCGGGGAGGACGGGGCAGAGGGGCTGCGATCGCTGGAGGGAGGTGGCGAGAGGAGCTGGGATGCTGCAGGACTGACTGAACCGCTGAGCTAAAGGGGTTTGGCAAAGAAAAGCTCTTTATGGCAAGGGGGGCAAGGCATGGAGCGAGACCAGGGTTTGCCCGAAGCTGTACAGCAGGCGAGTGGATCAGGGAGCAGAACCTGCAGCCGCCCAGCCCCGACCCTGCCAACAGCATTGTGCAAGGAAAAATGACACCCCGGCGCTCTGGGACCTGTGGGGGAATGGAAAAGTCCCAGGGAGATTCCTGCCAGGGCCGAATTGTCTCCTCCAGCAAGTCAAGGACAGCGCGTGCCCCCCCGGCCCCCTCCGGACCCCCTCCAAACACCCGCTGGCTGGTGTCCTCTCTAGCGCATGCTGAGGGCAGGCGTGCTCTGGACATGCCGTGCCAGCCCCATGCAACCCAAGACAACAGGACCTGTCCTGATCCGACAGCACACGCAGCCCGAGCATCCCCCCAGTCCCGGGGGACCCGGACCAGTCCCCAACAATAACTTGAGGACATCAGCAAATCAGTGCCCACAACTGGGGCCCCGCAGGCTGCGATGGGGAAGGCGCTGGGAGGGCTTTGCAGCAAAACGGCAGGAGATTGGGAAGAAAATCTCGCTGTTGAGATAACGATTGATGGATGTGGTAATTCTCGCTAACTGGAGGGGAGAAAACAGGCTTACAAAGACCAGAGGGATTGAACTGATTGTCGGGGGCAGAGGCCGAGATTAAAGACAAGGATGAAACAAAGACCCTGATTCCCAAGGCCTGACTTCACTCTGCTTTATGCTGGTATTTTAGTTCAGGAAAGTGCTTTTTTCTTTTTTTAAAGCTTGGTTTCTGAAGGGAAAAAAGCTGATGCGGGTGCTCTGCAAGGCCAGCTGCGGTGCATCCCCCGCCAACAACTTCTGAACCCATCAGCCAATCTCAGCAAAATGCAATGGAAGCGTCAAAAACTCAGGGTGTAAATTCCCCTAAGGTACCTCGCCACCTTCCAGCAATGGGGTGAAACGTCCCCCAGCCACAATTCAGCTCGGCATCGCCTGCACCATGACAGCCCTGGAGCAGCCAGAGGCCATGGGAGAGGACAGGTTGGGAGTAAAACACACAGGGCTGGGGTAGACTGAGTGACCTTTCCAGCCAGGGTGCCTTGCTCGGCCATGGGGAACATGCTCCTGTCCTCCCCCTCACCACCCTGTCATCCCTGATCGCATCCCCTCGGCCGAACAGTTGAGCTATAGGTTATCCTTAAACATCGCTGCTGTGGGGTTGTGGAGAACTCGCGCTTGACAACAAGATGAGGGATGGAGGTTTTCAGTGGGTTTAGGTGCCGTTAAAGGGGGCAGCAGAGCAAGGAAGGGCTAGCCCAGACCTGGGGCTGCGGTCACAGCTGGGGATGCCGGTGCAGACCTGGACCCGGCTGCTGCCTTCTCCATCCCACCTGGGCTGTAGTCCCTGCTAGGCTTACCGCCAAAACCCCTGGCTCTCCTGGGACAGGGGTACAGGGGACACAGCCCAGAAGTGTCCCAGGGCTGAAGCACCTCTTGCCCTTCAGCAAGACAGGGGTGATCGCTGCAGGCACCAGCTGGCTCTCCTGTGTGGCTGGAAAGGGCTCAGCATCACAGGACGGGGTGCCCGTGGGCCACAGCTCAGCATCAGCAGGAACATGCTGGTTCCCAGCATCTGCTTCTCCCTTGTCCCATCCCCCAAGTTGGGCTGGTCTTGGCATTTCCTCCTCCTTTCCCTCTCCCCTTTTCCAGGACAGATGGGCAGAGCAGGTCTCCAAGCCAGCTACCCTGCGCCGTGCCTGCCACGAGGGTGGCACGGGCAAGTAGCAAGTCCCAACATCCCTTATTCTCACCTTCATGCACTACAGCACATTGCTCCAAAAGCCCCCGAAAAGAGAAACCAAGCCAGTATGCAATCCCCAGACACGTCAGGCTTTAAATCTAATCATTATTAAGCTGGTAGGAGGGGGCTGGGACCATGCTGGGGGGCTCTCTTGGGCTCAGTCAGAGGGGGGACCGAGCACACAGGTTTGCCCCATGGCCCCAGGGAGCCCAGCACAGGTGTCTGGCTGCTGCAGCATGTCACCAACACACATCTTTCTCCTTTGCAGAAGCCTGTCCTGCTGGATATCGTATGCATTTTTAATGCATGTGTTAATTGAAGCAATCTCATTTTTATGTTGGGTGTATTGCTGGGCCAGGAGACATGTCCTTTGCAGTTATCGCTCCATTAAAACAAGTGCACGGAGGATGCCCGAGCCGGAGCCTGTGAGCAGCTGCGGGGTCCCCGCACAGGCAGCCGGGCTGATTGCCGCTGCCGAACGGCCACAGAGCCACAGAGGCAATTACTCAGCCTCTGGTAAAAGGCAGCGTGCTCTAAGGGGAGAGCAACTCTGTCTCATATTAAAACTATGCTAATTAGGAACTAATTATGGGCACAAAGATATTATTATCCTTGGCTAGCCTGCAAGCTGCAGCCTCAGTCCTGACTCCAAACGTCTCCAAGCCCAGCACAGGCTTGAGGCAGGGTGGGCACACTGTCATTAATAAAAGTGGAGGCCAAGCCTCGGGTGAGCCAGGGCTGCCTGGTCCCCAGCTCCCAGGTAACCTCAGCACTACTGAGCCTCATCCTGACAGAGTCCCCCCCTCCCCTGTGCAGGGCCCTTCTCATATTAAAGGACTAAATTTATATCTGCAAGAGAGCTGGAGTGAAACTGTGTGACTGAGGCTTGCCTTGGACATTAAAGAAGAAGCAACTAAACACCAACAAAAACTGCTGAGGACATGCAGGGAGCTGACGGCAACTCTTGTTGTGCTGCACCCGTCCTTTCCCCTCCTGCACAGGTACCAACAGTGCAGGTTGTTCCCTTTGCATCTCAAAAGACTTTGGACAATCCTCATGTATTTACTGTTGTCTTATTCTCCACTCTCTCCCCAGACAGGCAGCAGTGCCAGACGGGAGCTGCAGCCGTGGCACGGTGACACCAGGACAGCCCTCCCCACCCCACCCAGGGCCAGGTAGCCAGGCTGGGTTCCTCCCTTGCCCTGAGCCAGCCCCAGGATGCAAATGCCCTTCGTGCTGCTGGCGGGTGCTGGAGCCTCACCCGCTGGCTGGCAAACACACGTAACCCCTTGTCGTGCTGCTGGTGGCACCTTTGGGACCCCGGCTGGGAACAAAGCAGGAGCTGCTCTCCTGGAGAGAGCCCAGGGAACACCCCCGGGACCCATTTCTGAGCTGTTTAAATGGAAGTGGCTCAGCTGCACTGTGCAAGCCCAGCCCTGCTCCCAGCCCCGGCCAGCAGCTCCGCACCACCCTAGGGTGTTTTCCTCTGCTGTTGCTGTTTGGATGCCAGGAGCTGTTTTGGAGCAATGATGTAAACACTGAACCTGGCCCTACAGCAGGTCGCTGCAAAGCAGCACAGGGCAGGTGGTCTCCTCCATCAGAGGGGAGATCAGCCAAGGCTCCGGTGTCCTCCTGCCACCCGAGAGCACATCCCTGGGGAGCCGCTGTTCTGCCAAGAGCTGGGGAAGGGGGAGTACGGCTCCCCTGGACGAGACGAGCTTGAAGCCAAGCAAGGTTTCCACAACCCACTGGGGGAATTCTCATCTTGGAGAGCCAATTCAAAGACACCCACGGGCTTTGCATCAGACCTCACCAGTCTTACAGAAGTGTCCCTACAAAAATAACGTGCTGCTTTGAGGTTAGCGCAGAGATCTGGTCCTCATGTCGGAGTCTGCTCTGCAGCTGCTGGCAGCTCTCCGAGGGGTAGGAAGGTGGGGACAGGACTCACCCCTCGCTCTCTGCTGTAGCGAGGGTCTGTTCATTAAGTGCACAAACCCCTCTTGCAACACCTACCTGGAGGCTGTTCTTTAAAGGTTGAATGAAGTGGAAATCCCAGGGGAGGCGTTGGGGAGTGATTGCTTCAGACAGCAGCCGTGCCGGAGGGAGGCGCCTTCGGGCAGGACTCACGGGCCATGCTTTTTCTTCTCCGATTCATGTTGATCTTTCCAGGAGAACTGGCACAGCGCCCTGACTCTGCGCCCCATAAATAAGGTGCAGCATCAGCTGTCACGTCAGCAGGAGACAAAACATTTAATGTGAAAAGCTTTAAATGGAAGCAGGAAATGAAAAGATAAAGGGCAAATTTTATTTTAGATCCCTTGTTGGTACATATTTTCCTTTCTGACAGTAAAGGGATGCGATGGCTTTATCAGCCCACCGTTGGAGAATTTATTTATAGAAACTTAATACTTCACAAGAAAGTAGGAGGGGGATGTTAACAACTCCGGTTGAGCAAATGCAAGTTGTAAGGAGAGCAGGGCAGGTGGATGAACCCAGCTATTCCCTCTTCTTTGAATGGCCCTGGGGTTCTAGGAAAACTCCTAGTACCACAGAAATTATCAACACAGCTTGGCAGTGAGCGTGGCATGAAACTAGTCTTCTCTACTCTCAAGAGAGCAAATGAAAGAAGGGACACGGGGGGAAGACTATCGCAGAAAACATCATGGCAGCTTGGTTGAAAGCAAACATCCTCTGGCACATGTAATTACACCAAACTGAAAACTATTTCCTAACCTTGAATATATTTCAGCTGTAACTTAGCAACCTAGACTGGGTAAAAGCATCTGAACAGGAATGCAGGTTTAGAGGAGAGATTTAGCCTTGCTTCTCTTTTGTTCCCATACCTTAGCAACAACTCAATGCCAGAGAGGAGGTAGTCAGCTCCCACCAACTTCCATGGCAGCCATGGAGCCAACCTCCTTCCGTCCCGGTGGAAATCTCCCCCTTTGTCATCCAGACCTAGATTACGAGATTAATTAAACGCTTCTCTAACCGAACACGAGTGAGTCAGCCATGTCCACAGAAGTTACACAACGATGATTCATGGACTACTCGTGCTGTTTCAGGAGTAGACTTTGAAGAAGTTAAAACTCACGGTAGCACATGTTCTGAGTCACTGACACTCAGGTGAGAGAGGAATTGAAAACACTCAAGGAAATGGACCCTAAAGACAACTCAGACTTGCATCAAGATGTGCTTATGTGTCTTCTACTCACCAGGCAACCTTGGAAACCTTGGGGATCTGGTAAATAGTCTAAGACTTGACTTTTTGCCTTTTTCCTTGACATAAATATCCCCCCCTTATACAGTGCTTTGTAATAGCCTTGCTTAAAGCCTATTAACCCTTGGGACACAAGGAGGGAAGCAATGTGTCCAGTGACAAGCAACAGCCTGGGAGCAAGGGCAGGAAGGGACACCCATCCCACCCCAGCACTATATCCAACACCCTCATTACTTCTCAGTCTTCCTATACCATCACCTGGCACTTCACATCACGTCCCAAAAAACAGGTAAGCTAACCACGGCCTGAGGATGCCACAACACACAGGATCAGCAGCTTGGACCAGAGTCAAGATTTTCTGCAGCAGCTGTTGACTTCAGACACCCAACGTGCGAGGGATCTGCCTTTCAGAGAACAAGTGCAAAACCCATGAAGCTTGAGGCACCCTCACTCAGTTACCATAGACTTATTCCACAATCCCATTCCCTGCTTTAAATAACTGCTTTATTATGGGCCATAAGAATACTGATCAACTCGCTAAACTAATATTTACAGTTTCACAACCCTCCAAGCTGTCAATCTCTTCAAAATGCAGCTAAACAAGCTAACTGCTTTTCATACACACCTCTGCTTAATGCCAACTGTTCCCAAAACACAGATTTCATTTGCAACCAAACACTTGAGACTGCTGGCTATTGCGCCAAGATCACTGAGCGTCACAAGGATCCACGTTGTCTCATTAGGCTGTCATGCAATCCCCATGCCATCTTCCGTCTTATTCTTAGAAACCATGAGCTCCCCGGAGCAGAATCTATTTGCTCTGCCTGAGCGAAAGCACTTGGAACAATCTGTGACTCCTCAATAAAAATAAAGATAACAAATTATTTGTAATAAATTTATTTTATATATTGACTTACAGAGCTAAATTGAACATATAATAAACAGCACCAAGCCAGTGAAATTTATTCTACAAAAACAAGTTTAATACAAAAAGATGACTGCAATGCCTGACTCTTCACTTCTGGATTTGGACGGTTAAAAAAACCCCACCAATATTTTAAAAAGGTTTAAGAATGTAGGCACCGGTGTTTACAAAAATTTCTATGGCAGCAGTGATGATCTTGTTACAACATTTTAGAAGAATCAAGGCTGCTTTCACTTTATCCCCTAGTCTATTAACAGTGGAAGAAGCTGGTCATTGTCTTAAAGACAGCTGTTGAGTCTCCTCGTCTGTTCAAACACCCTACCTTTGCAACCAAAAAGAAAATATGGGGTAAGAGTCAACGCCACGCAGGGTATTGCCCATTTAATGGGAAAGACCCCCCTGTGTTTTGTTCCTGGAGAAATCTGCTCTCTCCACTCATTTTGGTTGATGACCACGAGCAGGAGGTATGTAAGGAGTCTCTGCAGTCCTTCCACAGCGGCCTGCGGCGTGCCTAGGTGGAAAACCCCACCAAAGCCAGCAGTGGGGCGGAGAAGTGCAGCTGTCATACCAGGAAGTGAGCAGGGACTGGCACAAGGAACCACTTGTACGTGGCATCACCAGCCTGCAAAGCGGGGAGCAGAGCTTCGGCAGCCGTCCTAAGCCCACCCAGAGCCTGGAGAGGAAGCTCTCCAATGCATCCAGCGTCAGAGATGAATGTGAGCACTCACACTGTACCTGTGATGCTAAGGAGAACATCATCCACTGGTTACATGGGTTCAAATCAACGCTGGCTTCTCTCTGCAGGTTTTAGGAGCTTATGCCAGCTAATTTGGTCCCTGCTGTCTTACTGGTGAGCTGGACAGCTGTTTTACAATATTGGGAAGAGCAGATTAGCAGTATCTCTGCCTAGCCTAAACTGCCACACACTGGTGCTATTTTCTTTGAAACAAACACTCATTTGCTGGACATAAAAAGAAACTTAAGTAACCAAATGATTATAGATACAAAATACAATGCCTGCAGCACGAAGAGAGGATTGATCGCTGCTCCTTGTACCTATTGCGAGGCTGCAGGAACATTGACTTGGCAATCCCTGTACTGACAATCCGCGCATGGTACATCTCTGCTCTGACACACAGCACACACATTGCAGCTGCCCAGAATAAACATGTACATTCAGCCCTAATAGCCTTTCCAAAGCTACTCTTTAATAGCCCATGAAGCAGTCCCTTTGGCTGTAGCCACAAGAAAGCGCTTTTGGAAGCTTCCTATATCCTTTGTTTTCCACCCAGATTCCCCCCACCCCCCAGAAATCATAAAGCACACAGACTGCAGACTTAAAAAGTGTAACAGGGTTACAACCACTCTTCCATCCCACCTGACCCAGCCCAAACCACCAAGGCACGTCAGACTGCCCTCCCTCTAGGACTACCTTCACCTGACTTTTCCCCCTCTTCCCCATTTTTAAAGGGTGAAGCCGACACAAATGTTTTCCTCGTTAGGAAGCAGCAAGTGCTGTCATCACTGTACTGATAAAAACAAATTCTAACAAAAATGCATCTTAGCTGCCACCCTAATGTTTCCATGGGAAATGTTAATCTTCTTTAAACACATTCCCTGATGGACGTTACCACCAGTTGGCCTTTGCAGAATGGAGGTCAAATTTTAAACACTTAACCTTTGTCAGAGAGATCCTAAGTCCCTCGATATTAGGTATGCTTTTTTTTTTTCTTTTTAAAAAGTTGTTCTAGGTTTGCTTGCCTACGGAAGCCAGATATCTGCTGGAAGGCTAACTTTGGTGCAATTCTAGCTTCCCACCAGCTCAAGCCCATCTTCTTTCCAAGCCAACATTATTGCCCTGAATTTTTGTGTGTGAAGATTTTCAGAAAGAAGAGCAAACAGACACGTGCAATCCCCAACCCTAGGAGATTAGGATCATGACCTGCTCTTTACCACCACCAGAGAAGGGACTGTCCCCTTGCAGAGGTCCATATCAACAGTTGCTCAACTTCTGCTCCTCTTCAGTGCTCTGAATCCGAGACGTAAGAAGGCTGAGTCCATCTCCACACAAGCATATCTTCTCCTGCTACTCTGTGTGACTCCGTCTGAATCCGTGATTCATTTGAAGCCAGAAAGTCCACAGCTCTCTCCCAGACCCGCTTCATTTTTTTTCTGCAAGAAACAGCAACAAAATTAAAATACATCAGAATCATGTCCTCATTGTGCTTTCCTGCTTACAGCAATTGTGGCTGCTGATCAACCTACTGCTAGCTGCCTCCTGTTCCCTGTGCAGACACTAAAAGAGATTAAACCAGAATTCTAGTTTAGAAGCGATTTCAGGCCAGGACATGAAAACACAGGCCCTGCCTAGGGGTGGGGGTGGGGGCGGGAAGAGGAGACCCGCTGTCAGTAGCAGTAATTGATGACTGCCCTGAATTTCAAGCTCAATTCGTATTGTGAAGGGACTCGATTAGCAAATTGCCCTCACCCTTCCTGCATGCAGAGAGATCTCAGACCAGGGAGGATAAACTGAAGTTCACCCCAGTTTTGAATCAGTGTCTAGTAATTCTGGGTACCACACACACAGATTAGTTCAAAACAGCTGAAACAACTCCTTTTCCTACTAGTCGTATCATGACTGATAAAGGGTGAGAATGTTTAAGACTTTGCAGCACATGTAGTGTTCTGCGCTGTTCTGTGCCATTAGGAGAACAAAGAAGCTCCATTTAACCAAAACACAAGAAACATTCCTGCAGAGATGAGGCAAGTGGCATGTAAACCATCGAGAACCAGGGTGCAGCCCTCTGGGCCCACCACCCATGGAGCAACTATCTCAATCACAATTCCTTTTTGAGAAAGCACCAAGACCAGCCATCTCACTCTATCTCCCCTTCAAAGCTGCCCAGCTCAAACTGGTAACTTTCCAGGCAGCAACACACACAACCACTTCAGAAGAGCCCAATACCCTATTCAACTTGTGGAAACGTTTCTTCTGAAAAGCACAGCACCTGTCTGGAGAATAAAGTACGATGGCTGAGAAAGAGGATAGCATCCTACACAGATTAGATGGAGAGAAAATCAGATGCTCCATGCCCAAGCAAAACAAAATCCAATTACCGTTTGATAGAACAATGGCAATACACCTGTGTGACCGCACAAAATATCAGCCCCAGGACTGTCACATTAATCTGCATCAGATTAAGACATAGCCTGAATTATGTCAAAATCTTTTATAAACTGAAAGGCCAGACAGACTTTTCTTGCAGTCCAGCTTCCCATCAATTGTCTGCTCATGGTCCGTTGCCCTGTAACTGCGGTTTTTAGCTGAGCTGAATAACATCATGCTGACAGCCCTCCTTAATGAATAAAGTTCAGCTCACCTGCTTTGAGGAGGGATGAGGCTGTCCCGAACGTGGAAAATCCCAACGTAGGGGTAACGTTCCAAATTTCGTTCCCATTCCTTATAGTGGTCCTGGACAACAGCTGGAAGGCAGGAGGACAAAACGGTGAGAGACCTCAACATTGCAAGGAGAAGAACAGGGCTACTTGCATTTACACAGCTACTGGATTCTACCTATGATCTTCTTCACCATTTCATACATGGCTTGCTCCTCTTCCTCCATCTTCCGCCAGCGATACTTAAGGAAGATCAGGATCCCCCAAAGAGTTATCAGACCTAGAAGAATAAAAACAAATGGAATTCAATAACTGACAGACATGTACTTGCTGGATGCTAGCAGTTTTATTTCTGACACTGCCTCTCCCCAGAGGCAGCTTTTACTCCCTGCTACGCAGGGCTGCTTGGAACTGAACCCAATTAATTCATTTTGATCACCAGTGCAGCTGCGCCCCACAAAAACCTTGGTACTGACAACACCTGCAGCAGAACAGCACACATGCATGTGGAAAGAGGTGGTTGGAAGGCCTCATCAAGGAGGTCGTCCCCCGTCCCCCCATCCACCCCCCCCCAAACCTCAGCACAACCACAGGGCTTCAATTCTCCAAGTCCCAGAGCTATCTCTTTGCTACAGGCCTCCCCCACAATAATCACTTAGGAAGACTGTCAAGCTCCACTGCTCCGAAGATAGCTGCTTGATAAGGAAATAAAGCCTGGGGCTCCAGCGCCAGCCCAAAATTCAGGAGATCTATATTGAAGGTTTAGCGCTGACAAATGCCCCCATTACGACACGAGCTAACTTTAGTATCTCAGTCTCTACAATAAACATAACTACCCCCTTTCACCCCCACCTTGTCTGGCTAGATTATAAACTCTTCTAGTCAACACTCATCTCTCGTTATCACCTTGCTCGGTAAGACCTCTGTCTCAGCTGGGGCATGACAGACTATTCCAATAAAACCTCTAATACTGAAACGCTACAAGTCATGATTAAAGAGGCTAGACGACTTTGCAGCTTAGTGCAAGAAAAGAAAGAAAAAAATGAATCTTTTAGGTAGGTTAACATACTTATTTTGCAGACAATAGTAATGAGTACTTGAGGAATACCCAGATAGCTAATCAGCTTGCTGATTTAAAGTAAGCGTTAAGCACTCACAGCACAAGAGCAGGTCTACAGGTCTCCCTGTGCTGCCAGAACAAAGGTTAATTAGAAATTAACTCATCAGCAGATTTATTTCACCTCTGTTAGTAATTTCATACGGCTGGGAGAATGTGTGTGCATGCACAGGTTCATCTCTACAGCTAGCAAGGGGAGAAGCTAATTACTAACACCAATGACTTACTCCAGAAAAACAGGAAAAGGCTCATAATGGCAGTGACCACTGCCCGACGGAAACGGCAGCCGAGCCCCATCTGAGGATGGGCCGATTCGAGACAGAACACTTCCTCCACTTTGGTAACTGGTTCCGAAAGGTCTCTGGCTTTCAACCTGATGGGAGGAAGCAGAAAATCTTCACAGAAGCGAGCAGACGCTCCAACTGCAGTCTTTAATCAAGACAAGGAGAACAAACAGACTGCGGATGCAGTAACTCGTTCTGTACACCACATAGCAAATATACCAACATCCTTGCAGCTCCCCTTTCCAGAACGTTTTGGGACTGGCTGCTTAGCAAGGAATGGATATAGCTTTAGAAAAGGCAGCAGGGCTGGAACTCCCACTGGTAAACTGAAGTCTCCCACTGCAGACTCTTTGACAGCACCTCTCAGCGTGCAGAAGATTAAACTTTAAATTGGATTCCCACCTCCCAGCACAGAGAAATGGAAATGTTTACTGAGTCACTCATCAGCAATTGCAGAGAGAGCAGTTGAGGGAGACTGCGAATGTCCGTGGAGGTTGAGCTGTTTTCCTCAGTACAGATGAGCATAAACAGTTTAGCTAGAAAAGTGACAACGCATCAACTGTATCTGCAGCGAGAAACAGACACACCCTTGGAAAGCATTCATGGCAAAATCGATAACACATCCCCCTGCAAAATCACTTCTATACACCTGCTGTGCTATCTGATATGCTTTTAACTCACTTCTTTATATACAGATCTACACTGATGTGGTTTCCTTATTAGATACTCTTAGCCAACAGGCATCAAGTAATCCAAGTGAGAGCCATCAGATTCAGAGGAATTGGACTAAAGGGGATTTTATTTTTTTAAGCTACTAATTCATTCTAGGTTTGCAATGAATAACCTATTAGACAAAGACATTTTCTCAATTTACTAGTGCACAGCTCACAAACTGCTGACAGCTTGTATTTGGTTACTGGATTCTACAGAAGCTGGAGACACACAGTTGTTTCCCACCCCCTTGTCTTATTTACAATCCAAATTCCATGAAAATATTTAAAATATGCAGCAGAATCACCCAGTGCAGAGCTCATTTTCAGTTCTGCCTCTCAGACTAGCACCTAGAAAAATAATCTCATGTAGCGTTTGCTAAAAATGCCACCTGCGGGTTTTTAAGCATGCTGAACATTCTGCACACCATGCAGACTTCGTGAAAGTGGATCCATTCAGTGAACAGCCGGCAGAGCTGCTAATTATGAAAATAAAAAAATGGGAGTATATTGTATCACACGGCTCCTGACATGAGCAGTGCTCCTGTATAAAAATACGAATTTGAAAACTCTGGATCCCAGCCCACCTACAAATCCAAACCTGCCACTAAGGAAACTATGTCCTGTCCTGGGAATTTGCCACACACCAATAATCAAAGCAGTAGACACTGTCTGATCCTTAGATCACAGCAGCAGCTGCAGAAATTTTTTAGAGAAAATCGAGCAGTGGGAATTCATACAAGCTATGCCCACCAACTCCAGCGTTACTACTGTTACAGTTCATTTAATCAGAGATACATTTAGCAATGTTAAAATGCAAACAAATGTTAGACTTCAGACTTAACACACACTGGAGGCAGCCCACACTTTCCGGAGGAAGATAATGATGTCTGTGGACTCTGGATAAGTCTTTCATTAGGCCATGGCCTGAACGATGTATTTTTTTACCTGAAAAAACTAGTATTTCTGCTATTTCTCATGTACTGAAGAGATTGCTAGCCAAGAAACCCAAGAGAAAAAGCCCCACCGATGACCGACCAACACCCTACATAGTCAGTCAGACCATTCATTTTAACATGTATTGTGCGTTCTGCCAAAAAGACAACTGACACTGAAGAAAAGATACCATTCAACAATCCATCTTCCTCTCCTCCTCATTGGGACTTGCTCCAAAGGATCCCAAAGCATAGGTGATGTTACCTACTGCAAAGAGTGCTTTGCTGTCCAATAAACCTTTTGGTCAAAGGATGCAGCTCCACACAATATTGAAGCTCTGTCTATAGTAACTGTACTGAAGAAAAGGTATCTTGGGAAAAGTGAGTATATGGGCAAGTTTAACAAGAGTACAGTAGTTGCAGGACCGTGGGCAGGACACCAGGATCACCACTTCTAAACCTCGCAGGAAGTACAACATAACTCGATAGCCATAAGCAGCCCTGACCTCAGATTTACGCCTCATCTGCAAGACAGCGCGTTCATGAACGCAATGTCCCCCAGTGCAAAGGTTGGGAAACAGACTCCCAAGGAATGAGCTCTGTTGCCAATTTTTGCTGCGGGGCTGTACTTTTCATTTGGAAGCTTGCCTAGCAACCACTGACAAAGCCAATCCCAGATTATCTTCTGAAATCTAACGAGGTATGGGAGCTTTTAGGGCCCACCACAGAGGATGTCAAATTACACATCAGCCAACACCAAGAAACATAACTTTGACACAGTGGGCTTCCACTTACCATATTCCTAAATCCTTGTTACTGTTCAGTATCCAGTGCAAGGCAGCTTCAAACTTCTGTGCGGAACAACCGGTTATATTCTGTTCGAAAGAATCCATAAGAAGATTAGTTCATTCATTTAAAATACTGAATAACATTATTTCATTACAGTAGTGGGAGAATTCATTCTATACGGTCTGTCCCTAGGTTAATTCTAATCATAATTCTGCAAACTGGAGGAAGGAGAACTGAATCTGAAGGTCTGCCTCGACTAAAGTCTTCTGACTATGGCAGATGATGCATGAAGCACTCTGTAAAATAACACTATCCCAGACTGTTAAGGCTAACCACTAAATACAACATAATCTTACTGACAGTTTACCATGAAAGAAATGGAATGCTAGATCAAAGCAGTCTGTCTTCTGACACTTTGGGGTATAGAAAAATCCTTCTTCTGCCCAGCCCTCAATCCAGGGAAATTTCTGGTTTCAGAAGACTGATGACTATGGTGAAACAACAAACCATTAAGTTAGATTTACAGGGGCTGAATCAGAGATGTAGGAGAAGATTACTTTCAAAAGAACTGCTGGGAACAGGACTGGCCAAAGGGGAAGCTAGAGATATGGGAAAGAATCAAAACAGGATGAGGAAGTAAAACAGATGGTGAATCGCTTTAGTATCTATTATTTATTGCCTTATAAGAGACTAAGCACTATGTTATAACAATAGCTGTTCACGGCCTACTCACCACCACGTGATCCTTCGCTTCACTAACCCAAATACATTTGCTTTTTAGATTCTCAGGGTTTCCGCATTCAAAATTACCTGGTAAAAAAAAAAAAATCAAATAGAAATAATGTTTTGAAAAAAAGCCCTTGAACAGTTCAGAAATACACTGAACTGTCTGGAAGTGCTATCCCTTAAAATCGGCTATAGCTCTGGGCAAAATGATTACAAGGTAAGATTTATACTGTAGGCAGATAAGATTATGACTATTAATAAAATGCTCAGCCACTGCATATAGGTTGGATAAGGGCAATCAAACCTCATGCTTCACTGTGTGAGCTACTCAACACAGAATGAGGGGAAAAAAAATACTGTTTCTCCCCCTTGTAGAGTATATAACCACCTCTCTGACCTAATGCCCTGCAGAGGGGCTCCTTCCATCAGCTATCAAAGACTGTGGTGTCGGAGTTAATGATCAGCATTCAAAATGCTTCTAAGGAGCCTAAATCGCAGCTCTACCTTTTACCCAGGCAGAGAAATGCTGGCGAGGAACTAAATCTTCTAAATCTTGCTTCACAAAGTTGACTAAACAAATGTGCTGAGAGACTGCGTAAAACTGGTGGAAATTCTGTAGGTGCCGAAGTCTGATTTGAAAAGATTTAGAAATTCTGTAAAGCTTAAGTATCTAAAGGCTTCAGCCTTGTTGAGGTCTGAAATCTAGAAAATGGAGCTTAAGTACCTTGCTGATTAACGCTGTTATACATCTTGCTGAAGAAGCTTCTACTCATCCACTGAATTTCTAGCAGCCTTCTCCATCACAAAATACTAGTTATGGACCAGATTTGCTCATAATAGTAGAGACTGGCTGAACTACCGTGCTCGGTTAGCTCCTCAGCTAAGAGAGCCTGTCTTACTCTGCACTGAGAAAAAATAGAGGCACTCACATAATCAGCTGCCACATTTCAGCAGTGAGCTGGCAATTTCTTAAGTCGCTTTAACTTTATTTGTAAGAATGCATCAGCTTACACTTACTGGCTCTGAGCATCTTGAAGACAATTTCAAGATGCTGGTAGGAAAGAACCATAAAACTGAGTATTTCTACCTCAAATTCCCAATATATCAAGTGCAAATAAGGACCAATCCACAAGAGCACAGCAATAAGAGTGCATTAGCTAAGCGCTATTCAGAATAAAAATAAACACAGCTTTTTCTGTTTTTCTATTACCTGACTTTCTCAGAGCTCTTCAAGTGGTACTGACTGTTCCATAAACCCCTCTCTTCAAACTGAGGTTAAAAATGTCCAGACAGCTGGGAGAGGCAGTTTGCTGAATGCTCATAAGTGTTTTATAATGACAATTGGAACTTACCAGCTTGTATGGACAAGTAGTTATACAACTCATGCAGCACATTCATTATTATGTCCTTCTGTTTAGCTTGACAGAACTGAAAGTCAGAAACAGGTAACAAACATGAATAGACCAGCAGCAACAGGACAGTGGTCAGACTAGCTAAAAATACCAAACCAAAATACCAGCAGCGGGGTTTGGCTCAGTCATGGACCACTAGTTCAGATTAAACACACCTGCAGCAAAGATCTACAGTTTCTGAGTCAAAAGTGCATCCTCTGAAAGCGCCACCAACTTCCCCAGCCCATAGCCCAGATGGCACTGCTAGACACCCCATCTGACCGACCATAGATGGATCCTTTGCCTCCAGAACATCATAGGAGACTAACCGTAACTCTGACTCCAATATGAAATTTTCCTCTCTCCTAATAATACATTATGATAAAAGAAACAGGGCTGTACAAACACTTTATGATGGAGTTCAGGGAATTAGCTGGATTAAATCTTGCCTTGTTAAAGCTGAACACAGCTTTATTGCAAACCAATATTGCTTCTGTTACAACTACTACAGAAACTGATTCACATAATTGGGAATTTAAATTTTTATCTTTCGGAGTTTCATATACAGTCCTAATTTAATCTGGCCCATTAATTCCAACTCATCAAGTCACAATTTTTCTGTAAAATAATAAAACTAATAATTTTACAGTGATACTGATATTGGTGGAAGTTACCTAGAATAATTACTCTTCTGTGAGAATCCCCTATCCACAGTACTTGAAGATAAATAAATATATGCTTACATCATCTGTTCTTTTGTCACAATCCACAGGCAAGAGATTAACTATGAGAGAGAAGGAGAGAGCGAGTTAGCTGGCTGCAAAACAAGAGCTTTGATCAAGAAAGTAATTATCTTTTTAAAAGAAGGCTCTACTTTAAAGCCTGATTCTGCTATTCTTAATCTCACTCTACACAGTACCTTGCTATGCAAACAGCACATTCAAAGCGCTGCTTTGGTAGGCAGCACTGAAAGCAAAACAAATCAGGTGCAAGTGATGAACCATGTTCAGCTGGAAAGTAAAAACTGGGGTCTGAATGCTTTAACAGCTCCTCTTTCACGCTCCTTTACTATCCGCTGCTTTGCACTGATCTTTTACAATCTAGTAATGCCATTCGCTGCACGCCATGGTCACCTGAAATATCACAGTGATAACAGGGATTTAAATCAACCCTCCTCAAGGCAAAAGCAGAGGATTTATTTTAGTTGGAGCTGTTAGCTCTGCAGATTATGGCCTCTGGTTTAACAGCTCCCTCCCACAACTGGATATACACCAGCCACGGGTCTACCATGCAGTACTTTCTGGCAATCTTAACTACCTGAGAATTAAGTATTTGCAGCTGTGCTGCAAGACTTCTTGCTTCAAAATACCACTGGTTTCAAAATACCTAACAAAGTTGTAAAGGGTGCATCAGAAATTCAATGACATTGGACAGTTTTATTCCGACTTTGAGAAAGCAGGAAACAGCTTTCCCAGCCCATGCAAAGTGCCCAAACACCTTACAGGCACAGTATGCCGAGTTTCAGGACTCGCACCTTCCCAACCACACCCCAAACCCCTTCTTCTTTCAGTTCAAAGCCATGAAATGACAGTATTTCCATCTACTCTAGCTGAGGAACTCTGCTTTAAAAACTGGGTGACGGGGAAGCCCCTTTTCATTTCTCATCGAAGCTCTGCCACACTTGAAGTGCCAAAGTACCAATTCAACGGCTGTACTTCTCACGTGGCCAGGACAAAGGCCACGGAGGGCCGCGCTTTGCAGAGGCTAACATTAAATACACAGAATGGGCAATTACACAGACATTATGTTACACAATGGACAACCATAAAATACATCCTTGGCCTAGCAGGAATGTCACTCTCCATAAACCCCACGGTTTTGAAGAACCAAAGGCCAAACTCATTGGAAAAAAAGCACACACTTGACTTACTTTCCATGACTAACAATGTTTCCCATGGGCAAGGGGAGATGGAAACGAGGACAGAAGCAGAGATGTCAGGTTATGGCAATGAGAATGATAAATGTGATGGCAATGGAAGTAATAAAGGGAAAGCAGAAACGAAAGGTGAAGAATAAAGTTTAAAAACAGGATTAAACCAGTGCACGTACAGTTCTCCTCTCTCCTGTCAAGCCAGCCTGACCCAATCATCTTCACCACGAGGATGCCCAGAAAAATCATCAGCAGCACAAAGCTGGCGAGGCAAAGGAACTGGGAGAGGTAGTGTTCGAGGCCTTTGCCCTTTCCTTCCATCTGCTGCTTGGGGGCTGACCGCAACAAGTGAGTGCGGGAGGTTATTCTCTGTCCTGCTCTGGACGTTTCCCACCAGCTCCCCGAGGCCAGCCCTGCATCGCTCGTAGCCCTCCATGGGAACCGCCGGATCAACCCGCCTCCGCGGCTGCCAGGCTTCAGCTCCCTGTCTGCCTCCTTCCGAACACTGGAAGCCAAGTTCTCTTTCCCTCGCCCAAACTGGTGACTCAAGCCCCCAGGTCCCACCGAGGTGCCCCAGTGGGTGCTGGGTGCCACCTGACTTTCCCGCCTCCAGGAACTGTTAGAGGAAAGCCCCCTCCTCTCCCCTGCTGTCTCCCACTGAGCTCGGGAGCTCTGCCCCCCAATTCCTCCTCCCGACGTGCCCCAATGGCTCCTGGACTTCAGACCCCCACTCTCATCGCTGGAAAGGGGTTTGGAGCTAAGCCCCCCGCTCCTGCCTGTGGAAGTACCCCAGGGGGACGTGGAGCTCAGCCCCCCAACCTCATCCAGGGATGCCCCTGACCTGACGCCGAGCCCCCCACTTCTCTCTGCAGATGTGTTCCACTGGGATGTGGAGTTCAACCCCCGAAACCTGTCCAGGGACGACCTCAACCCAGTGCTGAGCCCCCCACTCCTCTCTGTTGACGTGCCCCACTGCAATGAGGAGCCTGAGCCCCGAAACCCATCCAGGGATGGCTCTGACCCAGCACTGAGCTCCTCACTTCTCTCTGTAAACGTGCTCCATTGGGATGCGGAGCTTGGCCCCCGACATCCATCCAGGGATGCCCCCAGCCCGGTGCTGAGCCCCCTGCTTCTCTCTGCAGTCGTGTCCCATTGGGACGTGGGGCTCAGCCCCCCAGACCTATCCAGGGATGGCTTTGACCCAGCCCCAAGCCCCCCACTCCTCTCTATAGACGTGTCCCACTGGGAGGGGGTGCTCAGCCCCCCAAGCCCATCCAGGGACGCCCCCAGCCCGGCCCCGGCCCCCCCACTCCTCTCTATAGACGTGTCCCACTGGGAGGGGGTGCTCAGCCCCCCAAGCCCATCCAGGGACGCCCCCAGCCCGGCCCCGGCCCCCCCACTCCTCTCTATAGACGTGTCCCACTGGGAGGGGGTGCTCAGCCCCCCAAGCCCATCCAGGGACGCCCCCAGCCCGGCCCCGGCCCCCCCACTTCTCTCTACAGACGCCCCCCACTGCGCCGAGGGGCTCAGCCCGCCAAAGCTGTCCCGGGACAGGCCTCCCTCAGCCCTGGCGCCGAGCCCTCCGCCCCGGCCCGGGGGGGACCCCCGGGAGTCCCCCCAGGACAGCCCGCCACCCTCCCCAGACGTCCCCCAGCGGGACGCGGGCAGTGGCCCCCCTTCCTCCTCTTCCTCATCCTCCTCATCCTCCTNTTGACGTAGACCTTGCGGGTGGTGGCGGTGATGGGCCCCGGCCGGTAGCCGAGCGCTATCAGCTCCTTCCGGAGCTCCGCGTCTGTCAGCTCCGCCATAGTCGCGGCGCTGACACCAGGCCCCACCGGAAGCGCTCTCCGAGCAGGGACGCGCGGGCGCCATCTTGGGAGGGGCCCGCTGCACCCTCTCAGGCGGCCATCTTGGGAAGGGCAAATGCGGGGCTCATGCGGCCGCCTCCGTCCGCACGGCCGGCGCCATGTTGATAAGGGAGGCGGGGAATGGGCGCCATATTGAGAAGGTCGAGAGAAAGCGCTGCTTCCCGGGTACCGGTCTCGCCATCTTGTGAAGGCAGGGACGCTGGCTCCGCCATGTTGGGGAGGTCAGGTGCCCTCTCAGGGAATGATGCCGGGCGGGAGCTGTTGCCCGTCTCAGGAGAGAGGAAAGGGGGGAGAAATGGAGAAAGCGAAGGGCAAAAGCGGCCTCAGCATCTGGGGCCGGCCAGTGTCACCACCCCATCACTCTGGTGGACCCTGCTCAGGAGCAAGCAGGGGGGTTGAGCACCTCTCACCTCACTCCGACCAAGCTACACCAATGTTTTGACACTTTTAGGGACACTTATGAGGAGAAAGAAGTGTCTTTCCCAGCCACCTGCCACCCCCTGTACACGTTTTCCTCATCCCTCTCATCACTGCCAAGTTACAGTCATTTAACTGGCACCCGTCAAGCGGGCTGGAGCTTTGCCACCACTTTCGGCAGGATCAGGATCTGGGTCCTTGGGATATTTGCTGGGGAAGGAGGTTCCCTGCATACTTTGCAGCCTAAAAAGGCAAAACCAAACATCAACTTGAAAATTTATTTTGGCAAGGCAGTCATGTACAGTAATTGCTTTTTTCCTGCTGCCGCCTATAAAGAAAGTAATGAAAGTGGCTGAAATACTGTGGCGTAATATCAGAATTTAATTAAAGATAATGAAAAAGTAGTGATGAATGCGTGCAGGCTGTCTGTGCATCGCCGTTTTTATGATCGAGGCATGATACCGGAGTGGCCGTCCCGCAGGAGTGGGACCTGCAGCAAGCGGGAGCTGGAGGGGGCTCTGGGAGAGCTCAGTGTGGACCCCTACCACTTGCTGCCATGAGGCTGGAGATGCTAAACTGTGCCTTCATGACATAAAAACCTCTTCAGGGATACCCCTCCTTTCACACTCACTTTGCTGCCGTGCCCTTCTTGTTTAGGGCATCAGGCAAAGCTCGCCTCGCTCTTCCTGATTTATGCAAGAAAGCAGCAACAAGATGCTGAGATTTGTTAATCTGGTTAGCAACAACAAATATATGCTTAGTAGAGGCCGGGGAGCCCATTAAAAGAGCATACTCAGTTCAGATGGGAAGTGTGAACGTGCTAAGCCGAGCCTCCCCTGCTCACTAGCTGGAAAGCACAACTGACAGCTAATAATTTGGAGCGGTGTCTAACGTAAATACAGAATTAGAATATGCTCTTAGTACACAGTTTTTGTAAGCTCACTGCTTTCAGTTTGGAGAAGCTCTGCCTAGACATGCAGATGCATGCTGGCATCCAAGCCTGAGCTGATACAAGCTCATGCATTAAGTGAACTCCTCTTCCTGTGGAGAAAAAGCACAACAGCAACAAAACCGCCCCCAACCCTTCAACTTCTTGTGTTTCTGGATGTCAGGGAAGTTACACCAGGACAGAGTTTGGCCCAGCAGCCTCACTGCATGACCTTCAGAGTGGAGAACACAGGAGTGGTGTTCGAGAACTGGAGGGCTGGGGAAAAGTTGTGATTCCTTTGCAGGAGGGAGGTTGGCGGCACTGATGCTCGGCAGGAACAGATGCCTCTTCTTTGTGGAGAGAAATCCATGACGCCTCTCCCTTCTGCCCTAGCAAGACAACCCTTGGGAGCATCCCTGCCTTCCCTGGAAGGTACCTGGACACCACAGAGAAGGCAGCAGAAGACAGCCCTCTGTCTCTCAGATGTGACAGAGCCTATAGCCCCAGGGACAAGCACCTATTTGTTCCCATTACCCTGCCCACAGTGCTGATGACAAGGCTGATGCTGGAGTTTCTGCTTTTTGCAGCCCCTTCATCATCCGCAGAGCTCTGGGCAGCAGCAAAGGCTGCTGGAGCAAGCACAGGCCTGCTGATACTGCAGATGGGCTGTGATGCTCAGAGATGCTCGGCTGTGAAAAGCCAGTTTCCCAGCCTACAGTGCAGCTCTCGAATATCTTGCCTGTAAATATCCTGAGCTGGATGTGGGAAAATAGGACAGCGAGGAGGGGACAGCCTCCACCTTCCCTGCTAGCCCAGAAGCTGCCTTAGGCCTGCTGGCAGTGACTCAGATATCGAATGGGAAGAGCAGGCGTGCCGTGCCGTCTGCTTCTCCTCTTGAAGTATCAAGACAGGACTGGTGTAAGCAGAGAGGTAGAAATAGATCTGCATCATCTTCATAAGGCGCCTGAAGAGGGGAGTGTGCTGCACCCCAAAAAGCACGGGCAGCAGATGAACCCTTCCACCCCTGACTGAGGGGCTGCTGAAAAAAAACCCGCCGTCCCACCCCCTCTTCTTATCCCATGGCATTTGGACGACAGTCCTGCATATGTCACCAGGGGAAGTGTCAAATCTTACTTGGAAGCTGACTGTGCCAATTTAACACCCCGTCACTCACAGCCACGGCACAGGTGTGACCCAAGAACGCCACTTCTCATCCTCCTGATCGTATGTCATGTCCTCAGCCTGGCGAGCTTCTCATCAGGTTAGAAAGTCAGTGCTGATTTCATTCTTTTCTCTCCTTCTCCTTTCCCTGCCTCTTTCCCCCAACTGTTTGGCTGCTCATCCTGCCATGAAACTCTTGTTTGGTTTCTGGAGCAGCAAGATCTTCCCACCTGCTTGCAGGCATGGACTTAGGTGCTTCTGGCTGCCAAAGCAACCTTCCAGGGCACTGGGGATACAGGTACAGATCTGTCCTGCAACTTGGAGACCATTTTGCTTCTTAACAAGAGATATAGCTGTGACAGTGGGAGCCATGCCTGGGAGGATGGTTGAGGTCCATCCATCTTCTCCTTCCAGCAGAAGAATATCTGCTTCTTTCCCACTACTCAGGCCCCTGAGGCTGGAAGGAATTTACTTCCAAAAGCTGAAGGCCCCCTTGCACTTTGATGCCTATTTGGACAGCACAGTTATTGCTGCAGGACAAGACAGGGGGTTCATACCATTGCTGTCACAACCAGCCATACATCCCTGAGCTCATTTATAGCTGGGTCAACTGGGAAGAACCATTGGCACAATCGACCGATGGCCAGGGTAAAAGCAGACCTTTGCTGCTGCAGCTTGTCTGGGTCAAAATGTAAGAGTAGAGGGAGATATCCCTGCAAAGTCACATCGGTGGATCTCCTTATGGAAGTCTCCGCAGCATCAGCCCCACCATCACCCTGGTGGGAAATGGTCCAGGAAGCAAATCCAAAAGGCTCATGTTCACTTTCTTTCTTGCTGTTACTGGGCAATATTCCTTCCTGGATGGCACAGGGGAGCTGTCAGCCCAGGAAACCACCTGAATGAAAGAGCTGGGCAAGAGGGGATGCTATAGAGACAGCTCTGACCTTCAGTGGAGCTTATGTAGGGTTTTTAGGAGCAGTTTGCCCTTCAAGGGGAAACCCTCCTTGTTTTCCCGTGGCAGGGCAAATTTAAACCTGGGGTAAAGATTTGGGTCTTTCAGAGGAAATGAGTCAACAGTGCCCCCTTTGAAGCGAACAGCCTTGTCTCTGATCCTGCTGGACACTGGCGTAAATGTGGTGCAGCTCTGGTGATTTCCATGCCAGATCTCCCATGGATATCACTCCACTGCAGACTGATTTGCACTAGCTGAGCTTGTATAGCCCAGCAATACATGCAGTTGCTCTCACTTTCAGCCTGATGGAATGTATTATTTTCTATCTTCCAACCACCCAGACTCATTTATAGTGATTTCATAGCTCAACCTGCCTCAGCAATAATCCCTGCAAACTTTGAGTTACGCTGAGCTTATCGGTGCATGGACTAGGAGTATGCCTTTGAATCAAATGTTAAAGCTGGAATCCACTCTGTGCTGGATGTTGCATTATACATTGGGAGATTTCTTTCCTCCTAAGGGATGGCTTGCAGCAGAGAGCATACTGAGGAGTGTTGTTCTAGTACAAACACAGCTATTTAAATGAGCCACAGTGAGAACAGAATTTATGTTAGGTTGGGAGGATAAAATTGGATTGAAATTGGATATATTCACATATATACCATTGATCTCATCCATCCTTACTTTACATATGTTGGATTTCCTGCTGCCAATATAGAGGAGCAGCTCTAAAATAAGCCAAAGGTATGTAAATGGAGAGCAATATGTTCAAGTGGAATTACGATTTCATCTCTAGGTTTGTTTGAGAGGCAGAAATAAGGCCGGAGCTCTGCCTTGTTTCACACATGCTGTGCCTGTTCACATCATAGCTATGGGAGAGGTGTTCCTCACAATGTTGTTTAGATTTATATCGCCTGGGTGAGTAAGAGGGAGTTAAGAGCACAGGTAGGAACTGCAAATCAGGGCTCCTGCTTTCTCCCAGCAGTGTGGGAGAGAGTGCCCTCCCGCGTCTGGAGCAGGGAGCCTGGTTAGGGACACCCAGGTCCCCCACCCAACACTCCTTGTCCGACACTTGTGTCACCAGTGTGGCTAGGAGATCCAGTAAATATTTGCCTCAGTTTCCCTCATTGCCAAAAGGGAGGGCTAAAACTTATTAGTCCACAAAGATTAATTACTCAGGCTTTGCAACATGCTTTGCACTTCTCAGAAGGACGGTGATGTTCTCTAGAACTGGAAACCCTCCCTCTCTTCTTTCCCACACTTGCCGCTTGCCATCTGGCTGAGAGGCATGCAGAAAAGAAGACACAAATCCTCCATTTAATTATACTGCACATTTTATTATCTCACCTCAGATTTTGTTGTTAATCTCTTTTACAGATTTCATTTACATAAGTGGAGTCTTTTAGCTTTAGCAAGCTACATCGTTTTCTCTTCTGATTCTGCAGATATCAGTCAGCTAAAAAGAAAAGAGAGGAACGGACAAGTATCCTTAAATTTGTCGTTCAGTCTTTCTTAGGCTTCATATATTGTTTCCTCGTCAGCTCCTCAACTAAAAAGCTAGAAGGCAAAGTGAAATCAGCACAGCCAAAGTGGGATAACAACCCCCACAGGGATAGGGGGCCCCTCTTGTTTGGGACATTTAAGCCCAGATAAGACAAAGGTCTGGAGATAACACTAGTGAGACCCATTCCACCACCCCAAGTCTGCAGGCAGGAATAGCTGCCATGACATACCGCCCCTGGATATTTCCTTTTGCAATTCCAATACACTAAGAGCAAAGCCCAGGGTTGGATTTGCTAGCACTCAACACCTTGAATTGCAGCTAGTTCTAGCTGTAATTGTTAGTGTTAAGCCCCTGTGCAGGGAGCAAGGTGTTCAGGTCTGACTGCAGGTGCTGAGCTGCCTCACAGGTGTAGCTTGCATTATAAGCTGTGTTGGAAATTGCACCCTGAAGACTGAGGAGTTTTGGGGGGGAGGAGTAGGGAAGTGGGAAGCAGCGCCAAGGAGAGCTGCTGAGAAGCATTGCGGTGCTGCTAACCGTCAATATCAGCTCTAGGGCACAGACAGCACCCTAAGAGAGTGAATAACCTTCCCAGAAGAAGAGCGTGTACATGAGAGCGGGTGGGGTATCTGAGGACTCTGTAAAGTGAGCAAACATGACACAAAAGCCCTTCTGAAGAATATAAATATCGCCATGATGATGAGCTGGTAAGAGGAGGGAAAGGCAGAATTCCCAAGGCAGAAATCAACCTCCTGACAGTACCGTCTGGGGTGTCCTGTAACACCTCTGCTAGCAGTTTCTCCAGGACATCTTGGTATTTTTCCAGCTGCCTTGGGGTGAGCCACATCCTGGCTTTGACAGGAACAGCTAGCTGTGGAGGAAGCCAGAAAAGTCAGAAGGAAAAGCTGAGGGGAGCACAGGGAGGCAGGTTGGGTTGCTTTGACCCCACTTTGCTCAAGTCAGTAGAGGGTCTAGGGCTGATTTGAAGGGAAAAGGACAATCCTTATAAGGGGAAAAGCAACATTTTAAAGTCAATGCGGTCTTGTGCTGTTCAGAGTGCCAAAGTTTTCATGCATTGGATCATGTATGGGCTGACTCAGAAACACAGATAAAGGTACCTCCTGGCAACAGAGACTGTAAAGAAGAAAATAATTTCTGAACCTTATAATCCTCCACTATCTCACACCTTGTCCCTTCAAGCCATCAGCTTTACTGATGCTGGTGAAGCACCCTGCCTTAGTAAAGACTGAGGATGAGACATCATCCTGCCTCCAGACTGACTGACTTTGAGCCAGCTGTGGCTCAGATGTACCCAAAGTAAATAGAGTTGTTCCGGTCATGGCTGGAGGCACAGGAGGGCTTGTGGTTGCAGCGGGGGGGTGTTAGACACTGGGATGTGCCAGTTATTTAATGCTTTGAACTGTGAATCCTTGCTGTTTAAATCCTATTATTGATTGTTGGTGCACCACGTTTGCAAGAGTAGTTGCACATTAACCTGTGTCTTGGCCAAATTCCAGTCTAGCTAGTCCCACTGCCTGTCCCACTCAGTCTCTCCCACAATTTGGGGTGGACCTACACGCTCCTTTTGCTGGCAGAGAGAATGGCTGAGCTCACCACAGGAGCGGCTGCACGGACAGGGCAAAGAGTTCCCTGTATTCAAGTGGAAAAGCACAATTTTCAGACTTGGCTGACCAGGTAAGCATGCCTTTGAGGGCTTAGACTGGCACTTAAATCCCTAAAATTGGCAATTTTCTGCTCTGTATACAGACTTTGGGGGGGTGCAGCTGTATGGGCCCAAGTTTATAAATAAGGTCTTGCCAGTGCAGAGGACTGTGAGATCGGAGGTGACACTGGGCAGCTAATCTGGGGTTGAGTGAAAAAAGTGACAAGTTAAACCCAGAGCTGAAGCAGAACTGCAAATTCCTGCCTTGCAGTTGGCTGGTGTTCACTGAATGGCAAAGAAAGACCTCATGCTGTTTCCGTCTTCCTGAGGGAGAAGCCAGGCAGGTCTGAGGGGTGACCAGGCTGCTGAATGTCCAAGATAATTTATAGGGTGGAGGTAAAACCTTTCTCTGATGCAGGAGAAATCTGCAGGATTTCTGGCAGGAAACGGGTGGTATTCCTTTATACGGACTGTGAGCTCCCTGATAACACCCGCTGTCTTCTCACGCAGCACCATCAAACACTCCTCTGTAGCCAGGCCCTGTGGGCTGACTCTTGGGCTAGTTGTCCCCCTGTGTGTCCTCATGGGCTCCTTAGAGTCGCATGGTTCAACGTACCCGGATGGTCTTGACCTTGTTGACATCTGCACTGGATTGCTCAGAGAAGCCTTCCTCTTCCAGCTGCTGCAGCGAGGTCAGGGATTTCTTCTGCCCTCCTTTGTTCCTCTCCTTCTCCTGCAACTTCACAGTAGAGAGCAAACAGGGCAGTGATGCTGGGACGCAGCATCATGTGGGTACCAAACCTGCTCTGCACCATATCAACAGCGTGATGCCCAGCAGCCAGGAGCCTGCGGAGCTGGGCACAAAACCAGAGGGACTGGAGGTCTAATCGCTGCCTGGAGCCAATGCAGCATCCTTTCCCAGGGCCACAGCTCACTGGGAAGGGACCCATCAGCTGTGGTCAGCATGGCCTTGGGGACTGTAATTCTGACATGCAGCAGAGGCTGCAATGTTGGGTGTAAGGTCGGGTTACAGGATTGCGTGTAAAGATCTGTAGCAAACATGACACTCGTAGACGACTCCTTTGATTGGTGCAAGATAACACTGTCAGCAGGATGCGGTAGCCAAGTATACTGACCTTACAGAGCTATTCCAGAAGCCTGGTCCTGGTTCTGTTCTGTAGCAGTGGCAATGAAGTTTAATAAAAGCCTGCACAGCCTCATTGCAAATGGAGAGCTCTGTGCAGATGTTACGTATTACCAGCCTTTCTTGTAGGTCTGTAATGTCAGTCCTTTCCCATTTACGGGGCTAAACTTGGCTTCAGGAGCCTCCCTTTCTTCCCAGCCCAAAGAGAAAAGCCAAAGTTACTTTGGAATATGACAGACACGACAGGGCATGCAAAATGCAGCGAAGGCTGTGCTCAGTGTCAAACTGACTGCTCACTGTGCGCTCGCTTTGGTTTGAATGCATGCTCAGAGGAGAGGAGGCAGCCTTTGGAAGACTGATTTCACCCACGTACATCTAGAAGACCCTCAATCACTAGCAGACACATAGCTACAAGGGTTGTGATGTATGAACAGTCGATCTGGGGACAGTGCGTGGGTCCCCATCATCTTCCTCAAGGAGGCTGAAGGATGACTGTACTCCCCACAAAAAGCAATCGCTATCCAGCGAGCGGATAGGTGTTGGAAACAAGATTTCTCCCCACTATCAATGGGTTGTGTCGTGCGGGGGAAGCTCGCTTTGGCTGTGTTTAAGAAGACGCAGTCTCTGAGGCTGCCTGCCTGACACCTTTCAACAGTATTAGTTTCACATCAAAAGAAAAAACATTCTCCTCTCTGCACATCCCAGAGGTGACAACCATCTGGAGGATAGTTAATTATTTGTTACAACAAAAAGCCCCATCAGTATGGTGATGGGAGGCTGCAGCTTCTTTATAAAAATTACAGCCACTAGCATGGAGAAAATTAAAATGAGACCCACTAGCTGCTGCTGATAACCTGCACAGGTCTTTTAGTTCTTATGTAAAGGAGTCCAGGCTCTTCCTTTCTAGTCTCACATCTTAAAAGTTGTCTCTGCCCTCTCCCATAGCCCTTAACTTTGGGACGAGTGAGGGACTGCCAGTATCATAGTATTTCCTGTTTGAACAGAAGGGGCAGATGATGGGGACAACAGTGGCACGGTGTGAATTGGCAGAGCTTGGGGGATGAGGGAGGAAGAAACACCTTTCCTGGTTTATTCAGGGCTCCAGCCCCTGCAGTATGTTTCTTGGGTTTACCTGCATTTTCCAGAAGTCGCTCTATGTGAAAAAGGGCACGAAGCCTTTGGTCTGCTCAGCCAGCACAGACACCACGTACACCAAGAGCAAACTGGCCACCACCTTCTTTGAAACCATCGTGAGAGTCTGAATGACACAGGAAAGAAGACACCAGGGCGATAGTGGAGAGGACCATTTGACAAGAAATCCCTTTGGCTTTTGATCAGCTGCAATCTAATTTATCCACCAGCTAACTAGAGGTATATTTACTCTTCCAGTTGCTCCTGAGCTGAGAATAGAAGCGTCTTGACTGACAATTCTCCTCTTAAACCTTTTTCTGTAAACAGATTTGTTCTTGAGCAATATCTCCGGAGACTTCAAGCCCAACCCTTCAGTACTGTTAAAGACTCCCTCTCTTCTGCAAGCTTTAGCCCTCCAGCTGTACTGGTTTAAGACCCGCACACATCCAGAGCAAAACGCTCCCATCAATCCCACTGACAGCAAGGGAGACAGAGTGATGCTGTAAGAGAGAAAAACCTTAAGACAGCTGTTCTGTTAAATTTTGTTTTCATATTCCTCACCCCTGAAAACCTGCCTTGATGGACTGAATCTTTTAATAAGCCTCATTGGGTTCAAGAGAGCTGGGAAGGGCATTTGCCAGCCCGCCTCCATAAGACCCTAGTATAAAGGGCTTTAAAAACTACCTTCTGAAGTGATTTAACAGTGACTTCATGTCAGAAGAGGACTTACGTAAACATTAAATGTTCTCTTTAAATATTAAAATATTCTCTCTAGACGAATTTAATGAAGTCTGGTCCCACAGCTTAACTACTCCACCTGATTGGAGCCTGATCCTTAATTAGTTTCAGAAACCTCTTGGTTTGGACGTTATTGAAAAGACATTGTTAGGTCCAGTTTGACCCCTAAATTAGATTTCCCATAAATATCAGCTAGTATTGAACGGAAGGCCAGTGGAAGTTAATAAATATTCCCTTTCTGTAGCACTTGCCAGTCACATCACTCCACTGTGTGCCAGGCCAGGGGAGGGCTGACGGCGAGCGAAGGCGGCTGTAGCCTCTCTCCTCTCCCTTGGCACTGCTTAGGGCAGCACCGGTGCCATCTCCCCCCTGCCCACCCACGCTGGGTCATCAAAGCTATCAGCTGCACTGGGACATCGCCCTGGGTGACCCAGCCAGATGTACCGTTTGCTGCAGTGATCAAAAGAGGATTTCTCAGGCTCTCCCCTTGTAATACAGCGTGTTGATATGCATATGTGCTGATAACACGGTGTTATCTCAGTAGCATCAATCTTTTGTGCCTTTTCGTTTATTCTATCACTGCAACAAAATACTGCCGTATACAAAGAAATAAACCCAGTCATCTCCTTCATCTCTCATTGACTATCCCTTTGTGAATTGATTTGCTCCCTCTTTCCCCAGAGAAACACCCCCACACATTACTCCAGTCAAAAAATGTCTCTTCTCAATGTCCCTTCCTTATTTTGTAAGCAGGACATGTCTTTCAGACCTGAGATCTCTAGCTCAATGCCTCTCCAGGCAGATATGTACTTTGTTGTTAGTGAATTTACTTCCCAGCTACAAAGAGAAAGCACAAAGCAGGAGGATCCCAAGTTCAGCATCAGCACAACAAAGTACCGCGGTCGCATGGGGCTGGCTGCAGCATTGCCCAGCTCTGCTTATGCCTGTGTAAAATGGGGTGAAATGCCAATTTGGGGGCAGGAGGGGTGAACATCCACCTGGTACTGGTGCGAGCACAGTGACAAGACAGTATGTTTATCTACCGAGCTGTCTTCCAAAAAAATCAAATCGTTACTGTCAATAGGAACTGTCTGTGACTCATTTTCTGTCTGTTCAAAGCAGCTCCCCAAGTGCAGAGGGCACCCAGGGCTCCCTGCGCCTCTGCAGCACGCTTCAATGTCTGCTGGGTGCTCACGACAAGCAGGGAGGCAGGAGCTGGTGGAATCGATGCTCCCCCGATGGGGGATGAGCAGAAAACACCTTTCCCCTTGTTTAAGCATCGATTTTGTTTCCTCTTTCTTGTCAGAGCTCTCTCTGCTGAAGCCAACACGTGCTGGCAACACCAGTGCCTATCTGGGCACCCATGAAGTGCCCATCCCACCAAGCTTGCAAATGGGAGCAGAGACCAAGCACCTACCTGGTGAGTGCAGCCACAGGATGCTGGAGGTCAGACCTCTTCTTGCTCCTGTTCACGCCTGGATGCTCCTGCCGGGTTTCCCACCCTTTACATACATGTACAGGCACCACTGTGCAATCACTTACCTGTGCAGGGGCCCACAGTTCCGGCAGAGCTGACGAATGGCTACCTGGCGTGCATGGAAATGGGTTTGCCAGACAGGGAATGTTGTTATCTGCATTGGATTTTTAAGAGTTTCTCATTTCCAGGAAGATCCCCTTTCCTCCCTCCCCAGGCTTCTGTCTTTAGGCTGGCAGCTGTTCTCGGTGGATCCCACAGCTGGACAGGGGATCTCTCTCTGCCTCAGTTTCCCCATCTATAAGATGGAGAAATTCCTCTCTCCCAGCTTGTTTTTTAGATTGTGAGCACTCCAGGATAAAGTGTTTATGATGTGAGGGTTCCAGTGGTAAAACAATGCCTATATCTTAATTATATTTCTACTGTAACATGGACAAATCACAATAATAACAATGTTGCCACAAAATAAGCATAATGCAGGATGAAGTTTGACCCACCAGCATTAAAAAAAAGCATAGATTTAAGGTAGTAAATCCCCTGGCAGGATCTAGAGCTAAATATTAAAATAATAAATAAAATGAGACATGCTAAGTCTATCACCAAAAAGCTTTATAAACTGAGCAGACAAGTGGGGAGATATCAAAGTGGTCCAGGGGATTTATCTGTCTGTTTTGAGTCTTCATGTGGCCCCTTTTACCATCATAACAGAGCTTCTCATGGTCCTGGACACACTGACCCCCCTCAGGGACACAAAACTGTGCACTGACATCTCTCTCCAGACAAATGAGGTGCAGAGAGAGCAAGTGACTTACGTAAGATCTCATCTTTGGTCTCCCAAGACTATCAGACAGGCACTGATGCTGGCGGGTTTGGGATCAGGCCAGAAACATCCTGGTGCTTCTCACAGATGGGTGGCTACGTGCGAGGAAACCTGAGAGCAACCAGCAGAAAGCAGGCGAGATGCAAGAGGAGAAAAATGAGTTGGGGAAGCAATGAAATTCTCCTGCATCAAATGGCTTTATGGGGTATTATAGCAAGGGTGTGCAGTGGCATTCCTGCCTGGCTGGGTGGAAACTAAGCACTGGCAGTATTTGCTGGAAACAAGCGGAAAAGAGCTATTGCCCAAGCCTGTAAAATGACTTTTCTCACCTAGCTCCATCGCAGCTAGTCAATACGACGTGTACACACTGCACTGCACATTGGGCCTCACAAGGGACTTGCTGCTATCACTACAGTCAATAGCGCTCAGTTTGGGCCAAGCCCCTCCTTAAAAAATGTGGCAGTCACTAAGATGCTTCCCAGATCCCTGTGCATTTACTGCAGCTTATCATCAGGCAACGAAGTGGTCCTAGCTATAAAACTTCCAGAGAGGTCAACATAGTTTTTCTCCCTGGGACCACGTGTATGTGTGTTGATGAGAAGGACGTTACATGATAGGTTATTTTCTTTCCCCCTCCCTTTGCTAAAGAATCTGCACAAAGCCCATTTGACACTGGTTCTCATTTTAATTGACTTTTCCAGTATTTTTTGCATGGTTATGATGGATGCAGCTGACGAGTCAGCAGATGGTGTTGGGAAGTGACAAATTAATTACCAAGAAAGGTCACTTTTTCAAAGCACTAAACTTTCCCATGTCTTGTCCCCTTTTACCTCAAAAATGTGGCTGGCTGGCAGGTTTCCCATCCATCTGTGATGAAGCTTTCTGCATTGGAAAGGACAACCTTTAAAATGAAAAGGGAAGATGAAAATTAATCATATCTGTATTAGTTGGATGCTGTCTGCCAGGTTCATCTCTTAATTATACAGGAGTACTCAAAAAGGAGAGGAAACGGAGAGCTGAAAACAAGGGACCTGACTCCAAGACTTCTTCAGTGGAAGCACCAGAGTGGGTGGGAGCAACAGGCACTTTTTTGCTCTAGGTTTGCCCAGCCTGTAAAAGCAGCTTTTGGCACATCCCCATTGCCAATGCAAAATGAGGATAAATGGAAATAAAAATCACAGCTGGAAATCTCACTCCCTAGCATTATAATGCAAAAAATCTGTCCTGCTGCAGTCCCTGTAACCATCTGCAATCTGCAGACCCCCTGAAACTCTCCTTGTTTTATGAAGCAAAATTGCAGCAGAGGTTAGAAGTTGAACAAAAATGTGATGTACAAAATGGAGTTGCTTGCAGTTCTGCTCATACTCAAAGTTAAACGTTTGCCATAATTGGGAGTAATTTTAACAGGAAACTGGCAGTAGTAGTAAAGTCCATTAAGCCATGCATCAATTGCAATGTCAAGGAATCAAGGGAAAATGAGCTCCCTGTGCCAGCGACACTGAGCATTTGTCTCCATGTCCTGTATTTTTCCCTCCAAGTCGCTCTGTGCTCAGGGTATTTTGGCAAGTGGGTTGCATAAAAAACAGGAGATAGAAGCCAACGCGAGTCTGAAGCTGAATTTCAGCCCTAAGCTAACGCAGTGGGCGGAGAGCATGTGGGGAGAGTGTGAAGGACTGAAATCCTGCACTGCCGCTCCACCTGATTCTTGGTGTCTCCCAGCAAAGCTTCCAATTTCAGGGTGAGGATCAGAGCCGTAGCACTAGCCCTGACAGCCACAGTGGGCCAAATCACCCTCTCTTCCCCCATATCTGACAACCTCCTTGGATAGGGCTGGCACATAAGAGAAGGAAGGACATGGCTTCATGCATGTCCGGTTTGCTCTCACAGTCCCACCAGACCCACAGCAGCTATCAGGCTTGGAAAAAATGTGTCCCCCAGCCCCAGTTCCCCTTCCCGATGCCCACGGGAATATCTATCTCACCCCATTCACATTAAATTATTTTTGCTTGGAGTCAGATGGGTCAAAAATGTGGTGCATGCTCTGCTGAATTGAATGTCTGCAGTCATACAGCTGAAGCTGACATGGGTAAGGAGTTCATTTTAGGCTCCCTGCTTTGGAAGTAGGAGCAGAAAGCTCTTTCTCACAGCCCAGGCACCATCCTCCAGCTGCTGTCTCTGCATGGACACGTTACAGATTTAGCAGGCGCTGCTGTCTGTGGCTGCCGAACGCTCCTAATGAATAAAGCACCAGTGGCAAATTTTAATGGGGTTTTCAAAATATTAACGCTAGATAAATATTTGAAGAATCACAGGCTTAAAACACATGTTAATTTGCAGCATAAATATTTTAAGTGCAGGCTTCCCCCTTCCATCCCCACGCTTGCCTGGCACCCACTTCAATTTCTCCCCACTGCTTGGCGGTGTAATTCATGGCAATTCACGGCTGCGCAGCCAGGCTGGGCGAGAATCAATAGCAAGGATTTAACTCCTGCTGACTCCCAAAACCAGTTCACCCTCCTGGTTCTAGCATCAAATAACGATCTCTTAGATTAATGGGGAATTTGTCTCGTGTTTTTTCTCTCTCCTCCCACTCTGCCTGGTTTCTACAGCCAACCCAAAGACTGGAGTCTCATCTTGCTGACGGCAGTGAGCTGTGGATAAGGTGCAGGTCAGACATGGGGAAGGAGGTGAAGGTTTGGATGTGCAGCAGAGGGTAGGGAGCATCCTTTCAGAGGCAGTGATCTCAGTTTTACCTGCAAATGCAATGCTCTGTAGCTCTTCAGCACCAACCTCTCCCAAGAGAACCCAGATGGAGTAGCATCTTTGCAGCAGACCCATCTCCAGGGGGATCATGCTGATTTACATCCTCAGCAGCTTGCAGAGCTCCTCTGGGCCTGCAATGTACCTGCAAGAGCTTCCCAGAGGCATTTAAAGCCTGACAAATGAGTGCTGCACCCTGTGATGCCAAAGCCTCTCTGGAAACCAGGCCTGAGGTGACCTGGACACCCCAAAATTGGAGACACCTGGAAATTCTGCCTGCTGCCTCAGTTTCTCCATGGAAGGATAGAAGGACAAAAGAAAGAGGAAAGCACATGTTTCTGGCCATAGCCTGGATGGATTTAGCTTCTCTACCAGTGGTGGAGGAGACCAGCACTGGCCAAAGTATCCTATCCTGTAACAATCATCTTCCATAGGAAATAAAAAAAAAAATCTAAAAAAATCCCCCCCTTTTTTTTTTTTATAAAACCGATTTCTGTGTTTATAAAAACTTTCTAGTCTCTCAAACAAGGCAAAAAATAAACAAGATAAAAATGTTTCCTTGCTTTGTTTTTCTTCATTTTTGGTCACTCCTTTGCCATTCTCGCCCCGATCTGGAACAAGTGAAGAGAGAAAGGAGAGGAGGTGAGAAAACAAGAGGGGATGCATCTCATCTGTTTCCATTTTGGTTTTCAAATCCAAACCACCGGGTTTTCACTTGAAGGCTCAGGAATATTTTTAGGAATGGTAGAAAGATGCAGTTTCATGAGCAGTGAGGGGCTGTGGCTGGCTCGTCCCTTGTAGATGGCTGCTCTCCCTTTGTACCCGGCTGCCCTGGCCTCTCGGGATGCTGCAGACGCAGGGCTTGGCTGGTGGTGACCACACAACAGGCAAGGTGCCGTGGCTGGTGGTGGGAAGCCCTGCCTGTGTCTGATAATCCGAGTCCTGGGCTGAGGCTCTGAGGCAGGGAAATCACTTAGCATTTCAGAAAAGGAGCTCACTACCCCACTCACAGGGAATATTTATTAGATTTGATGAAAGAGCAATTTAGCCTTTACACACACCAGGCACCCACTGACCTTTTATTTTCTTATTACCTCCTTTTACCCCCCCTACTGTTACCGTATCAAACAACAATATATCAGGTTAAGCATAGCAAGACGAAACACTAAGGCACCAACAAGTGCATTAAATTGCTGCTTTGCAGGGCTGCTTGCACTGTCAAATCAGCAGGAGCACGATGTATGATATTCTTGCTCACACACTGGATGCAAAATTCAGTCCTGTGGTCACCGTTGCAGATGAAGTTTGCAGGTAAGCCCTGTCTCGCAGCAGAAGGCAGCAGTTGTTTTGCTGAGAAGGGGAGGTAAGAGCACTCAGGATCCAACCTCCAGCATTTGCAGTTGGAGACTATCCGTCCATGGGAGAACTGTAGCATGAAAAGGCATTGCTGTGCTCAATGCTGCCAGCTCCAGAGAGATTTCCTGATAGAGTGGACTGGATTATGCTGGATGCCCAGGATTTATCAGTGCTTTCAATGGAGAGTCACCCTTCTCATTCCGGAAACCCTCAGCAGTTTATCTGCAACAGGAGAGAAGGGTTTGTTGCTGCTTTATCTCCTTTCAGACTTTCAAAGCACCAATTCATTCTGCAAGGCAACAAGGAAACAGGATCAGATAGCCTTCAGGGCGAAAAAGAGACAGCGCACATGGCAAGTCAATGTGCTCACTGGTGAGTGTTTCTCATGGGAGAAACCTGGTGATCAGTGAAACACAGCGGCACATCCACCCTGGCTGGGACATGGGGCCAGGAAAACCAAATGGAAAACTCAGACAACAGCAGAAAGATCTGCAGAGACATTTAGGCCTGTCTAGGCAAGTCTGATTCCAGCACAGGACTCAAATTTGATAAAATGCCCATTTAATCCATGGATATTTTGCTTAGGTGATGAATAGCAACCTCAGTGAAAGCCTCCCAACCACAAAGGCTTTAGAGAGCTAAACAGTAAAGACTGGAAATTAAGGAGAATAAATATTAATGAAAGAAGTGGAAAAATCAATCATTTTTCCAGACAATCCTGCCATTGCTTTGCTCATCTGTGCAGGGCTGTTGCATTTACTTCTTTCCTCGTGCCATAGGACCACATGCTCAGGGGGTTCATGCAGAGATGCAACCATTGCACTAGCAATGCAGAGGCTGGAGGGAGCACACATTGCATCTGGAAAGGAAAAAGAGGCAGCAAATGAGAAGAGAGCAGGAACTGCAAAAGAAAAGGGTTGTTGTACCAATGTGGGACACAATACGCAATAGGAATCGGTGCAAACCCCTCCACGGTTTCAGTGGCTGCAGGTCAAGCCCTGAGCACCGGGGCTTGGCACAGCCCAGAGCCAGCGTCGTTACGTAAAGGGATGGGGAGAAGCCCGGCGTGGGCTGGATGGAAGAAATGAATCCAATTACAGGATGAAGGGCAAAGGGAGAGAAAGAACACTTTTGGTCTGGAGCAAATCCCTAGAAGGCTTTAAAGCAGGGATAGCAAGAACAGGACAAAAATGAATTCCAATGCAGGACAGCCAGCTGCCACCAAGAGGAATAGCGGCCTCAAAATGGGGCAAAAGACAGGGAATGGGGCTCCGCAACTGGCTGAGAGTGTGGCCAGGGCAGTCATGAGGGATTCTCCCTGGGAGACCCAAAGTACCACCAGGATGTGGCTTTTCTGGGAGCTGGAATAACAGGTTGCCTGTTCGTGGTGCTATAGGGACATTGGAGCAAGGAGCCAGCCCAGCCAGGCCCTGCTGGAAAGCAGAAAACAAGCAAGCAAACCCCAAATTTCCTCTGTACTGTTTCCCAAAAGATTATAAACCAGCTGGCCATGCCACAGCAGTCTCCAGGCTTCCACAGAGAAAACCAAGGGCTCTGCACTAGAAATGAAAAAAAAAAAAAAATTGACCCAGTTATGACAAAATGAAACAGCATGTATAAAGCATCGCTGCAGAGGGCTACGAACATCCACAATAAGGCCCTCAGGAATAACAGGGTTCGACTTCAAATGAGATTTACAAATTAAAAATAAAAGAGCTGGATTGTTTCTGTTTGCCTAAACCCCCTTTTCTGACTGCTCAGCTGTTCTCAAAGCTGGGCCACAGCAGGCGCTGCTGGACACTGCAGAACGAAGGTGAGGTGCTATGCTCTTGCATCCCTCTGGAATTAAATGAAAGCCTTTCTTTTGTCTCTCTGACTTTGCAGTTAAGCTCCTGCCACTAGTTGGGCAAAGCAGAGCTTGGGGAGAAGAGCTGGATACAGATCCCTGACACCCGGCTCTCCCTGTTAACCCCTCCCTAACACCTACCTGGCTAGAATACCCCATAAAACAGAACAAAATCCAGCAAGGGTTTGACTGCGTTTTGCAAGACAGGAAGATCTCACAAGGGCAGACAGCATCTTCTCCCTTGCACTGGTCATCACCCTCATCAGAGGATGGCTTGCTCCCTCGCACAGCTACTAACATACAGAGAAATGTGCTTGCGCTGCCTGGATTTCCTGGGCTGTGCTGGCTGCTCATGCCGTGGTGCTGCGTGGCCGGTGAGACTGTCTTGCAAACCTGCCTACTCTGCTACAGCCCTGGTTTATCACTTAGTTAAAAGTGTTGACAGCACCACACGGAGTGGTGCAGGTTCACAGCTGAGCTGGGATTGCTCAGCTCCTTGGCAAGAAAATGACAGGTCCCAAAGACTTTCTATCTCTCCGAGGAAATCCTGCGGCGCTTGCGGGGATGTTACCTGGATCAGCAGCAGGAGGAAAAGCCTGGGAGGTGACAGGGGCCTGCTTGCTTGCGAATACCATGCAAATGAGATGAGGTTGGCATTGGTGAAGCTCTCCCCACTTCCCAGCTGCCTTCTGGCTCTGGTGCATCCATCCACTGTGAGGCTGTGCTGGTGGGGAGAGCCTGGAGAAGAAGCCGTGATGGGGAACGTGCACGGAAAACAGGAGCTGGGATTCCTCCTGCCCAAAACCCGTGGCTGCAGCCCATTGGGGGCTGTGAGCAAGGCAGGAGACAGGCTTCTGTGCACCCTTATCTTTTGGAAAAGAAGCAAGGGCATGGCACAAAGAACCTCCCTCTGCACCACCAGATCCTTGTCCTGGATGGATACAACTGTGCAAGCCAGGAGGAGCAGCAGGCAGCCGGCCCTGGCACGAAGCGCCTGCCGGCAGAGGGCACGGCTGCCTCCTCGGAGCCACCAGCCGCAGCCGAGTTAATCCCCGCTGAGGGAGGAACGGCCCACCGAACCAAATTGTAAATACATCTGTGTCCTCCTTCTCCCTGCCACACATTTAAATCTATTTGATCCACTCTAATGGATTGATCTACAAGTTTGTGCACACACATCCTGCTTTGGACGGGGCGGCTGGCAGTGCCTTGCCCATCACAACCTGTCAGCTCCACTCAGCCTCACCTCCGTCAGGAGCCGCCGGGAACGAATCCAATTACAGGATAAAGGGTTTTCTTCCCCTCCATATGGTCTCTATAACGCTCTGGCTTTATCTTGCTTTAACCCCTTTCCTGGCGAGGGAGCTCACAAGCCCGGTGTAAGCAGCTCAGTGCAGCGGCCACGCGTGGCTGCTATCTGATATGGGGAAACGAGGTCTTCCCAGGGCAGCCGGCGGTACCGGGAGGCACCGCAGTATGTGCCTGCCCACGAGGGAGGAACGAGCCCCTCCAGAAGGGGGATTCAAGGCAGCACATTACAAAACCAGCCAAAAGCACAAAAGCGAGCTCGGCACCGTTTTGCATTCAGCATTGGTGCTCATGGCCAAGGTTCAAGGTCCTGTACATTAGTCCGTCACCAGAATTTAAGCACAGATGTTTGCTTCATGACTGATTACTATTGCTTTTTCATTTCTCTACACCTTGCTTTGCGAAATCATTCCCTGTGTGCCCCTGGGCAAGTCGGTCGTGTGCCTTTGCCCAAGCAGCAATGAAGAGCCTTGCACAGGGATGGGGAGAGGCACCAAAAAGGGCTCCCAGCTGCCACCGCTCCGGGAAACCCACCTCCCCTGGCACATCCGCATGGTTTGCTCTGCCTGTCACTTGAGCCCAGTGAACCAACCGTATCAGCTCAGTGCAAGTTAGTTATTTGATTATAATTATTGATTATAATTATCATTTCTTGCTTTACACAGGACATGAAAGCCCAGAGCAGCTCAGGGCTCCGTCACGCAATGTGCTGACAAACAATGAATAAGAGACAATCTCATCTCAAAGAGCTTAGCAAAGCAGAAAACACCTGCAAGAAGGAAGAAAAGCCTTCCTTTTCTTAAGGACAAACACAAAGAAAGCAAGCCTCTCCTCTCGCATTAGACAGGGCCTGAATTTTGCTATTGCCTTCTTTGTTGTAGGCTCAGCAAAGAAAACAATTGAGAGCTCTCTGGGAGACAGCCCGTAAAGTTTCCCTGCTAAGAGACACCAAATTAAAGCCATCACTTTCCATTTCTGTGACAGAGACACAGAGGGAACCGAGGTTGCATTCAGGACACGTCCTGGAGGAACCAGCTATCCTCTCCGGTGTCATTTTCCTACGCTGAGTTTATTCGAGGCCTTCGGCATTGCTCCGGCTGCGGCTGACCTGCGGAGAGCTCTAAATCCACCAGCCTCAGGGTATCGACCGAAACACCGACCTCAGCTCGCAGGGGCAGAAAGCTGAGGACAGCTGGGAAGGGACAGACCCCTGTTAGCACAACAGAGGTGACTCAGGCTTACCTGCTCCGTATTCAGGTCCCAAAAAGGGGAAAGGTCCTGGTCCAGATCTGGCTGAAGGTCAGGTGAAAGTCCTCTTGGTCCAGTTGTTGGCAATCCTCTGTATGAAAGGTTTCTGGACACCATGCATGAAGCCAAAGTTGCAGCAGAGCTTAGCTGAAAGAGGGAGTGGAGAGAGTTTGCACCGATCAAGGAGAAAATCTCCGTGCAAAAAAATACTGCTGACGCTTTCCCCCACCACCCAAAACAGATAGTCATTTCACCTCTTCTCCCCATATCCGTGCTTCATTTGTACAACTCTTTACTCTTTAGGAGAAGACGGGACACCGCAAAGATGTGGCAGAAAGTCTCATGGAGATGGGAGGTGAAAATGACTTTCTGGGAGATGAAAATTAACTTTCCTGTGAGATAACCGTGTTTGTATACAAAAGCTTGGAGAAGCACCAGAGCTTTTAGATGCTGCTGGCACTGAGAGCAAGGTCCCAGTCTTTTGAAGGTGGACCACCACAGTGAAATCTTTTAGCTGAAAAGAGTTGCTTTCTACCATGGAAGTTGGGAGGCACAACTGGAATTGAGATGCACATCTGTTTATGTGTATTAGCATTTCTGGGTTCTCCTTTAATATTCAACTAATTCTGCAAAAATGTGCCCAACTTTTGTACGTCCAGAAGCCTGACTGTGGCCAGGAGAGGCAGGAAATACCTCCAGGGAAAGCTTTATGAGAAGTAAGGCCATGGGACTTCTCCACAAGAAACTCTTCCCCTCAAGGATGATCTAGACTGGGAATTGCATGACTGGTGGTTTCACAGGACATGTGGTGAGATACCTTCTGAGAGGCTCAAACGTCCCATGGGGAGTCCTTGTCCCAGGGCACCTGAGGCTGATGTGACCCACTTACTCTCGCCACATCCTAGTTCTGCTCCTCTCGGACCTGTGCAGACGGATCAGCGGGTCAGCGATTAGGACATCATTCATCCCACCCACACCCCTTAGCCTTCCGCTCCTGCCCTCTAGCTCTGAGACACTCCAGTCTTGCAGAAGACCTCATTCATCCAGCAAGACAGCATTGACTTTTTCCACCCACCTTGTCTTGGCGGAGGGCAGTGGTGAGAACGAGGCTAACAGCTTACCGCATTAACAGATCAGGGCCATTAACGCCACCAGATGTCAGAGATTAATGGAAGAGCTTCACTAAGGCGCCTTAGGCAGGTCTCCTGGAGAAGGAGCACCCATGACCCAGAAGGAAGAAATGCGGGAAAGAGCTTGGATGAGATGGAGCATTGGTGCTCCAAGCTGGCACCGACCCTGCTGAGAAGGGTTTCACAGTCTCGTGTGTGCTGGGATGGGGATCCCACACCCCATACTGAGTGCTAAGAGCCTGGGAGAAGCTTCTTTCCATCTCGCTTGCTCTCCCAGTGTGGCTACAGGCTGATGCTGGTCTCTCTGCACTGTCTCTGGAGGGAATTCAGGACATCAGCATTGCTGAGGTTTTACCTTCCCTCCCCTGGGGCACTCAGGCGCTGCTTCTCCAGCAAGTAGTGGCACTTTGTCGGGTTGGTTTTAGAGCTGTGGCTAAGGACCCTCCCTAAACCCCGCCAGTCCTTGCAAAGCTGCAACCCAGATTGGCATCCCATTTGCTGGGATGGGGAGGAGGCTCAGGTGGAAAACACTCACCACCAGCTCCCTGGGAGAGAGGGAGTCACAGGGCTGATTGTGCCACATCCATCCCTGCTGGATGGTGTACTGCCAGAGATCCTTGGAGGATCAGCTGAATAACATATATCCTTCAGCCCAGAGAGCAGGCAAGGCAGAGAAGGAAATTCACAGTCCTTTGCACTCTAGCACAACCAGGGTGCACAATTCAGAGCGTAATACAGCCAAGAGACCTGCCCCCAAAATGCTGTGTTTACCAAGATAAGCCTTTGGGATGGGAAGCAGTTCCCCCTCCTGCCTTTGCCCAGCTGCATGCACAGAGGTGGCCCTTGGCCCTGTTAGCAGAGCCGGGTTTTGCTGAGTGATGGGGACACGTATCCATATCAGGCAGCCCCCACAACGAACCAGGCACCTGAAGCACAGAGCAGCCAAACAGCCAGAGCCAAGCCAACGGCTCAGACCCGCAAAGCTCGGTCCAGTCTTCCCCCAGCGAGCTCCCCAAGGTCAGTGGGGCAGAGCTGGGCACTCCCTGGTCCCCGAACACTCCCATGGAGTCCTTCAGCCACCCAGGGACACCCAAAGGCTCTGACCCACTGTGGACCTGAGCACGGACCCATTTCCCCATCCATCGCTCAAAGCAGCTGCTCCCCAACTCACCAATGCTCCTCCTACCTTTGCCCCTCTTCCAAAGGGCTCCCCACCCCATCCCTTCCTCCCCCCAACTCCTTAAACAATATTAAACACTTAATGGCAATTAATACGCTTTAATGCAGGTTTTGGGGCCAACTGGCTGCTTAGAGGGTGCTTAAACCATCAACCCCTCTCAATCCCGTTGCCCTTGTCATACAAAGTTAGCCGAGCCCCTAATCCAGCCTCCCCCCGCGCTCCCTCGAGGAGGCCGAAGGGTATAAAACCTCCCCTGGCACGCGGGCACGGCCAGCCCTCGATGCGGAGCAGGGGCAGCGCACCACCTCCCATCCCCTCAGGACTTACTGTTGTTCCTATTAATTAATTTATTTTTTTGACTGGGGGGGGAAATCCTTTAGTTGGGTGTTTTTCCACATTGGGGGGTGGGGCTTCCCTTTTTTTTTTTTTTTAATTGGGGTTGAAGCAAAATTAATTACAAAACCAGAGCATTTGATTTTTTAAAAAAACCCTTAAAAGCAAAGCAGCTGCCATAACATTGGCAGGATGAATGGGACGGAAGGTATCAATTTTTATGTGCCTATGTCCAACAAGACAGGGGTGGTGCGAAGCCCCTTCGAGTACCCCCAGTACTACCTAGCCGAGCCCTGGAAATACCGTCTGGTGTGTTGCTACATCTTCTTCCTCATCTCCACCGGTTTGCCCATCAACCTCCTCACCCTCCTGGTCACCTTCAAACACAAGAAGCTCCGGCAGCCACTCAACTACATCTTGGTCAACTTGGCGGTGGCTGACCTCTTCATGGCCTGTTTTGGCTTCACGGTCACCTTCTACACTGCCTGGAATGGCTACTTCGTCTTCGGACCCGTCGGCTGTGCCGTGGAGGGCTTCTTCGCCACGCTGGGAGGTAAGTGTTGTGGGGTGGGAGCTTGGGTCTAAGTGCCAGGCGTGGCAGTGGGTGATCTTGCTTCTTCAGGGATTTAGGAGCCCAATTCCACCCCTTCATCATGCTATTGGGATGGCTGCGATGCATGCAGCATCCCTCCCATGCAGAAAGCCATCTCGCATGCCGCTGCGGTGTCGCAGCTCGTTGCGTGGAGCAGAGCTCGCTATGCAAGGCGCTGCTTCCCTGCGGCTTAAGGACGGGGATAAAAAGAAAGATTTATGCAAGTCTGATCTTGATGCCAAGAAGCACCCATCTCATGGCTAGCAGGGCAGCTGCAATGAAATGAATGCCAGGAAGGGATCCTTGTTTGCAGGATCAAGCCTGGGGTCATCTGGCCACACTGCCCAGCGTGCTTCCAGGGGGTCTCATGCCGAAGTTGCATAGCTAGCAGAGCCCTGCTGGGGATGACCACATCATGTCCTTGAATCAATGTCAAGCACCTTTGCCAAAAGCCTTTTCTTGGGAAAAGGTGAAGCATTTGGGAGGGTTTGGGGAGGGAAGAGACATCCCCTGGGAGAGGGACCACTCGGGAGAGGGACCCCACAGAAGGGGTACAGGCATGGAGAGGAGGAGTTCAAGACAAGTAGAGGGGTCACAGCTTATCTAGGGGCAAAAGCAACATGTGGCAGCTCTTAACCAGAAGAGAAGAGCAGCAGCGTGGAGGGGAAGGACTATTCAGGGTTGCACAGAGCTAGGGAAACCGGGCCCAGGCTTTGCAGCAATTGCCCAGCTCTTGCCCCATTTGCACTCGGTTTAGATGCCCTTGGGAGCCTCCTTATTTCGCTTCTCAGGGACATGAGAGCCGCTAACGCTTCACCCTGCAGAAAGCCCCCGTGCAAAACAGGGAAAATTCATTTTGCACCCTGTGCCCACGCAGCCAGCCAGGCCCACATGACACCTCGTGATGGATCTGACAACTGCTAATCCTTGCTGCAGAGATCCATAACCACTGCAAGGACTTCACTTTTTTTCCCCTAAATGGGGCAATTTCCCACAATGATGCTGATCTGCGGGAAGAAACCCAAAAAGATGGATATTCTGCCAGGCAAAAGCAAAGCTAAACGTCCTGATCTAAGCCAAGGACCAAGGAAGGGCTTGGTCTCGGTGTCAGAAGATCATGTGGGTCTGCACCATTTCTGATCAAGCAAGCCTGTGGGCTTTCAGGCAACATTCCTGGCCCTTCCAATGTTTGTATCTAGTAAAGAACAAGGAGGCTCCTGTTCACAGGAAGAAAGTTTGATGGGAAGCAGCCACTGTGCGAGCAGCAGGTCTCCAGCGAATCCTAGCACAGGGTGTAGTTATCAGCAGATTATCACAGCTGGGGGCATTAGGAGGCTTACAGCACCGACTAAACACTCCCAATCCCCTGAAGTTTAATTATCCCTTATAAATACATGTGCATGCATGCCCACCCACGCAGCCTCCCCCGTACACCTCCCCCTGATCCAGCACTGGCGGAAGACTCATGAAATACACATTTAAAGGCATCAACAGGTTTGGACGCATCTGGCATCTCTGCCGGAAATTGTGCTTCCTCACGCCCAGGTGGAATTCACCCCCTTGATTTTTAAATTATTAAAAAACCATGATGATCCTCCTCCTCCATCACCAGCATCCCACTGCAGCACAGGCACTCCCCTCGGCTCCCAGACCTTTTGCACATTACAGCCGGGAGATTCTCAGTTATTGAGTAGGATGCTGGTTATCCCTTGCTGATCCCCAACTCTTCAGTTCCCTCTGCTCTTTGCTGCAACCACGAGACCATGAAGGGAAGATCAAGCCCAGAAGAGCTCTTACCACCACCATACACTCTCTCTTTCTCTCCCTTCTGCAGGCCAAGTCGCCCTGTGGTCCCTGGTTGTCTTGGCCATAGAGCGCTACATCGTCGTCTGCAAACCCATGGGAAACTTCCGCTTCTCCGCAACCCACGCCATGATGGGCATCGCTTTTACCTGGGTAATGGCCTTTTCCTGTGCTGCTCCACCCCTCTTCGGCTGGTCCAGGTGAGTTGAAGGATGCTCAGCAGCAGCCCCAGCTGCTGTGCAAACACCCCAGTGGGACAGGAGATGCACTCGTGGCTCAGATGTGAAACTCCCTGGGCTCCAGAGGCAATGGGGAGAGTGAGAACAGAAATGGGACCTCAGCTGTCAGTCTCATGATGGCTTGGTGTCCCCTAACCAAAGGCAGCCACAGGCTCAGCATCTCCAGCTGCGATAGCCCTTTGTACTCCCTTTATGTTCTGCAGAGAAAGAGGGGCTTTGGTAGGCACGGCTCATCTCACCCATGCTGTGAAGAGCCCATTTCTCTCTGCAGACCATAAAGACCCTTTGGACGACCAGGCCAGCAGGCAAGGCTGCTCTGGGGAGGCAAACCTGACCTTGCTGACATGCTGCCACCCCAGCATTCCTCCTGGGAGCCCTGCAGCACCTTTCCCAGCACCCCTGCCCCACTCTCCCCATGAACCCATCTGTACTGCTCCCAGCACCGCAGCACATTTCAGCCCCCCACCAACAAATGCCCCCCAACAATAACAGAGGCAACGCTGGCTGCTCACACCACAAGTGGCCACTAGGCACCAGTGAGTGTGTCCTCCGGGCAGCTAAAGCCCATGTCTGGCTCTTGCACACACCCACATCCCTGGCCAGGAGCCGATGCAGCAGCCAAAGGCTGCCCAGACCATAAGGGAGGAGCTGAGGAGATGGAGGTAATTTCTCCAATGCTGCAGCTCCGGCCCCTCCTGACACCCCACCGCAGAGCTGTCCTGTGGGGGTCATAGCAATCCCCTACCAGCCCTTTGGGCATGTGCAGGAGGTGGCTCTGGGGCAGCAAAGACCCTTTACCATCCACCCGCGATGAGGCACAGCCACATGGTCCCTCTCCAGCCTTGAATTGGGATCCCTGCCCAGGCAGCCGATCCTTGGTTCCCAAGCAGACCTGAGCTGCATCCCTTTGAGCCAGGGCCCCTCCAGACACAGGCTGTGCATCCCTCCATCCCATGCAGCAGCAGGGACAAAGCCCTCAAGAGCTTGGACGCACCAAGCCGGCAGCTCCCGTCCCCAGTCAGCATCCCTCCCTCCGCAGAGGGAGAGCAGGTGGCTCCCAGCAGGCAAGTGCTCAGCCACGTAGGAAAGAAATAAATAGCCCATTCCCTGTGGGAGGAAGCGAGTGTCACAACAAACCGATGCTACGCGCCCAAGCACAACATGTCAGCACAGCTCGCAGCTGGCCCCGAAGGAGCCGCGCGCTGCAGAGCCAGCGAGGCTGGGTGCACGGGGCGCATAGGAGGAGCTCACCCAAAACACACATGCCATGGACCATCCCCCATCCTTGGGGAATTCAGTTCCCAGGTTGAACCCCTCCTGTCGTCCGCAGCGGGGGACCTGGTGAAGATCCTAACCTTTCTCACTGCAGATACATGCCGGAGGGCATGCAGTGTTCCTGTGGCCCCGACTACTACACCCACAACCCTGACTACCACAATGAGTCCTACGTCCTCTACATGTTCATCATCCATTTCATCATCCCGGTCGTGGTCATTTTCTTCTCCTATGGGCGCCTCATTTGCAAAGTCCGAGAGGTAACGTTGGGAGGGGATGCATGGGGACAGGGTGGGCAGCTCGAGCAGGAGAATGGAGGTGGTCCGTGGGTGGAAAGCTGCGGGGTGTCCCTCACCACCCCCCCTGCCCACAGGCAGCTGCCCAGCAGCAGGAGTCGGCCACAACCCAGAAGGCCGAGAAGGAGGTGACGCGGATGGTGATCCTCATGGTGCTGGGGTTTATGCTGGCCTGGACGCCCTACGCCGTAGTGGCATTCTGGATCTTCACCAACAAGGGAGCGGACTTCACTGCCACGCTCATGGCAGTGCCTGCCTTCTTCTCCAAGAGCTCCTCCCTCTACAACCCCATCATCTACGTCCTCATGAACAAACAGGTGAGATGCCCCATGTCATGCAGGGTCAGCCTCTGCCCTTGGCTTACCGGCACGCCTGGGGTCACCGCAGGCACCTTGCTCCTCCCCATAAGTGATTGCATCCCAGCCTGGGGGGAGCAGCAAGCTCGGGGGCTCTCGGCGGCTCTCAGTACAGCAGCACATCCCCGCTGGCCCCCAGTGCCATCGTTCTCCATTTCTCTCCCTCCTTCAGTTCCGCAACTGCATGATTACCACAATCTGCTGTGGCAAGAACCCCTTTGGAGATGAAGAAGTCTCCTCCGCCGTATCCCAGAGCAAGACTGAGGTCTCCTCTGTCTCCTCCAGCCAAGTATCACCTGCATAGACCATGGACAGTTTGAACTGGGGCGACCTGCTGAGCTTGGGGACCGAGACAGACACCCACGCATCCACAGTCTCATTTCATGGAGTCACTCCCTTGTGCACCGACACCCTCCCCTGCACGAGCAGTTAGCTGTGCACATACTGCGGTAGTTTGCCTGCCATGTGCAGACCCCCAGCCCTGGGCACGCTCGCTGGGGCACCCCTGTACCCACTGGTGCAAACATGGCACTCTGAGCTCTCCCACACTGACAGCCCCTTGCAGGGGAGCCCAGAGCGCTTCCCCAGCTCCCAGGAGCTAGTCAGCTTTTGGGGACTGTCCCTACCTGCCCCAAGCACCAGCAAAACCCCCTGCTTTGTTCATATCATGTTAAAACAGCAGCAGCCAGTGGGAAACCCCAAACTGCAATATTTTCCTCCCTGCTGCTCTGAAACGTGCTCCCTGATAGCATCCCCTTTCCCTGGCACTCAAGGGAGTGTTGCAGAAGCATTCAGCCCTCATTTGCAAAAACTAAGTATGCAGACAAAGCACCATTGCAAAAACCCCAGAAGCACAGACCCATGGCTGGAGTGGTCCCGGCTGCCCCTTGCCAGCACCTGAGCCTGGGGCTTGCCGGAGCTGTGCACCCCGCTGCCGGCACAGCCAATGGAAATCAATACCGGTAGTCTTTATAAATCAATATAACAAATGGAGCTGGGAGCGGGCTTTGCTTCAAGCCCAACTCCCTGTATCCCCAAGACAACACTGTAGATATATTTTTTTTTGTCTTGGAACCTGTAAATATTTGCTCGCATACTTTGAAGTCTCTATCTTTCTCAGCCCTTTCCCTTCTCCTCCTCCTCCTGACTCCAAGGCAGAGAAACCGTCTTTCACCTCCACTCCTGCCGGCCGGACACGCACGGCCAACCTTGGAAGGCGGAACCGGTACCCGAGCGCTTTCCTGTACATATTTTATAAATAAATAATATCGTGTCAGCACAAGGATGTCTACAGTCAAGAAGTAGGGATTAAAAACTAAGAAATAAACAGAAACAGCACAGAGAAAAATACAGATGCTCAGTCCTTGTCCTTTCTCTTGGGCTGCGTTGACAAGACGCCAATGGCCAGCCGAGAAAATGCGATGCTGCTGTTGGAGACGCAAGCCCAGAGCAGTCTCGAAAGCCATGGAAAGGGGACCTGTGGGTTAGACCAGCCTAGATCACAGAGGGGAGAGCAGTGACCGTCCCCAGCAAGGTGACAGCCCCGTTAGCTGGAGCACCAAAGGGGTTTAGAGGCAAAGAGAGGCACAGACAGGGGCACAGGGCAGCCCGTGCCACTGCTTGTACCGTGGCCCTTGCTGCCCAGCTTACCACCACCCATTATTTTTTCAGCCTTTAATATTTAAGCATCCCCCACATAGCCTTAAATAAAGCTTCAGCAGAGAGCTTTTTGCAGAGTTCAAGTTGCCCTCCCCACGGGGCTCTTTGAGTCAGCGTCGTTAAGGAATTGGCAGAGTCAGGGAAAAATTGTTCCCTGTGTCAGTGAATTTGTTACCGAGCTGGCTGGAGAGCAATCCCCAGCACATTCACTGCCGGGGCTCTCGCCCTCCGCCACCCTCCCTGTTCAGCACACACGTGCCCCCTCTCGGGTATTTTTCCTCCTTTTTTGGTCCAAAGCACCCAAAACCGGTGGGAAGCCCAATGCTCGCCACTGGGATGAGGATGCAGGAACAGAAACCACCTTGTGCTCCAAACCACTAGCGCAGCCGTACCTCAGGGAAGTGGGGAAGGATGCTGCCCCCAGCCCCAGCTCTCCGGGCACCCTCCTGCCTCCGGACCCAGCAGGACTGCGCCTCATCCATCCAAAATCAGGGCTTCTGGCCAGGGCCTGATGCTGGGGTCACCACAGAAGCAGGTCTCGGCACCACTCCTGCACCGACAGCTACACTGAATAATTCATGGCCCGCTCTCCCCGGGTCTCGGGAGCCTCCTTTCCTTTGCCTACAAGCAACAAGCCCATTTCCTTTTGTTCTTTGAAGCGAGGGAGAAGCAGAGGAGCGGAGGCACCGGGACTTTTTTATAGCAAATGATTGAACACGCCATGTGCGAAGGAGGCCTCCTCGGCATTGCTTATCTCACCCCCTAGACCTTTGAGTGCAATATATTACAGGAACGCAACCCTCCATAACCGCACGCCCTGAACAGAGCACGGTGCCTGGCTCCGTATTCCCCCCCACTTTTTTTCTTTTTTTAAATGCTGCAGTTATAGGTGGGGGCTGCTCGCTTTTTGCTGCCGTGCAGCAATGCTGGAAGAATTCACAACAATGCAGCAGACCCTGGAGGGGGATAACAGCAGCCCATGACCCCTAACAGGGAGCTCCAGAGAGCCGGGGACCACCTCGGGGTGGGCTGAGGCTTTGCAGCTGAATTTCCCATGGGTGCGAGAGGGATGGAGCAGAGTGCCCTGGCCATGAGATGCTGCGGCTTACTGGGCAGCGGCAGATGCTGGCAGCGATGCCGGCAGCAATGCCTTCTGGCCGCCCCCACCTGTGCTCAGCAGCCAGCTACCTCGCCGGATGCATCACCGCCTGCTACACCGCAGTGGATGAGCGAGCAGTGTTTGCAAAGCCGGCGGAGGTCACGAGCACCCTGCCTGCCCCTGCTGCCCCAGGGATGCTTTGTAGAGGGAATTATCTCCAGCAGAACAGCTTTACCTCCTTAGTGCAGCCACCCTGCTGCAAGAAGCCTTCCTGAGGTGGATATTGCCCAGAGAGGCTGTGCACGTGCGGGATCTTGAGCACGGCTGGCCAGCAATGCTCTGAGGTGCAGGCAGCTTGAAATCAGGCAGCTTGAAATCAGGCAACTTGAAATCATCCATGATGCAAAGGAGGAGCTGCTTTATTTGGGGTCAAGGCTGCAGATGGGAATAAAAAGATAAACCTGTCCCAAAAGAGCAACCTCTCTGCTTCTGCTTCCAGCCCCTCTCTATCTGAGATGGCCCCGCAGCAGCAGCTGCTGATGCTCGCCTCTCCTTGAACAAATCCCTGCAAAAAAATTAAAGCATCCAAGTTGCAGCACTGGTTTCTCCAAAACTGTGCCAGGCAGGGGCAGGGGAGGCATGCAGCAGCCAGGCAATCTGCAACCAAAAGCTAAAACCTCATCTAGCCCGCATTGATTCAACCTTTCTGTAGCAGAAAGCATCTCATTGAAGGGGTTTTCTTTTTTTGTCCCCCCTCCTTGTTTTAAACACTGTTTTTTGGAGGTGTGAAGCCATAATTTTCTTGCAACTGCCTGCCAGGCCATGCTCCCCTCATTTTTCAAATCCAGGGGCTTTTAAAGATGTTCTTTATCGATCCAACACTTATTTATATGCGAACAATAGGAGAAGATGGTTAGTTCAGTTATTAAATTTAGAGAGCTGACAAAAGCAATCAGAAGATATATCACTTAATAGGAGATTAAGAGGGAAGCAGCAGGAGCCCGGATTTCTGACCCAGTGCTTCAGATTGTTTTATACGTGTATATCTATGTATTTTTACTGCTCAGATGGCAACATAACAAAATGATACAACTGTGCGCTTTGCCCACAGGGTTTTATCATTAACCGATTTTGCAACAGCTCATCTAATCTCAATTCTAACGGCTTTTGTGTGGGCTGCATCAAAGGGGACTATCCTGTCCGGGGGCATCTCCTGGCAGAGGGAAACCCAGGGCTGGGGGGCTGCAGCCAAACCGGGGAGTACAACGGGCACAGGGAAGACCTCAAGCTCAGTCCCACCATCTTCAGCGAGAGAGAGCCTGGGCACCAGCCACTCACCACCCTTGGCGTGAGGAAGTCATGCCCAGCCTCTTCCTCGGCTGAGCCTGCGATGTTTGCGTGCCCTGGCCAAAACTGCCAAGGGCTCGGACCTTATGGCAAACTGAGCCGGCTGAGGAGCAGTGCAGGATTCGGCCTGTCCCCATCCCGGAGAGCCGGTGGCACGTGTGTCACTCCTCACCCTCTCTGCTGGGACCGTGGTGTGCTGTCAGTGCTGCTGGCGCAAGTAAATCAATATTTCCCATGATTTGGAAAGGCAGACAAATGGGAACCTGATTTCAAGATTCTTTAACTCATTTTCACACGGTTAAGCTTTAATCCACCTTCATTATGTTTCCTTTTCACTAAAGCTCCTCATATTACAAGGACAAGACATCCAGCGACAATTATTTGTTCTTTAAAATTTGATGAACTTCATATGCAGATGGGATCTGGGCACGGCAGACCAGCTTGGCATATCTATGAAATAACCATTTGGTTAAATATCCCGGGGCAGGAGCTACCCTTCAGGAGCTCTTGGACAATCCACACCTTCCCCGTATGGGAAATCCCCATGCGCACTAGCCCTAGGAACTGGGAGATCCCCAAACCCAGCCCCAAGGTCTCACCCTTGAAAAAACATTCAGGAGCTATTTCTTTCCACTTTTCCATAAATACATTGATATTTGCAGGCACTGCTTGCTTGCAATCAGCAAGGATCATTCCAGCATCGCTCATTCATAGCAGATAATTGCACATAGAGCAGGTACCGTCACCTTCTCCACCACCGTTGGCCTGAGGTTGCTCAGCAGCCCCTGGCTGCTACCACCTGAAGTCACATGCGATTGAGGAAAGCAGCCAGACTTAGCCAGGAAACCGAGACAGCTGGAAATTTGGGCCCAAAGGGCATTTCAGTGACTAACTCTTATCCCCGCTGCAGCTGGGATTGCTCCTCCTTACCCAAGTATTGCCGTCATCTGTTTTAGGAAAACTGCAGTAATTGGCTCAATTCATTTTAAATCAGTTATTGTTTGTGCAAGCAGCAGTCAGGGGAAAAGCAGCTTGTAGTTAATAACATCCCTAATTTGGAGACATCCACAGGGATGAGGAGGGAGATCTCAGCAAGGGGCCGTTCTTTGGTCCTTGCCCTGCGGTGGCTGCGTGAGTCCCCTGCAGCTGCAGGGCACGGACCGAGATCCTGCACCAAAACACAGGGACAGGCGTGGGGTGCGAGGCTGCAAGGTTTGAGACGGGGTCCTGGCCCAGTGCCATGCTGTACAGCACTCATCCTGCCCTGGGGCTGATCCCCTTCAGGCTGGGACATTGCTTTCTGGGGTTTCTCCTGGGACATATTTATCAAGTCCGAGTGCAAAAGCAGCAGCCGGGATGCCGGAGGGTCTGGCTCTGTCTATTTGTCTCTGCCAAAGAAAAAGCATCTCCTTGTCCAGCCATGGCAGCAGCTCTGGAAACAACAAGAGAAGATTAAAAAACTCCCCCCTTCCCTCCATGCCATCACACTCACAGGGCTGGGGGGTCCAAATCCCACCCTAGCCCCTCTCTGGAGCGCATGGACCCTGGTACCATGGGGAGAAGCTGCCCCTCAGGGGAAAAGCTGTTGGGGTTACAGCTTGGGAAAGGCCAAGATTTCCCCCTGCCAGTGCCAGGGGCACACTGCACAGCCCCAACAGCCTCTCCTCCACGAGGCTGAACCCAGGGAGACCCAAACGGTGTTTGCACCCCCCGGGAGGGTGCACGAGCACCCACATTTGTGCCACTTCCCAGCACGGACTGGGAGCCTGTGCAAAGGCTCCCCAAATCCATCACTGCTGCTTGTGTCACGTTAGCAGCAATAAAAAGATTCAAACAGCAATTCCTTACTTTTATGAACAAATGGCCCTGGATGGATGATTCAGGCAGCATTCAATTCCCAGCAAGAAAGTGTCAGCAAAAACCCAGCCTCTTTCATGTAGGTGGATAACTGCAAATAAAAGTAGGGAATTATTAGCACTTAATACTTGGTGGGTTTTTTACACCCTAGTGCTCTTCTCTGGTAGATGCCAAGCACTTCAGGTAAACTAGCAGGCAGGAGGGCCCTTGCTAAGGGGAGATGCATGGATTGTGGTGATGGCTCCGGACACCGAGACCATCCCCATCCTGCTGCCAGGGCTCTCCTCCAGCCTGTCCCCACCAGACCACCTTTACTCCTCCCCATGACCCCTTCTCCCATCTCCTCCCCACCCCATCCATCCCCTCCTCGCCCCTGCCCTCTCCCTGCATTCCCATTCACAGCTCACTGCCACCAGCGTGGGAGCCTTGGGTCTCCCCAGTCCCACCGTGGCACCAGACCCCAACCCGGGGGGGTCCAGGGTGGCTTCCCCGTGAATCTGGGACTGCTCATGGCTGTGAACAGCCACGGAGAGACACGCGCCAGCCTCCTTCAGACTCTCTATTTCTCCTTCATCATGACCGCCTATATTTTTCTTGTTCATCAGACTGACAAATGGGCAGAAAACAGACTTCTGGCTATTTCCTGCGCAAGCTGCCCACTCCTCCTCTCCCCTCAGTGATGACTGAGAGCTGAAGAAGCAGGAATAGCATATAAATTTCCTCCCTCCTTTAATAAATACCTCTATTACCTAGCGCTTTCTCCCAGCTCTCTCCGGCTGGCTGCTGCAGGCTCCTTCTCGCTCACTTGGTAGCTTGCTGCCTGTCAGGCAGACGTGATAAACTGAAATTCTCATTTCTATAGGGAATAAACAGCAGGACCGAGCCAGACGGGCTGCAAGGGGCTGAGGGGAGCACAGGAGGGGAGAAAAACCCCTCTCTGGGGTCTGTCTGCAGCTTTGCATCATCATGCGGGGAGCCAAATGACTTAATTTATTAGGGAAGGTGGGGTTGGGGCTTGACTGACTGCATGGCAGCAGATCGTGTCCTCTCTTTGGACACTCTGCCCTGGTCCTGAGGGAAGGAGGGTTCCCGCAGTCCCCCGGGACCCTGGTGCTGCAGGTACAGCTGGTCTTGTCCCAGGCACCGCCATGCCCCTTGGGGTGATCCTGAGATTTAATGCAGGAAGGGATCATGCTTAAAATCTCACCGAGATGGGACAGGAGGGTTTGATGACGGAGGGAAAGCCGTCACAGAAGTGATTTGCGCTGTGGTCAGCAGCAAAATCAGTCTCCCAAGGCAGCTTCTTTCTGCTCGGGAGCAGAAGTGATGCAGGTGGCTTCTGCTGGAAAAACACTGATGGCAGAGAAAGTCGTGATGTCTCGGGAAAGGTGAAATGCCTGTCTGCCAGGCCTGCAGAAGGCTTCCAGCATGGGGAGAAATCGGGGGCCCCAAAAGAAAAGGCATTGTTGAGGTAGGGGCTACAAATGGAGACCCCACACCCACCCAGAGGGGACATGGAGAGCCCACGCCAGCACAGCTGGGGTGGCAGGGGATGGTGTCTTGGTAGCACTGCAGCAAACCCAGGGTGCCCCAGACTCCCAGGTCCATGTATCTCCCTTCTGCTGGGGGCACGGAGCAGGAGGGGAGAGATGCCCCCAGCTCACACCCGCAATGCAAGCGGTAGCATTCAGGCAATGTAAAGTATACAAAGAGAGCCATAAAAATACAGAAGCCACATGAAGCGAGCTGCAGACCTCAGGGCATAGGGCAATCTGTATGATTTTCAGCAAGATGGGAATATCCTTGCAGTGGAGACCCCCGCGGGTGTCACTTGGCATCAGCGCAGCTCTGCGGGCACTGTTGCGTCTCTGTTGCCCAGAGCTCCCTGCCCAGGACGCGGCAGGGCCGCTCGACAGCTTGTTTACTGAGAGGCCCTGCCCAGAGGTGACTCCTAAACACGTTTCACTCCATATGATGCTGCAAAGAGACATCAGAGAGCCAGGATTTGTCCCCTTGCCTTGCCTTATGAACAGCTTTTGCATGCATGCCTGAGCAGGGCTGCTGCCTTGCTCCAGCCTGGCTGGGCTGCTGCTGCAGCATGTGTCAAAAACGTCCTGTGCAAAACCAAAGGCACCACCCTGCTGAGACCGCCTGAATTCCCATCCTCAGCTCAGCTCTGGTGCATAAGTGAAAACAAGACACGAGGCTGGCAGCCTGATCCCTTGGTGGGTTTCTCCTCCCTGTACCTCCTTTTACTCCTAACCCTTTCCTGCAGCTGTCGGGGACACCCAGGACAAGGCTCACTTTGTCAGACGAAGAAAGTGGTGCTGCATGCCAGCCACCGGACCCCTTGGAAGCACAGGCAGCCTTCCGAAGTGACTCGAGCATCACAGCAGGATGGCAGAGACCTTGCTCCATCCCTGTAAGGTAAAAGCCATCAGTTTTTCACGTGCCCAGCATCGCTGACAGCCCGTCGGGGCAGCAGGCTACCCCTCCTCTGCATTGGGCACATCCCCTGCGCTTATGCAAGTGAAGCTGCTGCAGTCCCACCCACCAAGCAGGCAGCATTGCTGTCCCCATTCCCTACGGCATAACACCCTGCCGCAGCCCACGAGCTGCCCTCGGCTGCCTTCGCCCTCGCAACTGGATTGATGGCGGTGCTTTGCAAAGCTTGAAAAAAACCCACCTTAAAAAAGAGTATTAGGGGGTGGCAGCCACCCAATTTCCCCCATAGCCAGCACTTGGTGTGTATCATCTGTTTCCTGGAGTCTATTTAACTTCTAAATTTAACAAGCTCCTAAACAAGTAATAGCAGCAAGTGGCAGCGCCTGGCTCCCAACCTGCAAGTGGCATTTCAGGGGCCAGGCCGCCATCAGCACAAGCAATGGGAAATTTCTCAAATGTCTCTTTGATTTATGGCTCTAGTTAATTCTCCAGGAAGCCTGTGAGCTGCCCCGAGTGCATGAAACCTCAGAGGGATAAATAATTTAACAGGTGGTTAAATGTTCTTTAAGGTCTAGAGAACATCAGCAGGAGCACAGATTTCGGGGGTTAACACAAAACTACAAATTGAGCACAAGAACGGCGGGGCGGGATGGCCTGAAGTGGGCACTGCCATCAGCTTAGTGAAGAAGCACTAAGATGCAGCAGCAGAGCTGATGCCACAGGAGGGAAAGGACCGGGACATCCCACCACTGCTGCATCTCCATCCAGCAGGATCAGACACAGCAGTGAGCAGGCTTGGCTGGAGTTTGTAGGGGAATATCCCACCCAGATGTGCCCGGCCAGCTGTGCAATGCAGATATGCAGCATAGGCTGCCCTGCCTGTGCTAAACAAATTATTAAATGGGGAGCAGGGAGGGAATCGGGGGGAGGCGAGTGCCCAGGGTGTGCAGGCAGGGGAGGCTGCCTTGCCTGGCAGGGCTTGAGCAAAGCCACATCTTGCTTTGAACGATGCTGATGCTTGGAGCAGAGCAGCCCCAAAACGTGCCTGGCACAGCCTGGTGCCCTTGAAGGCCACGCTGGAAGAACACGATGTTTGGCAGCAGTTGCTTGATGAAATGGGATGTTCCCCTCCCTTGCTCTTTCTCCCCCATGAAACCCTCCCAAGGCACAGAGATCAGCGGGGCACTTACATCCTGCACCAGAGGGGAGTGAGCAACCTTTGGGCTGATGCCGGAGGAAGACCACGGTTGGAAGAGCCACCACTGACCGAAGCAGAGGAATGGAGGTGGGAAACCAAAGTGCTCCCCCTGCAAGCCTCTCAGCGCCATTTCATAGAATCATAGAACCATTAAGGTTGGAAAAGACCTCTAAGATCATCAAGTCCAACCACCAACTAACACCACCATGACTCCTAAACCAGGCCCTGGAGTGCCACGTCTACACCTTTTTTGAACGCCTCCAGGGCTGACGACTCCACCACCTCTCTGGGCAGCCTGTTCCAATGCCTAACCACTCTTTCGGTAAAGAAATTCTTCCTGATGTCCAATCTAAACCTCCCCTGACGCAACTTGAGGCCATTCCCTCTCGTCCTATCGCTAGTTTCTTGGGAGAAGAGTCCAACACCCGCTTCACTACAGCCTCCTTTCAGGTAGTTGTAGAGGGCGATAAGGTCTCCCCTCAGCCTCCTCTTCTCCAAGCTAAACAGCCCCAGTTCTCTCAGCCGCTCCTCATCAGACTTGTTTTCTAGACCCTTCACCAGCTTCGCTGCCCTTCTCAGGGCTCAGGGTTTCAGTCTCAGGTCGGGGTGTTTTGGGACTCCCAGCAGCAGCAGGGCAGCCCCAAGCCCCACCGGCAGCCCACAGTGCGTGGCAGCAGCCCACGGCACACGCAGCCTCCCCACGGCACCGGGGCTGGCTGCCGGGGAGCCCGGGAGAGGTAGATGGCAGCAAAGCCTATTTCTTGCGGCTGCTGGGATGCGACAGCCTGGTCCCCGCTCAGGCACCATCCAGCCATGCGGGCCACCACACCAAGCGGGTATTTACAGACCATCCAGTCCTTCGCTTTAGCCATGGTCTGAGTTCTCCACCACAGCTCCTTTTCCCTGGGTTTCTCTCCTTAAGCATGATTCAGAATTCAGGATGGATCTTAATTTCTCCCTGGTTAGGATGTGTCAAGCAAATTAGCCAGCCAGGTGTATATAAACGCCTCTGTTCCCGGCACTTGGCTCCTTGCCTGCCTCCTCTCCTCCCTTCCCCTCGTCCCTGGAGTGGGCAGCGGGGCATCCCTGGGTACCTCCACAGCAGCGGCCAAGCTGCCACCTTGAATTCACGTTCGTGGGGGGACAGTGCCTGTCCTTTCAGGGAACGCACGGCGTTTCACTGCGGATGACCTGCCCTGCTTTCCCCTTACAGGGAGATGATCGACCCCGCTCCCTCACTACGTCTCCAATCCCCCTTCCCCAGCCCTTCGCCGAGTTTTTCAGGTGCCTGCTGTGGCTCAGCGCATAATTGAACAAATTGAGCAATGCTTTAGGGAATGAGGTTTCCCCCGAAATCCCTCCCTGGAGGAGCCCCGTGGGGTCCCTGCCCCTGTGGGTCCCACACCGATGGGGAGGATGAGCGGGTCTGTGCCTGCCAAGGGCTGGGAAGGGGAGCTCATGCTCAGTCCCTGCCCCAGAAGGTTTATCATAGCTGCCCCTGATAAATGAATAATGAATAATTCACTGTTGGCTTTTGCTTTATGAAGTATTCATTGCGTTCAAGCTTCCGAAGGTAATTAACTATCCTATGAGCCCCGTGTAACACACGCTGGCCACAATCCGTCTTCAACGCTTCATTAGCAGGTCCCCACACCACTTCAATAAATTAAAGTGGAACAAATACACAAACAAAACTTTCCCCTCCCTGGCATCCCCCCACCCCCAGGAGACTCAGCCATCGCATGCCCGGAGGAGGGCACTTCCACGATGGGAACACATGGGTGGGTGCCAGGATTGGACCGGCACAGGGCAGGCACCATGGTGCTGGGGACAAGCCACATTTCCCCAAGACAATGAAGGGTTTTTTTCAGCTGGCTCAAGACAGCTGATTTCCCCAAAGTACCGGGCAGCCCCAATCCTGACACGCTAAGGCCTGAGTTCTTGGCAGTCTTGGGGCACTAGCACCCCCAAAATCAAGCTGTGCAGGGGGTCTCCAGCAGATACCTCCCCTTGCAGGCCAAGGCTTTCCCCTCTTCTTGCAGAAATAATACAAAATTTTACCCGTTCTCCCCACCCAGCTGCAACACCCCACCGCTGAGTCACCCACTCCAGCTTCCCAGCTCAACCACGCTCATGGCCTCGGCACACCAGGCTGTCAGCACCGCTCCAGACCCATCCACCCTGCATCCAACAAGGCACAACGTGGGCTGATGCCTGCTGCAGAGCTGGATCTATGCATCGAGTTTTGCCCCACTTTGGGCAGCCCCAGAGAGGCTCTAGTCACTCGTGCAGCCGCCGCTGCCGGTCTCAGCCCGGACGTGAGCCCACCACAAGGTGACACAGCCAGCAATAAACGCAGACAGGAGTGGGACTCATCGCTTTGATAGATGTATAAAAATTTCCTCCAGCCTCCATTGCTGAGTCAGCCTTTCCGACTTCAATAATTTACTGCAATAAACAGTAAGATAAGAGCAGGCGCGTGTGGGACACAGCTAACCTGGGCGAGATGAGCGATGGCTCTGCCAACAGCCCTGCTCGCAGGGATGGCACCGAGCGTGGCACATAATTAAAGCTGACTTCTGGAGCCAGGCTCAGCTTGCACCAAAATGCTCAACCCCCAGCCCCTGACTGCAGAAAGAGCCTTGTTTCAGCAGAAGGGGCGAGTGCCAAACCCCATCGCTGGGCTCGCCCAAAGGAGCATCCTGCCAGCCCCAGGGCCTCTGCACAGCTTCACCAGCTCCTCTCCCTGCAAAGCCTTCCCATGGCGTAACCAGCCCTTTATCAAGGGCAAAGCCCCGCGTGTGCCCTGCCTGCTGCTAATCCCCAAATCGCCCCAGCTGGGGCTCATCCCCCTTCTTGCACCCCCGGGGGCTGCCAGCCCCCTCCCTTGCCCCGCTGCCCCCCAGCTGGACTTTCCCCACTCCCTGCCTTCCTCATGCCCTCCCTTCATGCCAGCTTTTCCTTGGTTTTTTGGAGGCAAGCGGAGCTGCCAGGCTTGTCATCTCCACTACCGCTTACTGCTGCTGAAGATGCATATTCCCAGGACCCAGGCCTTGCCCTTTCCCATCACGCCAGTTCTGCCTCTCCCAGCGCATCCCTGGTGCAGCCATAACCCATCTCATTTTTCCTTGCCTCGTCGGGCAGCTAATTGAATTGGTCCCCCGATCCCACCAGCTTCGCCATGCAAAGCCTGGGCTGGAATCTCCGTTCCCCATGTGCTGCTCTCCATGGGGCTGCCTGCACACATGGGCATCCCGGCAATCCCAGAGCTGGTTTCTCACCTCGGCATCAGCCCAGGATGGGGTGGACAGTGAGATGTGACAACCCAAACACGGGGACAAAGCACATGCTGATGTCCCCTCCATAGGGGCTGAGTTACAGCACAATACCCATTGCTAAGAGTGATGATGAAAGAAACTGATATCTCTGAGCTGGAAAACTGATGGGGTTTTATCTAAAAGTAACCAAGCAGCTCGAGGGAGGGCATCCTCCGCGTTAGGAGAAACAGCTGACGCAGCTTGGCCCCTCTCCATCGCTGGAGGAGATGGGCTGTCCCTGGGGAGCCACTTCCACGGCAGCTCGAGCAAATATCGCCCTAATAGGGAGAGCATGTGTGCTAAATCTGGAGCTGTGTATCCTGGCCCCAGGCTAGGCCATAATATACCTTCCTAGTCCAGGTACATGTGTCCTATCTTGTTATAAGCCATGTTAAGGAAAAAAATTAATAAAACTACTATATGGCAAAGAAAAAGCAGCAATGCTTGATGGAGATGTCTGCCCAGGCAGTGCAGCCTCGGGTGGAAGGGCTGGGCTGCACATCCCAGTGGGGATGCGGGATGGAATGAGGTGCGGGGCTATCCCAGTGCTGGAGCTGGGACGGAGGCGATGGGGCTGCTGCAGCCAAGCAGGGCTGGAGGCAACGGGAGCCGCAGGTCGGGGTTTCCAGGTGCCCTGTCCCATGGCCACGTGTCCTCCTGGCTGCCACGATCAGCTGCAGTGTCTGATTTCAGAGTAGTGCAGGGTGCAATCTGCAGATGTTGGTATTCGCTTTAACGCACTGTGTTTGCCAGGCAGAGCCAAGGCATGCAGTTTTCATTATATGATATCAACATTTAGCTCTAGCACTGGCAACGTCAACCCTAATTATTTTCAAGAAGTCTTGAGGGCTGCAGGGATAAATCAATATAAATAACGTGTTCATAAACTCTGAATCGTGTTCCTAACAGCATTATAACTTTAATTTGAATCTCAGAAAGGAATTTGGGTCAGGTGTCCCCCTCCCTTTTTCTTTCCCTTATTAATCTTCGCTGTCTGTTTGTCCTTATCCCCTACATCCCATGAAGGAGGACGCTGCGGGGGGAAAGAGGGAGAGGAGCTTGAAGCTGGCACGGCTCCGCGCTTTTCAGCAGCAAAAAGGCGATTGCGACCTGCCAGTGCCATCCCAGGCAGGCACACGCATAGGACCGATGGACAGCCGCCGGCACGCGGCCAGATTCGGGGTCATGATGCTCTTTCCCCCAGCTCTTGGGCAACCTCCTCCTCCGCGGGCTGCGGCGACAGGGCTGTCTCGCCTCCCCCGCCTGCGGTGCAGATGGCCCAGCATATGGGCAGCCTCCCCTCGCGCTCGCACCTTGTAAGCAGATTCTGTCAGGTTTAAAGAGGAAAAGCTTAATTAAGCAGTTGTGTGTGTACAATTACGTCCTTAATTATCTCTGCGTTTCACTTCTTTGTTGTTTCACGTTTGCAAGAAGTTTGGTAACAATCAGAGGCGAACATTCCCTGAAGAAGGAGCTTTTTTTCCTCTTGTTTTCTCTCTCTCTCTCCCTCCTGCCTCATTTTAGGGATGTTTTTCTGGACTGAACTGAGCAGCAGAAAGAGCGTCCAGCCGGGCAAGACCCCGTGAGACCCAAATCCTCCTTGCTGGAGAGCCAGAGGTGGCTTTCATCATCCTCAGCTCCCACTTCAGTATCCAAACCAGAAGCAGGTTTCCAGAAGTGCTGCGTATGCAAAGTGCAAATCGAGCTGGTAAAAAGCTGGTTTAGCCAATTTTTATTATTTCACGCATTTGTGCTACAGCAACGCCAATGCTCCAGCCGAGCCCCAGCACAGGGCTGGCTGGAAAGTGCCAGTCCTTGTTCCAAACACCCTCGAGAATAAATAGACTCGGCAAGAGCATCATCAGGGGTGACGCTTAATTGCACCCACACCCAGGGACTTGCATCCAAGGGACAGCCCTGCCTAATTAATTCCTGGAATTACTCCATTCCACCCCATTTCCCAGCCTGGGCCATCTCTCCATCCCATGGCATGCAGCGAGCCAGGCACCCTCCCCAGGGACATCCCAGTGTTCCCTTGCTGCCTCCTCGCTCCCGCGCAGGGCTTAGAGCCGCCTGCAGAGATCAGGGACCAGAGGTAGCAAAAGCAACTGGCTTAATTTGTGGTGGTGCTTTTATTTTATGCGAGGAGCACTAAACAGTCATAAACATCCAGAGCTGGATATTGGAGCTGGGGGTATTTTTATTGTTTGAAAGTCCTCGAAATTTTGCCATGTTTATGAAGCTTTTATTAAAAATAACCCCAGACTCTCGCTTCTCTAATTGAGTGTATTTGAAAAAACACATGCCCACTTCTAATATGCGGGTATATTTATATCACCATCAGTTAATTTTTATTTACCTTGTAGTGAAACTCATCTTCATCCTTAATTCCCAAGCCCATATTTCCTTTGAAATCAGAATTGGACCTAACAATCAGCCGTATATTTAATGTGCCATTAAATTCTCAGTTCTGCTTTCACAGCTTTCAAACCAGTCAGCTTAAAATACAGCAGCGATCCCCCTTTTCCCGGCGTACCGGCAGGCCAGGCAGCGAAAATGAATCTTCACGCGGCTGAAAGATGTCAAGCGCTGGGAACGAGCCCAGAGAGAGCAACAGAAATGTTTGGGGGGGGCTGCAACGCGAGACCTGCGGGCAGGGATGGAGAGCACCGAGGCTGAGCGGTTCAAAGAAGATAGAGGGGAGACATGATCACAACGTTCAAAGATGCAAGAGCACTGCGGGAGGGGAAAGGTATAATCTGTCCCCTGGGTGCACAGAAAGGAATAACGGGTGTCAGAGATGGAGAGATTGAGGCTGGGCTGGAGGAGAAGCTCTGCGGAGAGTTAAGCAACGGAGAGGGAGGCAGATGGGGAAGTCTGGGGTCTTTGGGAAGAGGAAGGACAAGTGAGTGGGAGCGCTGAGCAAAGCTCAACCTCATCACAACCCTCCGACCCCCGTGCTCTGTCCCAGCCCCAAGAAGGGGCTGCATCCAAGTCTGGAGCTGCAAACAAGGTTGTGGAGTTGGCCATCCCTGCCACCGGGCTGGGGGGAAGCAGAAGAAACTGGGAATGACCCAGTTTTCCCTATTGCCAAGTTACCATGAAAATCTGCCCACTCAGAGGGGCAACAGGGAGCCTCCCCCCCAGCTTCTTCGGAGCATGGTGGGATGTCAGCCTGTCCCCGCTGCCCGCCTGCCTGCTGCTGTGCTGAGCTTGGCATCCCCAAATGGTGCTCGGGGCGGCTCCGCTCCCCCCTGCCCCGCTCCACTCCCCGTCCCTGCCACTGCCGGGAGGCACCACAGCGACGGAGGCCCAGATCCTGCAAGCGCTGACGAGCGGGGCCTGGGGACCCGGGTGAGCGGCGCCTTGATGTTGGCGAAGAGATTAGGAGACAAGTGGATCACAGCCTGTAATTAAACACCCAGGGAGGAGGTCTCTGATGCCGGAGAAGCCTTTCATCCAGCAGTCAAAGCGCAACTTCCCAAGGGATGCGGGGAAGGCATCAGCGCTTGGAGGCTTTCACTGATGTCTCACCCCAACTTGCTCCGGTTATGGGGTACAGCGAGGAGGCTCTGTGTAAGGGTCCGGCTGCATTGGCATCAGGATCAACACAGCAAAGTACCCGCTGCTTCTACCCAGCCCTCAACATCACCATGCAAGTGCGGCTCAGGATGCAGGAGATGCTCATGGCTGGAGCACAGGGTGGAGAAATGCGTCTGCACCCCAAAACCACATCCCCAAGGATGCCGAGGAGTTGAATTCAGGGAAACCAGGGCTTGCGTGACCCCGACGACTTGCCTTCGCTCCAACGCTTGCCGCCAACCTGCCCAGGCATCATCACGCTCTTCGGCCAAGCAGGCTGCAGAAATTAAACCAGGCAGCGCCGACAGCGAAAAGCAAACATAGTATTTTAAAGTCTTTCCCAGCATAACAATCTTGGGTACTATTAATAACACTTGTAAGGATTTGTTCTTGAAGAGATATGATTTTTATCTTGACGGCATCTCTTTAAATCATTTTTATCCCCGTGAAGTTTGCAAGAAGCATATTTTCTGTGCACCATTTATCTTGCCAAATATCCACCACCCCTGTTTATTACTCACTCCCTCTTTAACTGTTACCGATGGGACTGGTCCCCACCCTCCACCTCGGCACTGGTTCCCAGCTCATGATGCTTCTCTTCCCTCCCTCCCTCCACCCCACAATTCCCCTTCGACGTGTGTTTTATTGGTGGCAGCAAAATGAAATCAAGTGCTCAAATCTCTGTGGCTGAGAAGCTATTGGGAGGTAGGAAGGGGTGTGCACTCAGCTGCCAAACATCCTTAGTGTCTTTGCTCCTCTCATTTCTTCACTTAAAATTCAGGTTAATAAAAACGCTGAAAATTCTCCATTTTTCTCTGCAGAAAAGTGGCCACAGCCCCATTGCTGCTGCAAGTAGCTCTTGCCAAAAAAAAGCCGGTGCATCGCATCATCCTCTCCCTGCCGCCTCCCTCGGCTGCTCCACACCTTCAATATCGATTTTAGAGGCTCCAGCCCCCGGGAAGGGACCCCTGGAGTTATGACAAGCTGCGGGGATGGGTGGATTTGGGCAACTTCTTAATAACTTCTGTGCAAAACAGCCTCATGGCTCTTAAATCAGCCCCCAAGGGCAGCACCCCACAGGGCTATGGCCCTGAGAGCAGAGAATGGACTTGCAGGGGTACTCACTGGGGCTCCTTCGGCAGCGGCTGTGTGGAAACATCTTGCTCTTTGCAGCTGGAGCCAGCGGAGCCGGGAACGCAGTGCAGCCGTCAATGAATCGATGGGAACGTCAGCACGTGCGGAAATGAAGCAGCAAAGTGGAAACGTGGCAGAGACAGGGAGCAGCGGTGCCGCCTCCGCGCGGGCGGCTGCAGGGGATGGGAGGGCGGCACAGGGGCATCATCCAGCCCCTTTGGATAGCTGGAGGGGAGCAGAGCCCAGCCACGACTCCTCGGGGATGGGCTCCCAGCTAGCGGGAGATGGCGAACACACCGATATCATTTGGGACAGCCTGGACGGGCCAACGCAGCCTCAAATGCAGGGCTCAAAGGACATTTTGGCTCCACCACGTCCTTGCAGGGGCATGATCTGCCCCAAATCCACCCTCCCGACCTAACCCCCCCCCTTCCCTCTTCACCTGCAGATCCTAAATCTTTCCGCCACGGCACGGATACTTCGGTAATTGCCAGGCCGAGCAGCCAGAGCTGGCACACCACATCGATCCCTTGTGCTCGGTGGGCTGCAGCCCTCAGGGAAGGACCGCGAAGACAGCGTTTGATCAACAGCTGAGTTTGCGGCCACAGTGGTGTCACTGGCTGTCCCCAACTGCGTCCTTGGTGCGACAGATGGACAAAGGCAGGCGAAAACCTTGGGGCAGGGAAGGCAGAGCTGGGCAGCAGGAGGGGAGGCGGCAGGGGGCATTCCTGCTGTCACATCCATCACTTGCTTGGAAATGAAGACTTTTTAAGAGGAGGACTGCAGAGAAAGGAGCAGATTCTCTGATACAACTTAGAAAACACCAATTCTGCTTTCAGACAGCCCACGCTACTCCCTCAGCGGGGCTGAACTCACCCCAGTGCTCAGGCTGGCACAGGGAGCCCAAAGGTGGGTGAAGGGGCCCGTCGGAGCAGGGCTCAGGATGCAGGAGATGCAGGCACAGCACCAGGAAGCCTCCTGGTTTTAAATGCCTAAGAGAAGAGCATCCCCATAGGGGACCATGGCCTGGAGGGTGCAACACAGCCCCTTTTTCTGCCCATCAGCCACGGGCACGCCACGCTGGCTGGCATCGCATGCCGAAATGGAAGAGATGGCAGAGCAGAAGGTGGAGCAGCCCCGGGCGAAAGCAATGGTTTGCAGCATATAATTTAATTGGAGCAAGAAGGGAGGAGGGAAGAAGGAGTGCTGCACTGAACAAAAAGTAGATGAGAGCCGGGAGTAATAAAATATTCCAAAACTAGATTAAGAAATTACAAGTGGGGAAGGGAGAGCGCTGGCTGGGCACACGGTCCCGCTGCAGCTGGGACCGGAGCACACACCTCCCCACGGTATTGTGCATTTTTATCGGATGAGGCAGCTTGCCATCCTGCTGTGAAAATGAATCTGCTTTTGGTGTATGATTAAAGCCAAGCACTCCCGCTCCCCTTGTTTCTGAAGGCTTCAGAGGCCTTTTTAAAGGAACACCTGTTACCAGGACCTGGTTAATGATTCATTTGGGGAATACTTGAGGCTCTTCTATGCTTAATAGGTTTTGTATGAGCAGAGGCGGGGATCCAGGAGAGACCGGGGTGCCTGGAAGCAGTGGGGTTTGTCAGTCCCCCTGAGGATTTGCTGCTTGAAGCGATAGCCTTTGCTCCTGGCCCTGCTCTGCCCTGCAGGGATGGGTACCATGTCATGCAGCAGGGCTTTAGCTGGAGCACCGGGGAGATGTTCCCGGCCTGCCAGCACCGGAGGAGCTGGCTGCATTGCTGATGGGCCTGGGAAAGGCTGGAAATTTCCAGGTGCCGACGAAGCCCAGCCTCGCAAGCCAGCGCAAGCGGGTAGATCGGCTGGCTGGCAGCTGACAGCTCCTGACCTTTGCAGTGCTCAGCTGGAGCAATAAAAATGAGATTCGTTATCTCCTTCCTAATACGAATTTTTGGTGAAAGACGGGAGTCCCCTGAGTGTTTGCATTGCCAGGCACAAGCAACCTGCCATTCCCTATGCTGGGGCAACGAGAGAGTTTGGGGTGATGCAGTCACAGGGTGCAGGCTCCATCTCATCCCACTCATCCTGCCAAAAACCCATCTGCAGGGGTGCCCACCCATTAGCAGGAGGCTTTGCTGCACGGCCAGCCTGCAATGCCAAGCAGTGGTGTTGTGCCGGGACAGACAGCACCGGTGGGAGAGGTCCAGGGCCCACCACTGTGCAGAGGGCATTCGTACTGGTGGGCACGGCGCGGCTTTGTAGGATGGTGCCTCGAAACCCCACCATAAAGAGCCACCCACAGCCCGGAGGTCTGCAGAGCCTGTGCCCCAGCCATGCAAGGAGCTCGCACAAGCTGCTGTGCTGCAGCCACATCCTTTAGGAAGGACAAGAAAGTGCTCAAGAGATGGAAGAGAGCGAGCAGAGCGAAACCACCTCCCTGGAAAACGTGTCCTGGAGGCGTGGAGGGCCAAGCAGGGGCTCTGCCCACCCGCTCCAGAGCAGCCGGCAGAGGAGCAGATGCTTCTGCACGTGAAACGGGAATGGGTCCTTTTGTAGGAAGTTTTTGCTTCCCAAGGTGTGGGCAGAAGGCACCTCCCCACTGTCAGCAGCGCTGCTGGTTCCTGGCAGTGGGTAATTAAAGCCTTTTATTCAGTGCCTGGAGTCATGGAGGCATCAAGGGCTCTTATCAAAGAAGAAACCCAGCGGGCTGGCTTTGTGCAGAGGGGAGGGAAGAGATGCCAAGGCTGCCTGTGCCTGTTTAAAGTAAGTTTTGGCTTCATTCTCCTCTCCTAACTCTTTAAATCCACCTTGTGAACAACTAATCCACGTTTATGCATCGTTCCACAGTGTTCAGCTGAGTAGAGGCCAACTCCTCCCGTCGCAGTCAGGGCCAGCACGAGGGCTCAGCCCCAGCACGTGGCTGAGCAGCTCCATCCCCCTGGCAGTGGTCCTTGCTGGCCTCTCGCTCTGGATCAAGGTCTGTGTTCAAAGACCACATGGCTCTGCGTGATAAAAGGAATTTCTCCCACTTGCCTCAAACATGCACCCTGCACGGGATGGCGATCCTCTGATCAGCTCTGCTGTGGCATCTGGAGACATTCGGACACCATCTGCACCACGCAAAGGACAACAGCAGCCACTCAAGATAAGCAGGAGGATCTGCATCTGGGGATGAGGGGGACAAACAGCCCCCCAAAAGCGTTGGCAGAAGTCCTGGCTGCAGCCCTGCAACACACACATGTGCAATGCCGAGGCCACACACAACTCAGTGCATTGTCCAGGCAGATGCCCGCTCTGCTACGGCACCCCAGGCACAGCGCCCCGAGAGTGGTGTCCCTAGCCCAGGTCCGGGAGACCTGTGCCTTCTGCAGGGTGACCGTGCTAGGTCAGGTCTCAGCAGCCTGTGTCATTTGGGGAGCAGGAGGAGCTCAAAGGGGATGTGGAAAGAGCTCCAAGGTGGAGTGAATTTTCCAGCTCTCAGATATAAGGAAGAATCATAATGTCATTTATCATCTTTAAAGATACGCAGAGTTGGTGAGAGAATGAATTCTTCTTCATTACCCAGTTCCCAGGATATTTTTACTGTGCATCATAAATTATAATACCTTTTTATTTTTGCTTTATGGCCTGTCCCTTGTCAATTCTGGTGATGTACATCCTCATTCCCCCCCAGTGCTTTAGGAATAATCCCTGCTTGCCTCTCTCCTCCTCCCATCAGCTCCCCAGTCTCTCCCCTTCCACCATCTCTTTTTCCCCTTGTCCACCCACGTTCTGCAACGAGACGGGGCTGGAGAGCTGTGAGCATCACTAGCCCGGTGAGGAGCAAATGGTTGGCACCTCTGGGCTGCTGCAGAGCCTCGGGCAAGCGTAGCCCATGGCCACAGCTCCAACCCACCACTCTCACAGCAGCACAAGCCCCTGTGCAGCAGGAAGGAGACCACTGCTGGCTCCTGGTAGTGCCACGTCAGCCTGGCAGCTCTCTCAGGACCTCCCTGGGTTGCTGAAACAGCCTCAAACATACGCTGCCCCAACACATCTTGTTTTACAGCACAACTCCGGATGTTTTCAAGACTGGGACAGCTCTGAGCTTGCTTAGCTTGGCCCTGTTCCAATGCAGCCTCTTCTCTGTCGTGCATGGTTTTCAAGTCCTGTTTGGTTTTCTGCACCAGCAGCAGCTCAGGGAGAGGCAGCGGTGTGGGCCAGGGTGGGGATATCAGCTCTGTTTGCACCTGAAATTCAAAAGGGAGCACCAGCAATGCAGGCGAGTTAATGTAAAACTGAGCAGCTCCTGCCCGAGCCAGCTCAAGCGATCCCAAACCCTCGGTATGAACCTCAGAGGAGAGCAGCCCGCCCAGGACAGCCTTTCACACCACCACCAATGGCTGCTTACTTCTTCGGCGATGTCCAGGAGCCCGTGGAGATCCCACTCCTTAGCTCAGCATCGCCGTGTCCAGGGCGCAGCGATCTCGGCAGCCGTCACTTGCCACCAGCCTCACCAGCATCCTCCTGTCCCCACTGCCAGCAGGACCAGCCCAGCTGAAAAGTGCTCAGGGGTATCTCCCCCAGCTTCTTTCTTTGCAAAACCTCTCCAGTTAAAGAGCGAGCTGTTTGCAAACCACGCTGGGTGTGCAACCCCCCTGCAAGAAAGCGGGTACGGCGAAGCAAAAAGACTTTTTTAGTGGCTTCAGCATCCCTCCAGCAATTACAGCTCGACACCGCGCCTGCGGTGGCAAATCAGTCATAAGCAGAAGACAGAAGGAGGAGAGGTGAGTGTTTATCCCTGAGAAATATGGAGATTTGCTGCGATGAGGCTGGCTAAGAACATTACATTCAGCATGCTAAGCCGGAGAGTTTCAGCAGGTTTATTCAGGGCTCAGGCGTTAGGCTCCCTATCAGGAGAGAGGCTTTAAGCATGTCGGGGATTTACAGGCAACAAGAGAAGAAAACAGCCGGCTCCTTGGGAATAGCCTGGCAAGGCTGACATCTCAGACAGGACTGTATTTTCTTTGCGCTATAAGATGTTTAGGGGCAGCGACTGCCTTTCCGAGGCCGATACAGGATTTCTATGACTAATGCAAAAAACCTCAGTCACAGTCGTTCACATTTTTCCATCTTTTTTCATAGAAATTTGTAGCCTGACCTAAGCGCCTGGCAATGGGAACTCTCCCTTGCACAGATCCACATGGATGCACCCTTCACGCCCTTAAAATCAGCACGTGGGATGAGCAGGAAGGAATAAGAACTGCTAAATGTGCAGCTATGGGCAGCTGGCAGCAAGTCAGCAGCAGGATCGGAGCCGTGCTTGGCTCCCATCCTTCCCCACCGCATCTGGGGCTTCGCAGAGAAAAATTAGAGTACAGGAGCAGGTTAACAGCCAGGAAAATTATTGCTAACAACACGACCAGGGGCTTGTTCCTTCCCTTTTTATTGGAGACTGAGTGATTACTTGTAGGTAGTTAAAAGGCAGGAGCTGTGTGTTATTGCAGGGGATGCTCAGGAGTAACGGGAGGCTAATTAACGAGCAGCTCTTGCTCGCTGCTAGGGGAACGTTCCCAGGGGCTGTGCTGCAAGCTGGAGAGCGATGCCAATGCCGATGCTGGCAGAGCGGGTTTGAGCGAGCGTGTTGAGGTAGTGCAGCACAGGGGGGTGGAGGAGGCTGGGAATGAACCTGTTGCTCTGTAAGCGATGCTCCTGGCCGAGGTTTTGCGTGGGACACGGGGGGCTGAGACGCTCAGTGTCAGGCTGCAGAACGACTCAGGCCAAATTCCCACTTCGACCCTGGGAAAGGGAGGACATAAGAGGCTCATTGGCATCTGCCAGTGGGTTTCGGTGGAGCAAATGGGACAGCCTCCCTCAGCCCTGGTGCATTAACATCAGCAAGTGCTGGGCTTGGGGTCTGCCTCTTAACGTGGCCGGTTCTGGGGGGTCCCAATTCATGATGGGACTGTAGAGATGAAGGCCAGAAGAAATGGCCCAGTGCATGCCCTAGGACGTTTCTAAGCAGATGGAGACAGGATAAGGCCTGCCACGCCTGAAGACATCGGGACTCACAGGCCGCGGGGCTGCCACGAGCAGCCGGCCCTGCGAGACGGGCACACTGGGAGAGGGGCGGGTGGGAACAGGGCAGCAGTGACAAATGACTTTAATTCCGGGGCAGACACCGATGGGAGGGGGTGATTAATGGGAGGAGCATCTCATCTCGGCCTCAGGAGCTCAGGGAGCTGTTTTGGCAGAGGATGGAGCAGCAGGGATGGATGCTCAGAGGCAGCAGGCTGGGAACCAAGTTAGAGACCAGCCTCACACCTGGGGCAGAGAAGATGACAACCATGCACAAAGTCTATCTCCCTCCTGCCCACACTGTCCCCCTGCCCATCTCCCAGGTCTGGGTCCTCCCCAGAGGTTCATGGGCAGGATTGAGACCCTTCAATCATTTCTCCTGCCCTCTTCTCTCTCTCTTACCCTGTCAAACACGCACGCTGGCACGTCTGGGGCTGGTGCACACTTGCTCCAGGACCCTGTTGCTCTCAGGGGGAGATGCCAGCCAGGGGACAAGCCACCCAAAGCAATGGGGATGGCTTGATCCCATGGGAGGCTGCTGGCTGGCCCTACGGCTGAAGCTGAGCAGCTGGAAGAGCAGCAGAAAATATGGGAGGCAAAATATTTCATGTGGGTAGCTTCACAGAGGGCCATAAAGAGCTTGATTAACACTGCAATCATCGGCCACTATTTCACAGTAACAATAAACCACCCCAGCTGCTGCTGGTTTTGGGTGGCCTCACAGCGCAGCAACGACCAGGTTTGAACAAGAAGGTCCACACGTGCAATGAAGAAACCTCTGTGCAAGCACCACTGCATCGCCAAAAGGTATTTTGGAAAAGTCCTGTCCCCACATGGCAGAGCACTCAGCCCTTGGATGTCCTCTCTGCATGGGGCAACATGTCCAGCCTAGAGAGGGAAAGGGCAATGTGTTTTGAACCAAGTTTTTCAAGCAATAAACTTGGTTCTTGCTAATTCAGCTGAAAGCCAACAGCAGCTGGAGCCCATGGGAGCAGGGACTGTGAGAAGCGATAGCGACTTACACCAAGACTGGATTTGACCCCATGGGTGGGATCCAGGAGATGCTGTCCAGGATGTGGCTCTGCAACTGCAGCACAGCTGTGGGACAGCAGCAAAACCATCAGACTGAGCAACTCATTACTGCAGCAATTCAGGCTCAACACCGACAGCCAGCTCTGCCCCAGCAACCTGCAGCATGTCCCTGCCCATCGGCACCCGCCTGCTCCCCATCTGCAGAGGGGGAATTGAAACACAGTCCTGAAGATTGCAGCAGGACAGACTGTGCCAGGGCACTCATCATCGTCCCTCCTGCACACAGCTCCTCGCCTGGGCTGGTGCTCTGGCATTTGCCTGCCTCTGGCCCCATCCAGCTCTGCCTCTGCCTGCAAGACCGGTGCAGAACTGGCTAAACAGGGAGCTGGACAGCCTCTCCTGATATATCCATGCTGAACGATTTGTGCTTCCCAGAGACAGAGCGATGCCATCAGCGCTGGCTCAGCTGGAGGACCACAAGCAGCCTAGCTGGGTACCAGTGGGTCCATCGCTCATCCCTGTCTCCCATCTGGAGCTGCCAGTGCCCCCCACTCCTCCGGCGCATTACTCACTCTCAGCTTTGGTCCGACGCCAGCTGGCTCCTCCAACTGATCGGGGAGACGGTCCTGGGCTGACAGCTCACCATGAGTGCCAGGAGCAGCCCCTCGTGTATTGGGCACAGCAGCTGTTAGCACTGATTAAAAAAGGAGAAACCCAACTATTATCAGCCTGTCACAGCCAGTTCTGCTGCCCACAGCCAGGGCTGCTGGAGGCAAGGCGGGGGGGTCAGCCAGCCCTGGGCAGGGAGGCTGGGTACCCGCTTGCTCCCTGGCATCCTGCAGTGGGACAGGGATATGCCAGAAAACACATGTGTGAAACTTCCACACCAATTGTGTGTGTGCCTGTGTGCCCACAGCGTGCATGTGCAACAAGCTCCGTAATGTAATGCCTGCACGTGGCCGTATATGCATAGAAACCTGCAGGGCCATATATCATATAAATCTGCAGGGACACAGCATCACGTAGGCTGGGGCTCTGCGTGGCCGCACCCAAGGGTCAGGATGTGTCATGCCCAGCGTGGGCTGGCTGTGCCAGCACAGGGCGTGAGCACACAGGAGGGAAGGCGCACGCTAAGCACACGCGTGCCACCCTATGTGCACCTGACCGCACAGCTTCTCCGCCTATGCAATCATATCTGTGTCAATTGGGATGTGGCTGGACATGTGTGTTGCTGCCACGCACACGGCGAGCCCCTGGGAAAGCACACAGACATGGCTGCAGCCGTGGCTGCTCCTCCGGCTTGCGGTTCTTGGCAGCCCTGTGTCTCTGCGGAGTTTCTGAGCAGCCTTCTCTCCCACCATGCCTGGCCTCCTCATTAATACCTACCAGTTGAATTATTTATTACAAACAGATGTTAGAGTTTAAAGAGTGTTAAGAGGATATCCTTGGCTAATCAATTTATTTTTAACTAGTTTATGTATTTATTACAAACAGAATTTGGACTTCAGCTGCCATTTTAAATTATCCCTCATTCATCACAGTGCTGCATGTGCTGCTTGGATGCTCGTGCTGGGTCCTTGGGGACCAGCAGTGAGCCACAAATCTGGTGTCTGCTGGCCAGGGAGTGGGCTTGCTTATTCCCTCTTGTTTCCAAACGCTATATAAAATTCAGACACCGAACTGAAACGCACTGCAACCCCCCTGGCGATGAGCTTTGTCTTTGTGGGCAGCAGAGAGCTGCAGCCAGGCCGGGGAGGGGAACGGGGGTCTTCTGGTGAAGGCGGAGAAGAGAGGAGGGAGATGTTGGTAAGAGGCAGAAGGACTCCAGGCCACAGAGGAACGAAGGGGAGATGGACTTTGAATGTCTACATCTCCCCTCTCCCTGCAGCCCTCCCCAGAGCCGTTTAGGCAAGCCCTTTGCCGTACCAACCTCGTGTACCAGGGAGCACTCCAGGATGCTCCTGATTCATGCCACTGAGAATCTGACCCTGAAAATGCCCTGAAGGTAATTCTGGGATGAGACCAAGCAAAAGCCAAGACAAATTAAGTGGGTGTAGTTTGTGCACCACAGTTGCCATATGCAAACCTGATGACCATGAACCCCATGTGGTCTCCGACTCCTTGAAAATATTAAGAGCAACTGGGGAGCAGGAGCAGGGATAATGGAGCATCTTCCAGGCTCCAGCCACAGCCAAGTGTTCCCAGTCCCACGCTGGGCTGTTACAGCCTCTTCTTACAACCTCAGCCCATGCTGGGACACGTTTGGGAGATGCCAGCTACAAAGCACATGAGCACAAAGGTGGCTCGTGTGAAAACACAGCCCCCATCCTGCCGGACGTCACCACCTTCACCAAATGGCACACAACCAGCAACAGATGCTTTGCCGCTCACTTCCGCAGCCATCGCAAATCCCCTGGGTGAATCCAAGGCGTTTCTGTGCCAGTTCATCACCCTCTGGGAAGCACCAAAGTCTTAAAAACCTGTCAGCCATGAGGGACTTGAACTGCATTTCAGCTTTCAGCTTGTCACCATTTCCAAGAGATATTGGGGAAAAAACAAGAAGGGGAGATGCTGTAGGAGGAGGAAGATAAATGGTGCTGGGAAGGAGGAGGGGGAAGGAGAAAGATTGGAGAAAAAAAAGAGAGGAGGGGGTGAAGCTGTGCATTGAGCACAGCAATTAAAGCCACCCTGAGCTCACCCAATTAAACTGACTGGAGAGAGGAGGAATCCCAAAGGATAATTTCCTGGCAAATTGCTCATTTGTCTCTCTCAGTCTCCGACGCTGGAACGCTTTTGTGTCAGTCAAGCCATAGAGCTGAGCCCTGGGGAGAGAAGAGAGAGATGTTGGTAATTTAGCGGGCAAAAGGCATCTCTTCCTAGAAACCTCCTCAATAGTGCCATAAATCCGAGTAAACCTTATCTGTAGCTACTACAAAGCAGCGAAAAGGGACAGGACCAGTAGGGATGGGGATGGATGGAGCACCCTACCTCTACTTGGTCTGCTGGATGGCCTTTCTGCCTTGTCACTCCCATCGGGGCATTGCTCCTCATCCGTGCTGGTGCTCCCAGGTGACATTGCCCCTCTGGCTCAGGTCTGGCTCACCCCATCTCAGCAAGAGCCTGTTTCGCTACAGCCCATGCAGGGACGCCGTTCCCATCTATGAAAGAGCTAACGCATGCTTATGCGTATAGGCAGGATAGAGGGGAGCTAGGGGATTACTGCAGAAGGAAAAATGCCAGGCAAATCAACAGATAGCAGCCTGTCCCAGCATGGTGAACCCCAGACCCAGCCTCCTCTCCTTGGCTCATCCATAATTCACAGCAACCTCAAGAGAGCACGGTGGAGGAGCACAGCCACCACGGACACAGCCCTGTGGTGCCCATGGCTGGGCTGCTCCAGCCCGCAGAACCACCAGGACCGTGCTGGGGATGGGGAGCGAGGCGGGCAGCCAGCTGGGAAGGGCCACGGGGTTTGTGGGAGTTTCTGCTGAGCTGCGGCGACAGCCATGTGTCCAGCTCCCACGGGACATCTCTGCAAGACAGGCAGTTTGCAGGGGAAACACCGGAGCATCCAGCCTCGTTCATACAGTAGTCCTGCTCCACGGTGCGGTCTCTACAAAAGCTCACTGCGTTCACCTTTTGCAAGGTTCTAAACGTCAAAAAACTCCATCTGGTGAGCAGGGGTTGGATGAGGTCCTGCTCCTGCATTTGCTGTCTGAGGCAGAAGCCATTCCCTTCCAGGGAGCAGCAGAAAGGTGTCCCAAGGCCCAAACAAACAGCCTGTGCTGCTGGCTATCCCTCTGCACAGAGCTCCTCAGACGCCTTCATTCCTCACACACGGCCCTGGCCGTTCCTGCATGCTGTCAATAAAGCCAGCGGCAAACAAGGACCTGGAGATTTACCGCTGTTCAGTGCTAAGGGCCATGCTGGGTGCTTAAACCCTGGAGTTATGGGAATCAGCGGAGTGCCGTAATACCTGGCTAGACACAGATGAGCAGCTGCCGTGGCGAATACTTCTGGCTCAGAAAGTGCCCAGGGAGTCAGAGGAGATGCAGAACACCAGAGCGTCCAGAGACGAAGCCCAAACCACAGACCAAAGGAAGGAAACAGAGCTCAGAGAAGCAGCTTCAGCCCCAAAAAAACTGAAAACCACCCGTAAACCAGGCAAGACCTACAAAGCCTTCAAGGGACTTTATTGCAGGGGGCTGAGGAGCAGCTCAAGAGTTTTAGCTCTCGGACACCCATGGGACAGGTGGGAGCTGGGTTAGACCCTGAGCCTCGCACAGCCCATCCAGGCTGCCCCCAGCAGCTCACCCAGCAGGCAGCCAGCAACGGGGGGAAGCCCTGTGCAGGCACCGGCCCCCTCCCCAGGCCTCCTTCCCCACTGCCCGCAGCAGGCAGATGCCGGCAATCAGCGGGCTCCAGCCGCTTTGCCAGCACCAAGTCTCAGGCAGTCAATCAAAGCATCAGCTTGAAAGTGTTAAAGGCCCGTGTCTGTCTTTATTATAATCACAGCACTACACCTTGTCGCTGCGTGTGCCCTAATGCTGCAATATTTTGCGCATGATTTCACCAGCTGCTGCTGGAGGCATTAGGGAGCTGATGCTCCTTCGTTGCTCTGAGTGTTTGCTTGCTTGTTTGCAGTTAAGCCTCTTTTTATACTGACTTTTCTTTATTTATTCTCCTTTTGCTTTACAGAGCAGTTGCCCCCTCCATGGCTAGTAGCGCCTTTACTGACGCTCAGCCAAAAAGTGCACAAAACATCAAAAAAGCAAGGCTTGGACCCAGGGAGGGAGAGGCTTGCCGCTGTGCTGCTAGGGGCTTGAGTTAATGTATACGGACTTAACATGAGGATTCAGCCTTGTTGTTGGCATTTGCCGTAATCCCTGGTCCAGTGTGGTGTGCAGGTGCTGGTCCCATCCCTGCTTCACTCGCACTCCCCCAGTGGGGAGAGCGCAGGGGGGTTTCCATCGCCCCAGCTCCTCTGCTCTCCTTCTGGCCCCAAAAAGTGCACAGGGTACAGCCTGGAGCCCTTCCCATCCTGCTCCCTGGTCACAGGGGAGGAAAAAGCCCTGTTCAATAGGCAGCCCAGGCTGGGTGTCCCCAAAGAGTTTGGGAAATAATAATAAATGTGGGGATGAACCATGGAAATTTGATGAAAGCAGGATACCTCCCACGTGAGAGCTCCACAAATACGGGGCTTTCCTGCCTGACCCTAATGCAGAAAGACCTTGCAGGCAGCCAGCTCACCCAGGGGTGCAGCATGGCACGGACGGTCTGCTTAGCAGGGCACCCGTTGGCCACAGATGCGATGGTCCTCTGGGTTATCCAAGGATGCCCATCCAAGGATGTGCACCCACAGACTGAGGGCACGATGGAAAAAAAAAAATTCTCACCTTTTTTTACTTTCCCTAAATGCTACCACTGTCCCCCGATGGGCTGTCCCTCAAAACTGCCCCCACTCCGGTCATCGGGTGCAAAACTGAATATTGCAGGAGATTAATGACCTTAGAAAAATGTAATTACACAACAGGGCTCTGCTCTTAATAAGTGCGTATTTTACTTGTCAATGTGCCTTAATTGAAAATGAGTAGGCGATACAAGTTGCAGTGGAGTTGGCTCCCAAGCCTTTAACGCTATATTAATTGTAGTAATTAGCAGTCACTTTATGTTGGAGTCATCTATAAATAGGGGGTCCATTAGTTTAGCAGAGAGTGTGATTTAAAATGCAAATAAAATCCCAACTATACATATAAATCACTTCTTTTCCCCTGCCCCCCAAATTTACAGTCACAAAAGGGCTGTGATGCTGCTCTGGATGAGCTTTGGTGAGTTTGCCCTTAGGAAGGGAAACAGTTTGGTTGTTCGCCATCGCAGGAGCAGCTGGGATGATCTCAGCACTCCAAGGAGACGCCGGCAGAGGGGTTTGACCCCAGCAGTGACTTTGCTCGGTGCTCCCACAGCTGTGGGCCTTTGCCAGGCTGCTGGGTGATAGGCAGCATCTAAACCAGCACCCCGGCACTCACCATCCCACGCCTCGGGCTGCCCAAGGTGGTTGGAAGGGCGCTGGATAAATCCCAAGAGCTGCGTGGTGGAGAAGCAGACCACAAAGCGAAGTGCTCAACATCTCTGTCCTGGAGTGGTGGGAATGCTGCAGGGACCACCCTTTGGGGAGAAAAACCACACAGCATCTGTAAAGACAGAGGAAAAGGGAATGCAAGCGCCAGCCGGAGCGAGCCATCGCTCCAGTGATGGGGGCTCCATCGCACCCAGGCATGCTCCGGTGCTCACAGCCCATTAATGACATGCTCCACTTATTTGATTATTACCAAAGGAAGAACAAGTAAGAAAGAGAGAAGGAATATTCTTTCATTAACACAGAATCACATTAAATTACAGCCTGTACTACCAGGGACAAAGTAACGCACTAAAATAAAATACTGGCTCCAAAAATCCAAAAAGCAGAGCTATTTAAAAACAAACATTAAAAAATCTTTTTCACTGCTGACCAGTTCTTGGTTTAAAAGAGATCATCCGTTCCCCCTCACTGGCACGGCTCCTGCCTGCTGCTGGGGTGCGGATCTATTCCTGCACAGCTATTCTTAAGCAGGGAAGAAGCAACGATCTTGGGGAGAAAAAAAGGAGGGGGAAAGAAAAGGGAAAAAAAAAAAAGAAAAGGAAAAGGAGATGAGAGGTCTCTCTCTACCGCAGGAGCAGCTCCCATTCAGGTGCTGTAAAAAGGCCCAGCACATTCTAATTGAAGATACATTTTTATTACTCTTCACAGAAGATTTCACCCATTCAATAATTTATCTTCCTCAAAAGTGACTGTATTGCACAGATGAGAGAGGGGAAAGGAGCCGCCAGCTCCGTGTCCTCTCCACCACTCCCTGCGGGCACCACAGGCTGAGAGAGGAGGTAAGTCGGGACCCCCGAGCCCCCCGCTCCGCTCACCCTCCCTGCACCCTGACCCGAAACCTGGGAGAGGGGCTGTGCTCCTGCTGCCCCCACTGGCTCTTTTTTGGCTCCTAAGTCACTGGACTAAACAAATACAGACCGAATGAATCCCCCCAGCTCTCCTCCCATGGTCCCCCCAATGGCCCCCCGTGTCCCTTCCTCCTGTCCCTTCCTTCCCATGCCATGAGTGGCTCCAACCACGTTTCCTCAGGGAGGGAGGAGGAGGAGAGTGAACCCCAAGGCATCCTCACCCCTCCACACGGCACAGCTCTCCGACCGGCACAGCCCGTCTGGGAGAGGAAATCCCGCAGTGTGCAAAGGGGAAGAGGAATAACGCTCCTCCATCCACGTAACTAAAGGCTTCTTGAGACATGACAGACAGGAAAAGCCCCTCGGTCCCAGCCTTTGCAACGAGCTCCTGCTAATTAGGGCTTTAGCTCCGAGCGCTTTCCCTCCTGCCGGTGCCGGGGAAGGACCTGCGAGCACCAGGGCCATGCTGTTAAGGAAAGGGGAGGCTATCTGCCGCAGTGACTCACCGGTGATGCCAGGTCAGGACACGGCCCCCCATTCCCGCAGGAGGAGATGCACAAAGCCACATTGTCACATGGAGCAGCAGCAGCACGAGGGGACGGCTGAGTCTGGTGGGGCAGGAGGAGACTCAGGAGGCTCAGCTTCGGGTTGGCGAGGGGAAAGCGTCCTTCTCCATGTGCCCAAACTGTGGAGATCTTGGGGACCCTAGGTCCACTCAACCAGGAGGAGCAGAGGACAAAGACAAGAGTGAAGAGAAGGTGGAAGAGCTCGCATGGATGTTTTTGAGCCCATATTCCTCAAGTGCAGCAGATCAGAGTCCTTCACCCCAGCAAATTCCCATTCTGCGTCACAGAGATGCAGGAATTTTGGCTGGAGCCGAATGCATATGCAGGGGCATAAACCAGAGCAGGGGACCGGGCTCCAGTTCTGCCCCAGTGTGTCCACCAGTACAATCAAGGTCCCCAGTGTCACTGCTGTGAAGTCCCATTGGCTCCCCAGGGAAGGACCCGGCGGGTCTGCGCTGATGGTGCACCAGGCACAGGGAAACCTCAGCACCTCCAGCTCACTGGGTCCGTGGTTCAGATCTGCCTGGAGCCACGAAACGTCTTATCTCAGCCTTCCCCATGTGCCGAGGCTCGGCAGCCTGGCTCTGCGCTCTCCTTAGACTGCTTCAAACCACAGGTGATCCCCTTTATGTGCATGGGGTGGTGCCACCTACCTCTGGCTTAAGGGAGATCAGGAGCAAAGCCCTCGAGCCAGCGGAGCTGGGCTGGTGGCCTTCAGAGACCAGAATTTCTTATCAGGATTCTTGCTAAGTCTAGAGAAAAAAAATAGCCAGAGTATTTCTTGCGCTTTACTCACAGAGCGACCAGACACAGAGCAGTGATTTGCCTTCAAATGCTTTCCTCTGGCCCACGCTTCAGCTGTGTCCGCAGGCTCTCTTTGGAGCATTCATAGGAAAGGCCAGAGTGAAGCTGAGTATTTGTAGATCCATCACAGTTGCTTTGCCTCTGACAGCCAGCTGGAATTATCATATGGTGAAGAGGTGGGAGGAAACAATCAATAAAGAAGACGGGTTTTTCCCCCAAATCTTCTCCAGACTTGGAAGAGCAACTCAACGTTCATCAGACGCATGAATACTGAAAGCAGGCGACAGGTCTTCTGCTGCATACTGCCTCCTCTGTAGGAGTTTAATGGAGAACCTGGGGTTTACATTGCTAAAAACACCCTGAGGTGTGAGTCCTTCGAGATGACGTAGCTTTCCCCGACCCTTCTGCAAATGTGTCCTCTCCAAGGCCCGAAGGAAGGGAGCGATGGCTCTGTGAGTGGAATGAGCTGTGTTTTGAGTGCTGCCTCTCAATGATGTGCTTATCATAAGAGGGACAGGAAAAAAAAGATGAAATAACATAAAAATAAATACAGAAGCAACTTTGGCACAGAATGCAAAACAGGATTGATCTTTTGCTTGACTTACTCTGAAAATTGCTTCTCCACTGCCCGTTTATGCACATTAATTTAACGTCTGGCCCGGCTGCGCGTCTGTTTAAGTCCTCAATCAATCCCCTTTCGGATGACTGCTAGATCAATAGGGTGGTAATTTAATAGAGGACATTTTCAGTTGGCTTTTAAAAGCCACTGATGGGATTTAATTCTTTCCTATTTTTTAAGAAGAAAAGGGGCAGTGGGAGAGGAGAACCAGGGGTCAAACCGCGATCCGGCACTTTCACCTCCCAGCAGCATCCTTTTCAGACAAGGCTTGTGGTGAACTTCTCAACTCTCCTCGTTGTTCTTCATCCTTTTTGAGACGTGGCACAGCTGCTTGCCATCAACACAACAGCACTGGTGTGTCGCTGGCCTCTGTCAGAGTTCCTACAGGTTGGCAGCAATTTCTAGGAAGCAAGTTCTCTTCCTATGAGCAGCAGCAGCGAGCTAGAGAGCACCCAGGAGCCCATCCATCCTCTCCCTCACCAAAGCAACATGCGTGTATTTGACAGCACTGCTAGGACATGTGAGAGCACCCTCATCCACCCCCAAACTCCAACCCTGCCCTCAACAATGTCTGCGCTGCAAGGATCAGTCCTCCAGCATCTTCAGAGATCCTAGGGCAAGGCAAGCTTCAAGCCTGTGCACCAAAGTACTGGGGATAACACATCCATCTCCCGTGGCATTTCCCAGCTGAAGAAGCTGCCACGTTCAAGGCAACTAACTTGGCCTCAGGATGTCTGTCTCTTGCAAGAGGTTTGTCCAAGGGAAGAGGCATGTCCAGGCTGGACGTTTAATCACTAGGTTGAAAAATCACAGGTAGAATCCTTCGCCTTCATGAAGTGGATACATTAGGGCTTCACCAGGCAGGAATTAACATCTTCCTGCCTCCTCCAACCCCCTTGCTTTTGTGCTGCTTGGTTTCAGCCCAGAACTGGTCCCAGTGCCAGGCGTGCCTGGCTGGCCTTTGACGCGCGTAAGCCTCCTGCTCCATTTAATGGCGTTCTTTCTTCCCAGGGCCTGCACGGTTCAGCAATGAGAGCAATTCCCCTGCTCTGCACTGTGCCCTCACACCAGCACAGCCAGATTCCCTCTCCCCAGCCTCCATCTCCAGCCTGTCCATGTTTAATTTCCTCTAATCGCTTTCTTCACAGCCATCCTCTCTAAACCCTTTATCTTCCTCCAGGCTGCAATTCCCTCCCTTTGCTGCTTCTCCATTTCCTTTCTGTGAGGCTTTGCCCACAGCTATCTGCATTACAGTGGTTTAACCAGCGCTGTGCTGGGAGAAAGGATTATGTCCCTGCCTTCTGCTCGGGTGCCCCTGGTCACACATCCCAGGACTGCATTTCCGTGCTAACAACAAGCGTCCATCCCAGAGGCCACACCAGAGCCAGCTCTGCCCACGTTGTTTCTGTCCAGCACCACTCAATCATTTTTGTCATCAATATGTGCCTTTTAGATCACGTCCTCGTTAATCCGATTAATGGTCTCCCGGCTTCACGCATCTCTGCGCTGCACTCTGCTCCTTGCATGGCTTTGCTGGACTGAGGTCATGGTGGCAGAGCTTCCCCCCAGCCCAGTTTGCTCTAACCCTTAGGGTCAAGCCCGAGCTTCAGCAGGACACTGTGGGGCTGGTGAGGTGAAGGACAGGGAGACGTGGCTCCCTTCCTCTCCATCCTGCTGGGTTGGTCTCTTGGAGGGACTTGCTTGATGCTGATACCACTGGGAAACCCTTGATTTGATGGCAGGCAGGTGGGCAGCTCCACCAAAAACATCCATGCAGTTCGGCTGCAAAACTTCCCTTATTTAGTTTCTTACAAGCCCTCATCAGCGTGCAGGGAGCTGACACAGCACCCAATCACGTTCCTGCTGCAGCGTGGTCCTGAAGGCTGTTCCTCGAGAGAGGCTCTGGCCAAACACCCTCTCTCTGCTCTGGAGCAGCAGCCACGCGTCGCAGGAGAGAAACCGGAGGAGCTCAAATCTATAAATAAAAGACATGAATTAAACATGACTCTTGCATTTTCAAGGGTCAAATGAGTATTCGGTCACTTAGCAATATCATCCACTCCCACAGAGGGAAAAAAGGGAGAATAACAATAAGCGTTTATCATTACTTGTTGTTTATCAAGTGACATTTTGAAGGACCAAATCTCACCCTTGCTGCGGGCGTGGGAGCAAAATTCAGTCCCACGCACGGTTCCTCTTAAATATACAAGCCTCCTCCAAAAAAGGCAGGTGACGACTGTCCCCATTTAAAAGCTGGGCAAAAATTTTCACAGAGAAGATGATAGATAGATTAATTTGACATACTTTGGCAGAGACAGGAATGCAGCCCATCCGCCTGGCTTTCCAGCCTGCTTCCCAGGCAGGGAGACAACGAGACCCACACATCTCCAAGGGCAATACTGGATCCTCCTTCATTTGGTAGCAAATGCACCCTGCAATGGCAGTTCCCAAATTTCAGGTGCTCCTCTGAAACATCTTATAAACTCCCTAATTTTTCTTCAATCTGCCCAAACAAACCTCATGGCACACTGCAATGCAAGCGCTACTGGTGGAGCTGAACAGGCCATGCACGCCACCTCTCTCGCACTCCCCAAATACCCTTTGCCAGTCCTATCAGGGAGCACAGAAATAAAATGAACGGCAATGGATTGGAGGTGTCAACAGCTTTTCTGCTCCATTGCAATCGCTACAAATCACAGCCAGATTTTTCATTTCCAGGCTGGTAATAGATGAGGAGGGACCCAAGCCAAGCTCCTGACACCTGAGACTCTCCCCATCCTGCTGGAACAAAATAACTTCCCACAACCCCATCCAAGCTCGTCAGTGGAGAATGAAGCCATAAAAGTTGGAGCCGCACACCCAGCCCTGCATTCCTGGTGTTTGTATTTCGGCACTCTCTCAAGCACGAGAAACTCCTTCTCGTGATGCTGGGACTTTGCATGATGAAACTCGCCCGGAGTGAGTTGGGGAATCTTGAAAACTGACAATGCTTCCCGCTCCAGTGCCCATCACCATCAGCTACAACTGCACCGGTGATGGACCCTAATTGGTTTTAACACACAGGCAAGGTTGGATAACAGAGAGAACCACCTATTTATCTGCTCACGGGGCTGCGTTATCCATGTCACTCCCCGTGTAGCAGAAATTTCATGTAATGTCATATTTCCGTTGGGTTAATTTACTTACAGGTGTCAGATTGACTTCATTCCTGGTCTCCTTAATTGGCCCCACTGTTAATACCAGCTCACACGCCTCTGCTTCTCCGAGGCCTCTGTTGCTCTTGCTGTAGCAGCCACCACCTCCTTCTCCTTTGACTGCCAAAAATATCCCAGCGCCGGAGATCTCCTGCGGAAGGTGAGACCACCCCTTGCGTGCAACAGATCAGCGGCGACCTGAGATTGAAGCTGCAATTAAGAACAGCGAAGGCACAATGAGACGTTCACCCCCAAACACAACCTGGTGCCTCGGGAGCCCGGCACCGCAGCAGACTCGGGACTGCACAGAGGGGTGTACTCCAGGCGGCTGGGGTTTCATCTGTGTTTTTACAAGAATAAATCCACCGCTAAAGTGGATATTATCAAGGACAAGGTGCACATCAGACTTAAGCAGGAATTAAGCCTTTGGCCCTCGGAAATCCTTGCCCGGGCATTGCAAATGCCCCCGACCTTCACAGCCTGCCCAGGGTACCAGCCCCGGCCTTGCAGATGCTGTGAGCACAAACCCGCAGGCACCCAGACTCCTGAAAAGACCTTTAGAGTAAGCAGCACTGTAAACAAATGTATTTAAATTACACAAAAAACCCCCTTAAAACCCAAACCTGATGTGCTTTTAAATTGGAAAATAAATGAATCGCACAGAAGGCAGAACAAAAAAACCTATGAAAATCTATGTAGTCTTCCATATTTTCCTCCCAAAATTAGGAGGCTGGATGCTCAGCTAGTGTAAATCTCCTTCAGAAGGCATTCACGTTAATGATCCTACCCTGATTTACACCACTGGAGAAATTAGCTTCCTCTATGCCTGGGTCTCTGTGCACATCTGTCCTTTGAGAATCAATAAATAAAACTTGAAAATAATATTCATCCACCATTTATTCTGCTTAATTATTTAAACTTCAGATTCTGGAAATAATAAAGGAGTAATAAAGAAGAGATTTACCATCCACCACAATTGCTGGGAGCATCCAATGTTATTTCCTCCTTTACTTTTTAATCTTTTCCTCTTTTTTTTTTTTTTTTGGCTCACCAAATTGAATCAATTTATTAAAGTTGTTGCAAAACTGATTTGCTCTGATCTATTGGTGGTGATGAAGAGAAATGGACTGCTCTGCTCTCCCGTGTTCCCCAAGTCCCGCTCATTAAGAAGGATAACACTTTGCCATCTAGGGAGCAGTCTGCAGCATGCCTGAATGGTAAATACTGATTAAAAGCAAGATATGACTTTGGAGGGTAAATGATATTTGTGATGACGAACTGCAAGAAGGATCCAGCCAAGAGATCCCAGCTCCTAGAAGACAGGCTGCAGAAGACAAATCCCTACAGAAATCTGACTGAGCTTCCACAGTAACTTCGGAAAGTTGGGATGGGCAAAGCCAACTTACTTTAAAAAAAAAGAGACTTTCCTTGATCTCTGGCCTCCCTAGAGCAGCTGGACCGGTGGCAGGAGGCGAATCATCTTCCCCACTGCCCGATAAATGGCTGGGGATGGTTTCTGCATTTTTTGGAGCTCTGAGTCCGGATGGTCTTGGACAGATCCATCCCTCCAGCCTCAATCGGGACGTCACAACCCATACCAAACTCCGCCTGGAAAATCACGCCATGCTTCAGCTGCTGGAGGATTAATGGACCTGCTGGCAGCGCCAGATGAAAAGGAAAAAATTGCCCAGGGAGACGGGAGCTGATAAAGCTGGGTTTCTGAGAAATGTGGGGGCTTGGATCAGGGAAGGGTCCTGTCCTGCCTGCGCTCCCGCAGGCGCCGGGCTGCAGAGCAAGGACAGCCTGCAGCATGCCAGCCCCAGCTCCCAGTTGAGCCGTCTCCCCATGGCCATGAGCAGGAGCGGCAGGCGGCTGTCTGAAACGAAAAAGTCAACGCGCTGGCTGTGATGAGCTCTAATCCCAAGCACTTTGACAGGCCTGTCGCCTGCCATGATCTTCCTGCACCCCACGGAGACAAGCTGGGCATCCTCGTGACGCCGTGATTTCGCACAAGTGCCCTGAAGCACTGCGGCAGCTTGCGGGAAGGAGCCACAGAGGGTTAGGGGTGAGTGGGCTGGCGTTGGGCACCTGGGTCCGCTGCCGCTCCCGCATCTTTGCTAGCGAGCGGGGATGTTGTTGTGCACTGTGCGCAGTGTGTTTCCCCGAGGCTTCGTGCATGCTTTGGAGCCCGCGCTGAGCTACCTGCAGCACTGCACCCTGCTTGCGTGGAAATCTTTACCTGCAAGGGATGGCTTCTGGGCTCTGACAGGGCACATGTGGCAGAGCTGTGTCCTTGCCAGGGCTTTGGAAACACAACAACATGCCATTTTTTCCTTGCCAACACAGAAACAGCATTAAAACACTTTGGCTCAGACCAGGGCTATTTAACCTATGCACCCAGAACAGGTTAATTCAGCCTGCCATGCGCTCCTCGGGCAGGCCGGCTCGCCCAGCCTGCGGCACTGAGAGCACGATTGTGCCCCTGGTCCAAGCCACATGTTTGCTAAGACTCTTTCTGGTCCCACCAACACCCTGCCCAGAGCATCACATTGCCCCTGTGCTGCAGCAAGGTCCTAAGAGAAACCAAGAAGCAGCCAGGTATCCCATGATCTGCCAAAACCCCAAGAGGGTTTTTCTGTTGCTTGTCCCAGGGTCACACACCTCCTCTCACCCCCACGGCCACCAGCTTGGTCAGCACATCACCAGTGCCAGACCAGCACGACACGTGGCAGGGTTTAGTCCACACGCCTCCCCCTGCTCCATGGCCGGCTTCGCACCGCCGGGTGCCTCCCTCTCCCCGGTTTCTATTTCCAGCCACTTGCACATCTGCGTGCAAAGCCCCAGCTCCCGCCGGCAGCTGCTTTGCCAGATGGGCCAGCAGCTGCGTCACCGCCACCGCCATGCTCGGCACCGACCTGCCGGCAGTCCCCCGTCCTGCTGCGCTCCCTCGCCAAGCCGGCACTGATCCTCTGCACGATGGCAGCTACAGCTCCTGCAGCTGCAGAGGCCGTGGGACTTTGTGACACAGAGAGCGCCTGGATCCAGCGATTTTGGGTCTCGGTTGCCCACTGCTTGCAGGCCAGGTCAGCCCGCTGCTCTGTCTGTGTGGTGGGATGCGCAGGCACAGTCCTCGAATACAGGTGCCACCCTGGCAAGCAGGGGCACATTGCAACGCTCAGAGGCACCAGCACCCACTGGCACCTGGTCAGCAGCGGTGGCCAGCGCCCATCGCCGAGGTGAGTTCCCACCCCAGGGACTTGGGAAAACCCCTGGCAGCCCCATGCCTAAGGCGGTGCATGGCACTGGACAGACCCACTGACAAGCCCACAAAGCAGCTCCCCTCGCGCTCCCCGCCTGGCTGAGTTACTGCGTCTCTTCCCGGAGGTGGCTGCCAGCGGGACGGCTCCGGCAGCACCGGCACAGCTTCCCTCCTCCCCCGCTCCCTGACCTGTTTCCCCGATGCTGCTTTTGCTGGGTGCACTCGGAGTGACTCACACCATATGCCACGGATCCGAGCGCCCACCAGGTTCTGCCAGCTTTTGAGAAACAGGCAGCAAAGTGTCAGGACTCACACATTATACGAAGCACTTTAATACCAGAAAGAGGGCAAAGCTGCCATGCGCCTCCCGGCAGCCTGCCCGGGGTCCTGCTCGGCTCGGTGGGATGCTCGAGCCAAGGGGGATGCCAGGAGAGAGACTGGCTCTGAGGACACCTTGTGAAGGGGAAAGGCACCCATTCCTGCCCCTCCTGACCTCGTCAAGGCAGTCTTGGTGCTCAGCACCTTTCTGCCTCCGTGGAAAAACCAGTTAAGCCCCTTCCAGCAGCAAAGGCAGATGTAATACGAGGGGGGCTGCATTTCCCAGACCAGAAAGGCAGAGTTTGGAGTCCTGGTCTCTGTGCATTGGAGACATTAGCTGGAGGGGGAAGCAGAGACTGGGCTTTTGGGGCACAGCACTTGCTGTGAGGCAGATGGTGGGGCTTTCTGAGGCTGTAAATCCTACCCAGGGTTCATTTTTGCTGTGCTGAAGAAATCAGCACAAGCAGCACATCCCTGTTTTGGAAAGAGTTTCACTAAACATCAGCCAAACGCAGAGTTTGAAAGAGCAGCGAGGCATTCCCAGGTAACAGGTACAAGCTAAAAAAAGTGAATAAAAAGTATTCATAAGATCACAGACCCTAATCCCCAAGTCTCCAGCAACGAAGGCCAAACGAACAAGCCACAGCCCAGCCAAGGGTGTGCCAGGGCCAGGGACTCCCAGTCCACCACCTTCTGTACAAGGTCACTGCAAGGTCGCCTTTCCTCTCCCCAGAGCCACAGAAATAAATTAAAAATGAAAAAGATAGGAAATTATTCACCATGGAGATTTTGAGAGCCAGCAATTAATAAATAAAAATAAGTATTCCTAATACCGGGCTTTTATACAGCACTTTAAATTGCAAATTACTCTTGAAGCGTGTATTATTAATTAAATCATTTGCATCCACTATGGCCCTAATATATAATTATTTATCCTGATAAATAATTTGTGGAGGAATGTAAGGCTGCACTAGACTTGCAATAAGATCTTTTCAGCAACTGGACGGAGTCTGCTTACTGCAAAGCCTTGTCTGTATTTATAACCACTCAGTCCCCGGTGCCCCCGAAAGGCGAGTGGCCGGCTGCTGACCACGGCGACATCGGCAACCTTAGCACAGCCCCGATGGAAACTCTTGTAGGAGGTTTGGTTTGTTTGTGCATTTTGGGTTCGGTCATCTGCTGGTGGCCCTGGGACTGGCTGTCCAGGAAGGAAAAGGAATTGCCATATCAAGCTCAGCTACCAAAACCCCTGCAGCAGTGGCTGCTCCAGCAGGGAAAGCTACCTGAATCCTTTCAGAAGATGCTTTTGCAATCCCTTCTCCCTCTGCCAGCACTGCCCTGAGCGATGAGGCTGGTTTACGGCTCAGAGCATCTGATCTCCAGCTTCTGTGAACACAAACAACAATTTTCCATCCCACACGCCTTTCACAAAAACGCCTTGTTTTCAGAGGTGCCAAGGCCCGGAGGCATTTTGAGGGTTGGGCGACGGTGGCGAGCTCACAGCCAGATGGATATTTGGACTCTGTCCTTCCAAATCCCACTAGAGGCCCCAAATCCACGTCTGTCATCCTCAGACCCTGCTATAAACTGCTGGAGAAAGGATGCTGTCCTGGCTCACCGCTGGATGGCTGGGGAGGACAGGCTGGAGGCTCGGGTGGGCTCCGCAGTCTCTCAGGCTCCTGCCTTCGGGCTGCTGCTGGACCCCAGGGCAAAGACAAAAGGTACTCAACTGTCTGAAGCCAAGGACAGACCCTGAGTTGGGAAGAAGGAGGTAAAGTGAAGAAGGAAGCCCCCTACATGAATTACTGTAGGCTCAGAGACCATCCTCCATCCCACTGCCCAGCATCCTGTGCTGGGGGCTCCAGCCAGGACTCAAGCTCTCCCCTGAAAGGGACGACCAGGCAAGCCCTCCCTGCGAGAGACGCAGGCTTGCATTTCACTTCGGAAAATGAATCCTTTCAGCAGATTTGTCCCCTCCGCAGAGGTTAATTTATTAGCAGGGGAGGGAGGAGCCCCGTTGTTTTAATGAAACGTTTTGGCTGGGTGCACAGAAAATGTATTCACCTAATAGACCTATTATTCCTCCTGTATAGCAGACTGACTTCCCCATTGTGTTTTATCCTTTACTGCGTTAGAAATTTAGTCTTTTATTCTGCCTTCAAAGCAGAAGCTGCCAGGCAAATGAATGTACGGGAAGGTTTCAATGGATATAAAGTGCAAGGCATCCCCGCATGTGGCAGGCAGCTCCGCCAGGCAGCCTGGAGAGGCACGAGGGATGCATTCACCACAAACCTGTGCTCGTTTTCCCTGCGCTCTTCCCCAAAAATCCATCTCGGCAGCCTCCCCGCTAATACACCCGTCCCTGGGGCAGCTCCACGTGACAGCTGCAGTTAATACTTTCCTGCCACAAGATGTTCCAGCGTATCTGTCCCTTTGGTGTGTAAATTACAATTATTTTCGGTGCAAGGCAAAGGGAGATGAAGTTAGCTCTGTTTTCCAGCTTGGAGGGCCTGGCTGAAAAATTACACTTTGCTTTCACAGCTGTTTCTCGTCCATTAGACTTATCTATTTTAAAGCAGTCCTCACCAGAAGTGATCGCTCACGGGGGATTTCCTCCACCTCCTGTCCCAGCTTGCCGGATGGGGAGTCAGGATTGCTGTCTGGGAGGCTGATGCAGAGGACAGCCGTGAGCAAGGCTCCTTGCCTCTGCTTTGCCACCTGCAAAATGGGGAGACCAACCCAAATCCCAGAGGAGAGGCAGCGTTGGGGAAATGCAGACCAGGGCAGGGAGCTGAGGGCTGCAAGACGTAGCATCTCCAGAGCATTGGAAAGCTGTAGAAAACAAGACAGACAGAAAAAGGGGACAGTATTCAGCATCTGCTCTTGCTTTTGTAGCACCGCTGCGGCCACCTCCCTGCAACGACGCCAGGCTTAAATCAACGTATGCTTGCAAAAAGTCTGTTTGCATGAATTGCGCAGTGCCAGCACCAGGTATCATTGAGTATTTGTCCTGGACATTAAAAATACAGCTCTGATTGGAGGTTGTTTTCCCTCAGCTCCTAACCTGTAAGAAACCTCCGCTACCAATCAATAGGCTTTTAACTCCCTCTGCCTGGGGAAAAAAAAAACCAAAACAAAACACAAAAAAACAAAAAAACAAGCCCACAACTAACAGATTAATCCTGTCAAAGGAAGGGGAAAAAGCCACCTAACAGAATCACAGACTGAAAAGTTACAAACTAGCAATAGGTGACAAGTAATTATAGAACAGGAAAATGTATAGGGAACTCATTTGGGTGAGCAGCGACTGATTAACAGTCACAACATTTATTTTCTTTATTTATGGCCTGGCGTCGCAGAAAATTGATACGAAACACCCCATATACTACACGGCTGATGACATGTTCAGCAAATGAAGAGTCTGGGAAGAAATCAACCTGAATTATACCCACTGTTAGTCAACCTCCCTTTCGCGGCTCTCCCATCCCTTACGGAAAGGAGCGGCGGTGACACAGCACCGCTGTGGCATCTCGGCATCCCCCGACTCAGTGGCACGTGGGGAACAGCCAGGTCCCATCTCTGTGGCTATCACCTCCCGAATAGAGACCCGTCAGCTCCTTGGCTAGCGACCACGTTGTTGGCAGCAATGTCTATCCCCTGTTCAGGTTACGTTATAAGAGATATCTGTGTTCAGCTCAGCAGCTGCACTGCCTAACCCTCTACTGAACCCATCTCCCTGGAGGGTGCGTGGCTCGCTGCAGTGTGGAAGCTAATTGGGGTGGGATTTAGCCCACAACCCTCCCACCCAAACACCCTGGCATCCAACAGAGGTGCTTGAATAGGAAGCAATCCCCTTCCTCCCTTGGCTTTCACCTCGTTGAAAAACATTAAACATTAAAATTAACATTTGAGCTTTCTGCCCTTCAATGAATGAATAGCAGCAGCTCATCGCAGGCAGGTTTTGCTCCAAAGGGAGGAGCATGAAGGTGCTGTAGCCCATCTTCATGGTACCGAGGGCTGGAGCATCCAGAGGGGCAGGACAAAGCCCACACTCCATCGGTCTCTCCCTCTCCAAGCACTCAAATCCACATCCTACAAGGAGAGCCACCCTATTCCCAAGATAAAAGTAGGACTCCCAGTCCCCTAAATCAGCTGTGGTTAAAAGGCTGTTCTCACAGGCAGTTTTCCCCAGGGACGAAAGGCAGCAGCAGCTTTGATGGAAAACTCACTGTCTGCAAACAAAAGCGACTGCAAGCAAACAGCACCTTGCAGAGTGCTTTCCTCGGGGTGCAGGGGGTCCCCAGGCATCCCTGGGTGATGGGGAGGGGAGATGATGCTGCGGGCGGGCTCAGGAGGCAGAACAGGCAGCACCGAGTAACTTCAGCTCCGTCACCCGGAGACCCAGTGAAACAGGCCTCCAGTGCAACATTTTTTGCATTGGAAAATGTTGTTTGTTTTATTTTTTTTTAATAGAAAATTCTCCACAGCAGTGAAAACTCATTACGTTTGGAGGGGGAGAAGTTTTCCAGCACGCTCAGAACAGACCATCTCCTGCTTGTTTGCCTTCAGAAGTGCCATCTCTCTTCAAGATCCCATGTTTTGTGCTGGAGCGTGAATGGTTTTAGTTCAAAAAAGAGTTGAAAGGAGAAAAGCTTCAAATTTGTTAAAAACAGAATACTTAGTTCATCCCAAACAGTTTTAAAAATTTATTATTTCCTTATGTTCTCTGCACTACACGTTTCCCTCTGCTACTGTTTCCCAGTTTCACCCACATTTGGGCATGCCTGCACCTACCCCGCTTCTGCTTAGGTTGTTAACGGGGTCCCCCTTTCCTGTGCCAGGGCAAATCCCCTCGTCTCCTTTGTGCTACCTCCGCTGTGCCTGCTTCTGCCAGGGCTGCTCGGACGCTGTTGGCACCATGGAGGACTTCGGGATGCTCCAGCAGACTGAAATACATGGGTGAGGGTCAGTAGGTACCACCTGTGAAGAAAAAGTGACACTATTAGCCCCCAGTTTGAGCAGGGTAAGTAGAAGTCTCTTCTAACCTTCCCCCGAGTTAGGTAAAGTGCAGAGCATCCCTTTAAGAGGGATGCTCAGTTATGAAACACAGTTGATTTAAATGCAAATTACTGAAAAAATACAACTTTCTTTATTAAAATGCAAATTGCACTTCAAGCCTGCTGCCTCCTGCATGTCTCCCTGGCTGCTCGACAGCCGCTCCAATCGAAGCCCCGGGACTCCCAGGTGCTGGCAGCACACGGCACCTTGTGCCGCCACCCCGGTGTTTCAGCAGAGGAGCCGGCACGGCGACTGCCGAGGGGACAGGGTGCCATAGCTGGGCTGTTCTGGAGGAGCCGGGCGGGCACAGCCCTGGCAAGCATGGCACAGAGGAAAGAGCCGCTTCAGCACACGGCGCATTTCCCAGCCCGACTGCTTCCCTCCGAGCTCTGTGTTGTGAAAGGTGTCAGTCTGCCACTGCCTCATTTTCTAACAAGATGTGGAGATCAGGTGTCCCAGAACTGCTATTTTGAAGTGAATAATTATTGTTTTCACATTTCCTGAGATCTTTTCAGATAATTTTTTCCTATAGGAGAAGAAAAGGAGAAAAAAAAAAAAAGGGAAGGTGACCAGGAGAGATGCCAGGGAAAGCAGACACACTCGCATCTACCTACAGCAAGGGTAGGTCTGCGGCCAGCAACACCCTTGGGACCAGGACCTTGGGTTTGATTCGCGATTACTGTATCGCAGAGCCACCGAGCACACAAGTTACCACTGGAAGAAGCCCGTAGACCCAAAGGGCTCAGCCCTGCACAGGTTAGCAAAGCTGTGGGAAGAGGGGAAGAGTGATCACACGCAGCAACCACCTAACGTGGACCCTGCAGCAAGCACTGCACAGGCACAGTGCGGGTCTCCAGCCTCACTGACACTGGATTTCCAGTGATGCACGAGCAGTGATCCCTGCAATCCTCCAACCTACCCGCATGACGCTTGCAGAGGCTCACAGCACCCATCTCTTAGTCCCAAAGCAGCAGGGGGAGAGTAAAACCCACAACCATTCCTTGCAGGATCAGGAACCGCTGCGGAGTGGTGGGGGAGCCAGCAGCCTCCATTGACTCTCCGCATGGCTTCAAGCAAGGCCATCGCCTTGGCCTTTACGAGGACACCATGGGGTCTGGGTTTTTGGGACGCTTAGGGACTGAAGCAGAGATTCATATGGGAGCTCCTCCCTTGCAGCATTTCCCTATAACATCCCGTCCTCGCAGAGCTGTGTGATACCGAACAACCTGCTTGCAGCCCCATGCTTCACCACTCTGCCCAGCTCCTCTAGGAAGTCCTGGCTGTTGCCTTCAGCCATCAGCTGGCTCAAGTTGCTGGAAGATTATTAAAGATAGCAGGGACTGGAAAAGGTCCAAAGTGGCTCATTCTTTCCAGTAAGCCTCTTGCCCCAGGAAAGCATTTAATTGCTTTTTTAATGCTCCCACAGCTTCTGCAGGAGCCTCGCCTGACCACCCAACCATCCTGGTATTTATTCCTCCATGGGGCCTGATTTGGACTTTGTTTTCCTTTCACTTCCTATTACTGTCTCCCTAATCCTCTCCTCCAGCCCTTTCCTGTCCTTCATCCTGCATCTCTCACTCTGTCCTTCCTTGTTCTGGCTTTCAAACATCCTTGTTCTGATATTTAGCAAGGGAAATGTCACCACAAGACACTGCAAGGCTTAGAGATGGACCTGAAATCAAATCCTTACATGTAAACAGCCCAGAGCGTTGGAGGGGTGCAGCTAAGCAAAGTCCAGCACATCACGACAGGACACGAGCAAACCTCTAATTAATGACCTGAGGAAGGGGCTGCCCCGGCTATATCTTAACTCTCTGCTGCAAAACTGCTGGGGCAGGGACTGAACATGCAGCCCAGGCTCGGGGCAGGTCAGCTCCCCTCCTGGTCACCTCTTACTTCTTGCATGTTTTGTAGGAACAGTGATGGGGGAGAGAAGGCAGGTCCTGGTCTCCCCCACCATGGACAGGAGCCTGTGCCGGCTGTTATGGGACACTAAAGAAACCAAACCTGGGAGAGCACCATAGCAGAACAACTTTCTTACTTCAGCTATTTATGGAAATACCTGTTTTGCTTAGGCTATTTAAAAATATCCGTATGACAAAACCAAGGACCAAACGGACCTGTGAAGCCCCCACACCTCTGTGCAACTCTGGGAGCTGTCTGACAGGTCAAACTCACCGTCCTCCGCCCCCTTCCTTCCGCACCACCACCATTTAATCACCATTTGGTATTTAGCATCCAGCATAATAGGCTCATCGTCAAGCATATGCCAGCTTCGTGAAGCATTACTTCATCTATCATTGTCTCCCAGGCTGTCTCACCTACCTCCCAGGCATTGTTCCTGCACCTCCCGAAACACTTTGTGCAAAGCCACCAAATGGGCTCTGAGCCAGCACAAAAGTTACAGCTCCTGAAGAATGAGCTGGACTTGCTGTTCCCTAAACGGGGCCCCGTCTGCTGCTAGCAGAGCTGATATATTTATTTTCATTAAATTTAATCCAAGGATATTCTTCTCCTCCTGCCTCCCCCCCAGTCCGGTTGCTGAAGCAGCAGGGCTCGGGGAAAGGAGCCACCTCCCAGTTGAATTCTTATTCAGAGAAGCCAGGTCCATGTTCCTGTCCTATTTAATTACCATAGAGGGAGAACTGGGTTGCACTGGAAATCGCTGCGCTCTGCCTCACCACACATCACAGAAAGCTGCTGAGAGTCTCCTGCTCCCGGCCTCAATGCAGGAAAAGCAGCACAGGGTCCGGGCAGAGGCTCCCCCAGCTCGGTCCCCCCGCTGCGGGGCTGTCACCTCTCCTCCCACCCAAAAACCCCTTGTGCCAGCTGAACCATCATCCCCAGCCAGAACAGAGATGCTCCAAACTCCTGCCATGAGATTTGCTTTCAGGCTCCAGCCCCTCCCAGCCCAGGAGATGAATTACACCAGCTCTCCCTACCTGTCACCCAGCCTCTCCCGGCTGGCAGGATCTGAATCACAAATGAAATATGTCTCCATTCCCCCCACTCCCCTGCACCTGGTTTTGAAACAATAGCTAAATAACCTCCCTCTCCTCGGCTGCATAAATCACCCAGACCGGCTGAAGTGACACAGGCAAATGGCTGAGGTTTGAGGCAGTTTTTCTGGCCAGGGATAAAAATAATTAAAGTAAGAGCTAGAGAAACTCTGTGATCAACTTGACTTCCAGTGCCAGGCTGGGGTTTAGCTGAGAGAAGACGCATTTGGGGTTTTGGTGGAGCTGGCACGGCTGCTACGGGTGGGCACAGCACAGGGATACAGCTAGCGGCAGCATCTCGAGGTTTGCTGCTCCATCGAAGGAGAATTTAGGGGACCCGATATTGTTTCTCTGCCCTGCCACGGGTCACTGAAACAGCCCTCGGCAAGTCCCCTAAGCAGGATCTGCAGCACCTTTGGTGTGCAATGACCTGCAGTGCTGAGGTAAACTGGCATGGGAAGAAGCGAAAGTTTTAGGGCTAGACAGAATAAAATACTTGTGTAATCAGTGCTAAATTATGTAGCATAAGTTACAGGGGAAATATCCTTAAAGACTAAATTTCCCATTGTGAAGAATTGCTCTCTGTTTAGAAGCACACTAATTATTCCCTTAAACAAGGATGAGCTATACGTAATTTAAGGGTTTTATCACTCACACTTTGCAATCATGTAATTGAGTGAGTGGCAATAAATAAATCCCAGAATAAAATGAAGGTGGCAGACTTCCCTCTGAGAGCAAGGATGCAGGACCACATTTCCCATGGTTGCTATAGTCGGTGGGTTAGGAGGAGATCGGGGCGACCCGGGGGCCGAGGGACACGCTGCCCAGGGAAAGCTCTCCCCCAGCTCAAGCTACAAAGAAGAGATGTCAAGGTCCCATCCTGCCCATCGCCAGTGTTCAGTCACCCTCTCCTTGCTGGGTCTGATGCTTTCCAGACCTGGCAAAGCTGTTGAGCTCTCCATGGCAGAGAGCCCCATGGCTCTGGATAATGACTAAAGCAGCCCTTTGCCTCCAGACCTGTCGATCCCCCATGATAGCGATTATATTTATCCTAGGCGTGTGTTTAGGATGATGGCTAGATTTCACCTGGTGAATGATCCAGCTGCTCTCAAAGTCAATGCAAGGAGGTCCTCCTGTTCAGCTGAGCTTCAGGTCAAGGCCACGGATTGGTAAAGAACAAAAGCCTAATCCTGAATTTCTCACCCTGTGCTCCACACACATTTCAGAGCAGTTTCTGCATTGACTTTCAGAGCCTTTGAATCTGGCTTTCCCACACTGGAGAGCCAGGCTGGGGCCACGTGTTTAACAAGAATGCAATAAACTGCATCTCTCCCCTAGTAGTTAATTCTCATTCAATGGATTCTTAATATTCAATTACTATTTATGTAACATGCAGCAAAGGATTATCCTATTAAACCTAAATTAAGTGCTTCGTTCATTAATTAATACATCTTATTTCAAGTACTGCCAATGTTTATCCCTGGAAACGTAATATTTTAAACCAAAAAGCACAAATGAAGGGAAGGGAGCTTGTTTGCTTGTGGCTTTTACATTTGCTTAGAGATGCTAATGAGTTATGGAACCTGTAAAGTATTCACCACCAGCTCTGCAGGAGGAGGGGACTTTCCCAGAAGAACAGCAAAGCAAAAAGCCTGGTACTCTGGAGATGGTGTGTTGTCTCCCTTGGTACGGAGGCATTGCAGGGTCAGCCCCTTCCATCCCTATGTTTCCTCCGTTTCAGTTTTAACACAAAAAGGAAAACTCTTCTTTTCCCCAGCCCTATGTCCGCCTCGAGAGCGTGCTCCGCCGGGCGGAAACACATGCAACCCTCAGCTGCGTTTTCCTTGGGGACCCCAGGCTGTCACCATCCCATGGAGACAGCAGCATCGTCGAGCTCCCAGCGCTTTGCGAGGTCAGACCTCAGCACGCCGCTGTTTGTGGCCGGTGCTGCCTGCACTCAGATCCTCTGCAGTGCTGCGATTACTGCCAAGGGACCACTTGCTGGTTATTACATCCCTAAGCTCCTCGGAGAGCCACATCCCAGCACCACTTGACCTCTGTGGAATTACCCCAGGAAGAAATTGGCCCATGCAACCTACGACACAACACTGACAGCAAGCGCTAGGAAACAGCATGAAATCTAAATTAAGTCAAGAGTCTCTTTTCGAAACAAATTCCTTCTTGAAGAACCAAACCCAGACTTCATTACAACAACTCAATTATACACGAGGCTGAGCTCCAGTGCGCTCGCAGAGACAAGAAGTTCGCCGCGAGTATTTCATGCTTCGCTCAAATTATACCTTCCCTTCAATGCAAATGGGAGGTTCGGCAAAAAACATGCATTTCCCCAACGCCACTTGGAAAACAAATTACAACAACGTCTGTTCAGAGGCAGAACTGGAGCTTCTGTATCGGCAGAGCCTGTCCTGGGGTGGATTTCTGTGAGCTCACTCCAGGGCCACTTTTTAGGGTGGAAAAGTAGAGTTTGATCCCAAAAAATCCCCCATCCCTCAGTAAGGGGAAGAGCAAATACAAGGCACGAGAGCTGTAAATAAACTTTTAAAGCCCCTGGGTCTCTCTCTGCCAAAGGAACTCAGTAGAATTAATTTTTTTGCAAACCATCTTTCACTCCAAATGATGTCTTCTGAAATAAAAACAGTTACTTCTGGCAGGCTGCAGCTTTGCAGGAGGAGAAGCTGTGCTCACGCAGGCGTTCGGGCCGGCCCAGCTGCCCTTCGCCCGCTCCTCTTCCCCACCAGCATCCCCAGGGCCGCAGGAAGCAGAGCACCCCGGGCATATTTGCTGCGTACCTGGACCGCGGGCAAAGTCCTGCTGGCAGTTACGGGCGCTGGCTCGGGTGCTCTGCCAGAAGCCTTCCTGCCACCCGCAACACTGCTGCAAAACCCCCATCCTGAAATCTCCGTTTTCAAGAGACACAAACGCAGAGCAGCGACTTTCACCTACCAGCAAACAGGGACCCAGGGACCCCTCCTGCTCCAAAACCCAGCTTACGGAAATACGAACATGTGGCCTCCATCCCTTTTTGGAAGCACCGAGGAACATATTTGTCTCCTTTCTCTCCTGAGTTTCTAGCTGCCACCATCTTGGTTTCCATCAAAGCAGCAGCCTCCCTTGGGGTTGTGGTGAGGTCACAAGATTTCATGTTCTTTACAGAAATCCATCAAACCACCTCCAAAAAACAAAACAAAACAAAAAAACTGCAGGAAATCTTCCTGCCCATTATTTTCTGGGATGAAGGAAGAAAAAAAAAAAAAAAACCTGAAAAGAAGAAGAATTTACAGGTAATTTCCTTGTCAAAAGTTCCTGTCTATAAATACAATCAAGAAAAGACTGACATTGCAAATAGCTCCTTTTCTTTCCTGAATGAATTATTCAATTCACCACTGATCCTCTCTAACTGCTTTATATTGCCTTCTGCTTTCCTTATTTATTTTAGTTTATTTAGTTCTGTAGAGAAGCGCTGCCAATAATTGAAACGAATTCAGGCAATTGCAGGATTCAACAAATCCCTCCCACAGCCCCCAGCAGCTCAGCCCGACCCCCCGAACTCCTTGCCCGGCCCCTTCCCCACTCTTCCCTCCAAGCTACCATGAACCATCTCTGGGTCAAAGCACATTGCATTGAGCCAGGGTTTCTTCTTCCCCAGGAGCAATCCCTGATGGCAGGAGCATCAGGGCTGGTATCTGGACTATCCCTTGCTTGGGATGGGAGCTGTATTTTGGGAGGGGTTTATCCAGGCTGTGCAGAGCCCTCGGGGTTAGGGGAACCCCATGCATCTGCCTTCCCATCCCCAAAGGATGGGGAAAAACCCATCCAACACCCAGGGAATGGTGATAACCCCACTGAGCTGCAAACTAGCCCAAATCAAGCTGCAAACTGGTGTGTTAGGAGATCGGGGACTGCTAAGTGCAGGCAAAGTCTCCTCGGTCGTGTCCCTTAATTGCTCATCCTTGGAGAGATGACAGCCTCTGTTAAGAGCGGAGGGATTCACAGCTCCGCACGCCTGCAGAGAATTTTTTAAGACAGACAGAAATCCTAGTAACACATCAATAAAGAGCTATGCTGTAGACAGCATTTGAAAGCAAGGAAATAATATTACTACTGAAAAAAAACCCACTCCACAACCGCACCAAAAGCTAATAAAAATATTACTCGAGAAACAGGACTGTTTCAAAGCAGCCAAATAATATCCACGATGATGATTCAATTACACAGAAGATTAGTGTCGGTCTGTCTGCGGAGCCAAAAGGTTCTCAGTGAGGTTTTGAACCGAGAAGCGGGTGATAACTTCATAAACCTGAGCGTAACGGGGGTGGGGGGCCCAGAAGAACAGAAAAGGGGGGAAACCAAACCAGAAGCCAGACAAATAAAATCTCATGAAACAAATCATGTGGATTTTTATTTTTTTCCCCGGGAGCGGGTTTCAGCCAGGGCAACATTTCTTTAGTTTATTGATTAGTAATTAGAGAGGTGTTTTAGCTGCTTCTCTGCTGTGCCCCTGTTATTCCCTCCAGAATTTCAATTGCACAAGACCTATTTCTACCCTGTGGCAGGGCCAGGAAAGCATCACTGCCCGACCCCACAGCTCTATGCCCGAGCCCTCTCTCCTGCCAAAAAGCCTCGGGGAGGAGTGGGGAAGGCAGCTTTTGGAAAAAGAAAAATACTCTGGAAAGGACAAGAAATAATCTCAATTCAATCCAGCGGGAAGCTTCCCCCCTTGGCTCTTGAGAAGGAATGGCTGCTTTTTAGCAGATACCTCCCTAAATGAGGAGAGCGGTGCTGGGGATTGCAGGTGGTGGCTCCATGAAGGTGCTGGGCATGGGGCCGGGATGCGGAGACTGCTCAACTCCGTGGGTACACGCAGCTTAACCTGCTGGTGCCTCCATTTGCCGTCACCCACGCCGGGTGGCCCCATGAAATGCCACCGCGACATCCAACAGCCATCGCAAGAGCAGCGTGAAGGGCAAGAGCTGGGAGGGGAGGCTCTGCAGAAAAGAGCGATGGAGACTCGCATTAAAAGCCATAACACTCCAAGCACATCCCCGCCAAGAATCGATGGAGGAAAACTGACGGCATCCCTGAGGAAGGAGAGGCCAGACCCCTTCTTTAGCAGTAATTTTCAAACCTTTTTATTTGGTTCCTCGTAAAGAGGGGAACTTAACAGGAAAAGAAATAACAAACTGATTTCTCTTCAGATAATTCACAAGGGCTCCAAGTGCACTGTAAATGTATGCCTTTATCCAACAGGCAATTTGATGAATTTCATAGACTGCTTTTGTATTACTGTTTGCTGAGCAACATCCTCTATGGAAATCGTGGCTGGCTTAATGCTCTCTTTAGCACACGGCATAATTGCCCCCTGCAATTTGTTGCCTGGAAAGGTTACCAAAAAGGAAAGGAAGGGAGAGAAGAACAACTTTGGTGGCTGGGGAGCGAGGGAGGGGAGAAAGAGAGACAAAGCCAACGGCATTCAAAAAACATTTTTTTTCAGGCCAAGGAATGCAATTGCAGAAAGACGCAGGCTAGTCCCGTTCCTTGCCGCGGAGGGGCTTCCCCAGCACAGATGAAGCCATGGCTGATAGGGATCGAGCTATTTCAGCTCCTGCACGGACGAGGTCCAACAAGCCCACGTGTCCGAGGCAGCCTGTCCGCCTGCAGCAGCATGGGCTGAACATCCCCTCTCATCCTGCACATACCTCCAGCCCACGGGACGCACGGGCAGAGCAGCCCATAGACCCAACCAAGGGGCCGAAACGCAGACACTGGAGAGGGGGGAAGCAGGAGGACAAACGGCAAAACCAAACGAGAAAGCAGCGGAGGGAGGGAAGAAGGAAACCCCAGAGGAAAGGCTGCAGAAGGGGGTGGAGAGAGGGCGGCTGGCAGGAGGAGAGCGTGCTGGAGAGGGAGCATGGCAGAGGGGAGCGCGGGAGGAGCAGAGACGGCAGGCAGTGTTTATTAATTTTCTGCTTGGCTGCGTTTGGTGCCATAGCTCCGAGATCATGGAGCCGCTCCACACTCTATTAAATAATTCAATCTGCGAAGAATCCAAGTGTGTAAGCGAACACTCTTATGCGTCTTAAAATTTAATTGCAGAGCTAAACAAGATTAAGTGCAAGGAAGACATAAAAGATATGAAAATAGATGCCACGGCTTTTGTTTCTCTCGCTGCCCAAGCCCTGCACAGGAACCTTTCCCCATTTTTCACACTATGCTGCTAAAGAGCCCGAGCCTCTTTTCATCTGCTCCCCCCTCCTCTCGTTCTATTTACAGCTGTGTTTGCAAGCAGCAGGCTCGCAAATCACTTAATATCCATTAGAGCAGCTCCATTCACCCTGCTAGGCTCCTGCTCTGGCAGCCTTTCCATTATAAATCCTCATGTTCAAGGGTTTAGGGAATCAGCCATGAGCACTTGCTCCGGCAGCCCCCTTTGCCCGGCTGGCGTCCACCACACCCCCCTAACTTGGGCTAGCAATTGCTTCCTTGCTCCCGTAAATGCTCTCCTCCCGCTTTTATTCCCCTGCAATGGCCCCCCCATGCACACTCAGCACCCACAAAGCAGAAGCTCTGGAGGGTAAATCCCAGCTGCCTGCAAGCCAGGTGTAACACAGTGCCTTCCTACGCAGACTGGGTCGAGGGGATGAAGGCATCCCTGTGCCAGCACTGCGTTGGAGCACCCCATGCCCTGTGCCACTGCCCGGCAGTTCTGCATTGGCACGGCTGACCTGTGAAACCTCAGACAAGGGGCAAGGATCTCAGCTTTCATTTGGAAAGAGGTGGCGAGCCTGTCTCTTAGGTCTGGGGAGCAAAGGAGAACCCATTGCTCAAAGAGGTTCAAAACCCGAGACCCCAAAACCAAGCAGAAACACTCGTTAGTTCATTCCCAAGGCAGCCTCACATCTGACGTGCCGGTGAGTAAGAACAGCCTTCGAGGTTCAAGGCCCAGATGTGAGCATTAGAGATTTGCTCAAAACATCTGCAAGTGCACAAAACACCTGCTCCTGCCCCAAAAGCGACATGCCAGACTCAGAGCTTGCCCAGCAGCCCTGGCAGCCGGCCCAGTGATGCTCCCACCTGCTTTCAGAGCAGCTCCCGTGGGGCTGAATCCCAGGGGCATCGCTCAGCTCTTGGCCACTGACCCACAAAGACCCTGTGAAAGGAGATTTTGGGGTGCAGACGCAACCCCAGTGGGAACACAGGGCTGAGCGTCTCCTTGTTTGCATGGGGTCTGCGTCTCCCAGCCCTACTCCTCCGTTTGCTCACAGCTGCAACAGCATCACGGGCAGGACAGAGCTGAGCATCATCTGGGAGGGCAGAGAGGGAAGCGGGAAGGAGGAAATATGGGATAATAACAGGGGAGTAGCGGGGGAGTGGAGAGCTGCCTTTGCGCTCCCGTGGTTTGATAGGAGGAGCCTTATCCCTGCTCACGGAGCGTGCTGCCCATCAGCCTCCGATGCGGGCAAGCGCCTTTAAGCACTTCTACAGAGAAGAGAATAAAACCCAAGCGGGGCTGGAGGAGCCGGTGTCACCGCAGCAGAGGGAAGGAAAACTTCACTCACAGACAGGGAATCCGAGACCCATTGAGGACAAAATCAAACTGGTGAGGGTCAGAGGAGAAAGGTGAGAGCTTGTTGGCTCCCAACCTGCAGGATTTCCCCAGCCTTTCACCCAAGAGCTTCCCACTGTCCTCGGGCAGCAGTCAGAGCTCTCCCTGGGGAACAGGGCCACTCTGAGGACCCAGGGAGACAAAGCACCCAGCAACAAGAGAGACCTGCACAGATGTAAGTTTGGGAGCAATTAGTATTTCATGAACTTTGCCACTCTTAATTAAGCTGCCATGAATAGAGAGCTCTGTGCAGGGGGAAAAGGAGCATCTGAAACACTTTCCATGTTGAAGTCAGGAGTTGAAGGCGCAAGGCTTTTACCTGTCACGCCGGGCTCCGACACCTCCCTTGACAGCAGGATCCTGCTCCAAACTGCCTTCTGCGGCTTGTCCCGCTGCCAGCCGGTTCGCCTGCCTTCACCTGCCCTGGGCTTCTCCCTACCCCAGTTAGCTCGGCACGGGTAGCTGGCCGGGATCTGCATTCGAGTGCAATTGGTGCTGCAGGAAATGCTGAGCTTTAAGTGGGTGTTTACAATGCCAGCAGCATCACCCCATGGAGTTATAGCCATGTGCAGTGGGAATCATCGCGTGTCATTTATTTCACACCAGCATGCACAGGAGCCGTACAAAATGTCACCGCAAAAAATGAGAGTCACACAAAGTTGGCGCATTTTCATATCTTTGCTGAAAGATGAATCAAAATGCTGACTCTTTGCAGGAAAAGCAAGCTCAAACATCTCCTGCAAGCCCACCTTCACCCAAACAAGGCGTCACTAGAATTTCATCTTTGTTATTACACAAGCTCACAGATGTATTAATATAATTTCTTGTAAAGGGCAAGAAGTGAAACCTAAGACTACTTTATCTTCATTTGTTTTGCTGCTGGGCTTTTTGTTGTTGATGGCTGCTGTTACATGGGCTGTTGGGGATGCAAACTGCCACAAAACCACGCAAACTTTCACCAATTGAAACCTCATCAGAAGCCTCCCCCTCCCCAAAAGAGCGGGGGTGTTTGCTGGGTGGGGGGATGAGCAGCAGAGCAGCCGAGACAGCAAATAAATAAGCTGCAAGCAAATAAATAAGCTTGCTGCAGCAGCCCATTGCCGAGGCAGGTACGTTAGTGACAGGGGACCTAACAGACACGGATGCCCCCTCCCAAAAAAATTCAGAGGTGGCACATTATTTCTCAGGCCCATCCAATGTCCCCTACACACATCCCTGCACACACCCCTCCGGTGACAGATTGCTATTATAACATTTATAGTGATTGACGGATGGCATAGCAACAAGTGAATTAAACAGGCGCTCGCTCTGACATGAGTGGCGGTAAATGTCATAAAAGATCAACCATTATATTCCAAACATGGCTTTCCTACTGCTGAGCGAAACCAATTTAGGTGATTTAGTGAAAATGCAGACTGCGGAGAGCACGCAGAGGAGAAGGGGAAGTTTGGAGCAGCGCTGAACTCTGCTCAGAGCCTCGCCAGGAGCCGCAGCGTTGGCATCCATCAGTTTGTATCTATCAGGTACAGGTCCAAGGCCACCCCTTCAAGAGCAGAGGATCCTCTCATCCCCTCAAATAGGAGGGAGACCGTGCACTGGCACTTCTCTGCTCATTTCGTGCCAGGGTACGGCATGTCCTCCCTTCCTTGCGACGTGAGCATCAGTGTGGAAGCGTATGAGGCCAGTAGTGCAGGTGTCAGATTCATCTGCTGGCTGTTTCCAGACAGCAATCCAAGACATCCCAATGCAACCAGCCTCCCAGGACCTGCCTTCCTTGTACAATGTCAGGAGCCAGCTAATAACGTACTGCATTTCACTTGGTGTCCCCAAACAACCCAAGCCATGTGCCTCTTCCCAGCTCCCTCGCCCTCCCCGCACACCACACTCCTCCAAGACAACCCCCCTCCCAAAAAAAAGAAAAATCTGTATTGCCAAGACACCTGCCCTAAAAATAATGTTATTTTGCTGTAGTGCCACTTTAAATCTTGAGCAATTGCAAAACCAATTTGCACTTCGAAACATTCAATTTGTTTGCAGGTGTTTTCCCCTTAAGTCGCACTGGGTAATCAGGGCTGGCAGAGCATGCAGGGGAGCCTCAGACAGGTGCCACAAACCTCAGCGCCGGCTGATCCAGGGATGGTTTGTGAGACATGACAGAAGAGTCACGGGGCCGAAGCAGAGCTCCTGCATTGGGGAAATTAATTTGTCACATCAAACGAATGGGGTGAGATACGGGCTGGCCTGAACAACCTGCCAGTACGCAGGGGGCTCACGCATGTGCAAGTGCAAAGCTTCCCCAGTGCAGAGGGGAGACCCTGGTCCTGGGGACACGGTGAAGATGGAGAGGGATACGGGGGACAGAGAGGGATGCAGAGGAAGTTCGGCTCTTTGCCCATCTGAGAGATGGGAGGTGAGAAAGTTCAAAGAGGGGGAAGGGGCCAAGGGGTCCTGCTGCAGGAGAGCTGCCCTGAGTGAGAAAGGGAAGGGGCTGACAGCAGGGCTGTCCCAAAGCAGAGCATGCAGGGTTAATGAGTAATCAATGGATATTTTAATTAACTGTTCATCAGTCACTAGAAAGTCCCATGTGCCTAATGCCATGAGTTTCAGCTGGAGGGGATGAGAACTCCAGGAACCTCAGCTCTTTGCAGTAAGAGCTCAAATCAGTTATTCAAAAAGCTTACTGCAAGAAAACTCAGTGCAAATCTGAACTTGTTTTGTTCAAGAATTTTCTGATTTTTGTTCTTCTCCCACCCAGCCTCAGTAACACAAATCACCCCCAGTTCCCCCCATTTTCCAAGGGCAGCTCACACAGTGTGCATGGAGGGCAGCATTGCCCAAAGCAGGGCAGCTCCGTCCCACACAGCTTCAGCAAGAACCCACACAAGGGCCTGAAATTGCAGTTCCATCTGCTCCCTCCCATTGTTCAATCTTGGGCCAAAGACAAGACAACTTGCAGCATCTCCCACCGCGATGCCATGCTCCCTGTGCCAGCAGCACGGCCGGCAGCCATCTGCATTTGCCATCGGATGGAGCTCAGCCAGCGGATGCTTGCTTCTCCTACCAACAGCTATTTGCTGTCAGCATGAGGTGCCGTGTCTGGATCCAAGACATGGGATTACCAGTGAACATGGGAGATGCTCTGCTGCATAATGAGGGTGACGGAGCATCCGCGGGCAGCTCGCGACTGCTGACATGGGATGGAGGTGGGATGGAGATGCTGAGACGCAGTCTGCCCACAAGATTTCCCCTTCCCAGCAAGAAGGAAGAGTGACTAACCCCAAACCCAAGTCATACATCAACTTAATCGCCCTCCCTGACACCCAACGCCCCAGTCACTCACCTTCCAGCCAGCTGCTTTAAGGTGTGCAGCTATCGATCCTCCGGATGCCCGTGTGATTGGAGTCTAAAATCTAATGCTTGAGAAGACCAGCCGAGCCCAAACCTCTCAAATCATGTTGACACGTTTAGGAGGTGCTGGGCGCTTCATCCTCCCCAGTCCAATATGTAATTATGTACATGTCACCATGATGTAGGTGTTTGGCAGGGCAATAAAACCCCAGGGGCCCTGACAGCCGGCCGCTGCCGTTCCACACTGCCCACGAGAGCGTTTGCTGCCAATTTCCTTCTGTAGTTAGACTGGAGGAAATAGAGCTCAATAAAGCCGCGTGTGGATCACAGCGGAAAGTTTGTCTTGAAAAACAGGTGGAGGAGATGTCAGAGGGCTGCTGTCACCCTGGGCCTGCACGGGTTTAAGTGTTACTCACTTTCTCTCATTCCTGCTGTAAGGTTACAGCCGGGCAAGGGGAGGTTGCAGGTAAGAGCTGGACAGGGCAGCCTAGGATCTAACCCCACACCTTTCATTTCTTTGCTGCACGTAGATTTTGTGCACTTCAGACAGCAGCAGCCTGATCCCACCAGACCTTGCCATCGTCCAGAAACTGCCTTTCCCTCCCTCCGCACGTTGGGATGCGGACAGATCCCAGGACCGGCTGGGAACGTGGTGCTTCCCAGCCCCTCTCTCTCTCCATGGGCTCCAGGGCAGCCCAGGCACTGTCAGGTCACGGTGTGATGTCCTTTACTGCCTGTCACAGCCCACTGGGCTGGGAAGCGCATAAATGGCAGCTGGGTTTTAGCATGGCACAGCCAGAACCACACCAGCCCTTTGGCCAGCAGCTTCATGCTGGGCTGCAGCAGCAACCATAGCAAATTTCTCCGCAGATTCCCTAATCCCTTCAAAGCCATCGAAGGCTTTGCTGCTGCTCGGGAAGTTCCCCACCAGCCAGTGCTGGGAGCGGGGTGATGGGAGGCAGCAGAGCTACTCTCCTGGCTGGTGTTCCCCCAAAGAGCACAAACAGTTCCCAGGAGCTCAAATCCTCCTGTCAGGGCTCAGGAAGCATAATTTTTCTTCACTAATATATCTCTTGCTTGATGAGCTGTCGATGGCAGGAGGATTTAATCTCCCATACCCTTGCTCTCTCCCAAATCCACTAAGGTGAAGGCACTTTATTACAGAACCACTCAGCTGTCCGTTTCTATCGATCACGCCTTGGCATGGGTGACCTTGGATCGATAGACTGCCGATTATTTAGTGCCTGTTTGCCCACATCAAATGCCAGCAGGGCAGGCACCGGGCTGCCTGCACCCAGCCTCTGCCAGCAGTGAGAGGAGCCCAGCACAGCTCCATCCCCAAGAGCTCGCAGGCAGCAGCAGGGACCCACAGCCAGTCTCTAACACCAACTCAGGATGCTGGGGTTTGCCATCTGGGTACAATTGGTCTCTTTTTCAAGTGGATTCAGGCCTTGGGTTTGATGCGTCCCAGTTTAAATGCCCATGGCCTGCTCCCAGGGTCCAGCCCAGGCAGCACTGCTCTGTTGCGATACAGACCCACCCCTGGCTCTGCCCACAGACCCTGGGCAATCTCCCACCCACAGCTTTGCCTCCCCTACACCAAGATCCCCATCAGAAAAAGGGCAGCGAGACCCATGACAGGCTCAGTGATGCACAATGCTGCTCCTCAGCCCAAGGGTGTGGGCAATTCCACCCACTTTGCTCTCAAGTCAAAACCCTTCTCTGTAACTCCCTGATGATTCATCTGCCTCCAAGAGATGTCCCCTCCAACCAGCTACTGTCTTACTTTTTAATCAAATCCTTTGCTTCCCTTTCCCTTTAGGGGCCAGAGCCATTTTTCTATTACATACTGATTGATCAAGCCTTCGCGAGCAGGCTGTCAGCATCTTCTTGATACTTCATTTCCAATCCCCACACAGCAGGTTGCTGGGCTGAGCCCATTCGCTCCAGCAGCAGCAAACAGATACATAAATGCACGTAATTAAGGAGAGAAGGCAGGGGGAAAATTGATTCTACTTTTGATTTTATGCCCCCAGCTCAAAACCCTGTATCAAAGAGAGGGAGCAGCCAGTGTTAACCCTGAAACACGTGAGCAGAGGAGAAGGAGGATACAGAGGTGAGCCCATAATGTTGCTCAGTGCCAGGAGAAAGACGCTCCATCCTTGCGCTGTGCAAAAAGGCAGGAGAATAGGAGAGTCTCCAGGGCTCCAGCATACCTTGTGCTAATGAGTTGTTTTCCACTGTAAGAAACAAGGAGAACAAGCCCAGATTCTGCTAAACAAGGGCTGTGGCTACAACAGGCCAAAGATCAGCTGCCCCCAAGGAGAATTGCCGACAAGATGGTAAAAACGTGAAATGAAACCCTCTTTTCCCTTCCCCCCTATCGTGGAGCAAATTAAATGACACTGATATGTGCACGTGTGACTAGAAAAGGCATGGTGGTCCCTGGCCTGAGCCGGGGTGCTTCCCCCACTGCACCCTCCGATGACCCAGGCAGACCGGTAGCTGCGTACTGGCCCCTGGGAAGCCAGGACAGGGTGCCCAGGGAGAGGCGATGCTATGTTTCAGCTCCCTGCCCCATGCTGGCTCTGGGTACAGGGAGACTGGAGATGGTTTTGCTCCCCCCACATGCCAGGCAGCCAACAGTCCTGGGACGGGAGCTGTTTGTACTGCAGCAGCTCGGATGCAAAGGGAAGACCTCAGATAATTAACACTGAAAGCAGCTCCACAGCTCCCTCCTGCCCATCTCCTGACAGCAGCGAGCAAAACAGTGTTGTAACAGTGAGGGGAGAGGAGAAAAAGCATGTTTTCTCCCTCGCTCTCTCACGCCTTCCGTTTCTTTTCAATTATCATCTGCTAAGCCGCTGCAGCGCGGGCAGTCAGTGGGACTCCGTGCCCTGGCCCACAGCAGGCTGCCGGGCTCGCAGCGAACTGGGAAGCAGCTTTGGGAGGGTGGGTTGTGCCCGTGCTCTGCAGGACGGACCCAGAACACAAGCCCACCTGTCCAAGTAATGCAAAACCCCCACGCCAGGCTAAGATAGGGGCTGAACAAGTCCATCCTCATTGCTCTGTAACCAAGTCCCATTCCCTCTCCGAGTACAAGCCAGGGGCATGCTGGATCAGGCCACACGCTCCCCCCAGGCCCATCCTTTCCCAGCTGCTGGCAGGCGGCTCATCGCTCCGCAGGCTGCTGCTGCTGTATCACCCGCTGCCCGCTGGCAAAGAGCTGCCTTATCTGTGCAGGCGCGGGAGAGCAGGGCTGCCCTGCCTATCAGCGATCTGCGGATTACCAGGAGCTTATCAGTTTATTAGGGGACAAAAGACACTTAGCAGAAGGGTTCTGAGACAGTGCGAACGGCTGATAAGAAACAGCCCAGCTTCTTAGACACGCCACGTCTGGCACATCACAGGCTGCGGGACCGTGTTACAAAATAAGCGCGTGCACCGAGCGCTTTGGGCAACCGATAGTGCTCATGAAAGTCTAACAGCGCTGCCTTGATGTGGGGGGGGAACATGGCTCCCTCCCTTGCTCCTCTGGCAGCCTGGCTGTGGGACTGGGCTCTCCAAACCTGGGCTGGCTGCCGCCTCCTCCTCTGGCTCCTCTGTGGCAATCCCTGGCCTGCTGGCTGCACCGTCTCGACGCTCAGCCCTGCCATCTCTCTCTGCACTGTGCTATGGAGCCTGCTGGGCTTCAGCCAGGATGTCTGGGGTTCCCCAGGTGGAGTGGCAGTGGGACACACAAGCATTTGTGATGCTCAAGAGCAAAAAACCCAGGGTGGACAAAGAACCAAGGCAATGCACATGAATGCGTCGGTGGAAAATACCGAAGAGGCTTTAATTTTCCTTCCAAACTTTCAGAGAACTCCATTGCTTCTTCTCCTCCCCCTTCTTTTTCTTTTTATTCTATTCCTTTTAATTAACAACGTAATGGAACTCAATCCATTTGCAATCTATTCTGGCAAGAAACAACTCTCCCTGGACTCCAAATGGCCTGACTAATAGGGTTAGAGTCTGTAAAAAGTGCAAGACAAAATTTTTAGCTTCCTCATATTAATTATCTTCTCAGAGCAACATGACCACAACACTACGCAGAGCAACACTGAGCCGCACAGGCTACCAAGGGGATGCGCAGGGACAAGCGAAGGCTGGCTGCCGAGGGGAACACGCTTCGCCGCCTGGTCACACTCGTTGCATTTCAAGGCTTAAAAAAAAAAAAAAAAAACCAAAACAAAAAAAACCCCAAAAAAACCCCACACACACCACACCACCAAACCCCACAAAAAAAACCCAATCTGAATTTTCCTCTGCAGCACAGGATGGACTGAACCCAGGGCACAGTCTGGCTTCACGCCCCTCAAGCTCCCATAACGCGCAGCGCAGTATGACCAGTGTTGCTGGGCAGGGGAAATGGGGAGGGAGGAGGTGCAGAGGGGCTGGGAGATGGGGCAAGCTGGTGTTTTGCCACTATAATGGCAAGAGGGGAACATGGATAAATAGGCTGACAGCTAATGCTATTTAGAGACAGACAGACACAGCAGGTAAATAATGATAATGATCTTCTAACAAGCTTGCATCTGCACAGCACCTTGCCTCCAACTGAATCCCAAAATGCTTTACCAAAAAAAAAAAAAAAAAATCCCAACACAATCCCCCAGCCCTTTACTCTTTTATTGCCTGAACTGAAGGTGTGGTGGGGAAAATACTGACTCATCCTGATGCTTAGCTGCACCCAGCTCTGGGCCAGAGCACCCTGTACCCTCAAGACATCTCCCACACTGCATACCAGGACACAGAGCAGTTTCCAACCAGCCGCCAAGGCCACTCCTGCACCATACCCTCTGATTTTTTCCAGCCAGTTGCCTCCAAGTGCTGGGAACCATCATTTAGGACCTCTTGGGCTGTTTCTTTCGGTATGTGACCTGAAGATGAATGCTCTGATCCAGCCCTTTGCTTTCTCCCAGACTCAGAGCAGAAGCTTTCAACATACCTGTTTTAGGGCTACCTCCAGGTCCCGACCATCCTACAGGTTAATCACCATTGTAAACCTGAGCTGTTATGACCTCTCTGTAGGCTGGGAATATACGTGTTCCCCCAAGCTATGTCCTCAAAGCACTTGTCTCCATAGACCTTTGGAGGTAAAAGGTGAGTGGTCAGGACTACTTCTTCCAGTCCAGCTCTGCTCTAATTTCCAACTCTATTTGTTCTATTGAGTGGTTATCAAGTTAAAAATGCAAGGACTATAGATTTCTTTCCAGCTTAAATATCTGAAAACAAGTGTGCTAATGAGCAATCTGACCACCATAAAAATGATTACTGACAGCACTTCAAGGACCCAACTTTACTGCCTTTAAAACCACTAACAGCAGCAGAATACAACTGATTGTCCCAGAGCCATCAATCCAACCTTGGCCAAGGAGAATTTCTAGATGAATGCTTATAGGAGAAGAAAACAAGCAGAGAGGAAGAAAGAAAAGCCAGGAGTCAAATAATCTCTTGCCAAAGTGGTTCCAATCCTTCTACGACTATTGCATGCTTAAGAAAGAGGCCAAAAGATAAGATTTTCAGATGTTCTCTTCCACCACTGCAACTCAGCATGGCAAAGAATAACACTCCAGTTGCTTTCAAAGGCCTTCTTGGCGGCCATTGCCATCCTTGCAGCATTCAAAGCATCTTCTAACAATGTCCAGTACAAGATCTCAGGGTCTCCTATCAGCTGTGGGCCTGCTGATATGGCAGATATCAGCTATGGGTCTGCTGACCCTAGAGCAGCTCCTGGCAGGGTCTTCAAACCATGGGGTTGCTAGCACATAAAAGAACAACGTAGGAGTCGGAAAAGGGGAAGGAGACCCAAGAACTTTGTGTCAGTTGGAAGCTACATTAAACCCAAGGAGGGCTCGCTGAGCCCCAGCTCTCATTGCCGGGAGAAAGAGAGGTTTCCACAAACAAGCAGTCCATGCACACGTGATCTGGATCTAGTATAGAGATTAGCAATGCTCTGTGAGCACACGCAAGCTGAGATTTATAAAGTCACTCCCTGAGCATCTTAATCTCTTAGTCCACTTTTCATAAAACCTTGACATTAAAACATGTTTACACATTGTTTTGTATTCGCTGGGAACTTGTGGCTTCAGCCCCTGGCTGCCATTCCCTGCGGTCGCAGAGATGGCCTGGCTCTTGGCTGGAAAGGCAGCTTCCCCCTTGCAGCAATGCAAATGTCGACAGACTGTGAGGCAAGATGGGGCAGGAGGCAGGGGGCTAACAGAAACTAGAGACCTGGCTTTGGGGATTTACTGTGCAGATTCAGGGCAGATGCTTCATGCAGCTAAAGACAGGAAGGAGGCACTTACAGGCAATGATGGATACACAGACAAGGCAATACCACTTCCACCTTCTTGGCCCTTTGGGCTCACTCTAACCCAACAGGACTGGCTGAAAGCCATGGTCTCCAAAAAGCAGACAAACCACCCACTCCTCACAGCTGAGGGCTCCCATGCAGATTTGGGAGCAGGACCAACAGCAGGGAGAGAGGCTGGCCTTGCTCCCAGCCCCTAAATTCACCTGACCACCTGCACACGTGGAGGCTGAGGATGATGCTAGTGCTGCTCTCCCACGTGTCAGCTCTCCTGTTCCATCCAAGTGTGAGCTCTGCGTCTTCCCAGCACCTGGGACAATGGGGATTTGAACTTCTTTCTCATAATAAGCCTGAACCTTGAGTTGCTTCTCCGTTCATATGGGCAGGAAGAAAAGGGTACAGATAGCCAGAGACTGCCATCAGCTTGACACCTCCCCCAGCTCCATGTTAGGGGAAAAAAAAAAAAAGCTGAATCTGAACAGGACCAGCCCCAGCGGTGCCTAGAGCATCCTGCCACAGGATCTGCAGCCCTTGGCACCCTAAAGCCAGCCCTAACCATGCCCCAGCCATAGCCCAGGATGCTTCCTCAGCACAGACAGGGTAGTCCATGGCATCCAACACCCTCCCTTCAAAGAGGAATTCACAGGATGGCATTTTAATCTAGAATAAGCAATCTAGAGTCTTTCTTGTCGCAAACCCGACCAGGCTGACACAGAAGCATAACAGAACTGGAGGTCAATGAGGAGAGCGTGTAACCTTTTGAGGCTCCTGGAACCAGACAAGGAGCCTAATTGGAAAGGCTGTTCTGAACGGCCTGACAGCAGCGACGGGCACAAAGCAGGCTTTTGCTGCTTCAAGGGAGGGAGGAGCACAGAGGAGGCAAAAGCCAGGGACCAACACCAATCGCAACGAAAACTGGGGTGGGGGGTCCATCACCTTCTTCTTGCGCACTGAGCAGGAGCAGTGCCTTACTCCATAAACGCCGTCCCTGTGCTCCGCAGTGCTGCAGGGACCCTACTGACCCAGGTACAGCCAGAGCCTCAACAAGGGCTTTTCCTGCTGGAGATTTCCTCCTACACCCTCACACACCCATCAGGCAACGAAGCTAGGCTTGGCAAGTCCTGAGGAGGGGAAAAAAAAAAAGAAAAAAAAAAAGAAAAAAAGATCAAATCACAGAGCTACTAGGATACAGACTTCAGCTTCGAGGTATTTAACAAAATCCTGCCCTTCTCCAGTGCCTGATGACTGATGTTCCAGTTTATGCTGCCCATCTGTTAGGATATAATGCTTACTGGGGCGAGGGGAGGGAGGGGGGGGCATTAAAAAAAAAAATTCCTGCACCATTTAAAACACAGTATGGAGATTTATAGGTATTTCATATGCCCCTTTGTTCCTCTCGTGATTGGCCCTCTTAGGGTGCTGCTTGGTTTTTGCAAGCAACCACCTATTCTCTCTCTGCCATCATTTTACAGCCAATAAAAGGGAGAGGTGCCAAAGACAAAGTTATTTAACATGTAGTTCTAACATCCTCTGGAACAGACAGACAGGAGGGACAGAGCCAGCACAAGGCCGCGATCCGAGCACAGATGAGATGATCTCCCCGTGCCCTGGCATGGTCAGCAGCTCCTGCGCTGGCACCAGCGGGGCTGGCTTTGCCTGGCATTGGGAAGGGCTGCCACAGGGATTCTCCCTGGGACAGCAGAGCATTTTTAAACCTCTCAGGAGCTGGAGCAAGCCTGGAGCCTGCTCGCAGGAGAGGAAAGGGTATGCATTGTCTGAGGGCAGGCCTTGGATGGCAAATCAAGTCAGCGTTCATGCAGGGAGAGTGCAGAGATGCGTACTCTGCCCTCTGTCTGGCTCGGCACTGCTGCCAGGACTTTATCTGGGGAGCGGGCAAGATAGCTCTCACCTCCCCTCTTTTTACTGCTGTCACCAGCAAGAGAGAGGAACTGGCTCTGCCTTCTCTTGCCCAGCTTCCCTGTGCCGAGATACCGATGTGTCCCATCCCCTCCTGCCAGCCCTGGACATGAGGAGACCCATGGGCTAGTGGGGAAAGCAAAGATGCATCCTACAGCTGCTAGGTAACAGGGAACACGCTGGCCTCATCCTCTGGTCCTGGACACCGCAGGGCAGTGGGCAGCACTGCCAATGCGCATGTCCCCAGGCAGGTCCCTGCCAGATCCATTCACTGCAAAAGCAGGTCGAGGAGGCAGCTGTGAAGGATGCAGGAGGGTGCTCGAAAACGGCAGCGGTGACTCAGCCACCTCCTGCAGCCACACTCGAAATGAGGTCTCTTTCTACTCCAGAGCCAAAGGGACTCTCTTGCCTTGCTGACAGCATGAACAGGCCACAACAGCACAGGCACATACACTATTAAAAAGGTTTTTCTTCTGGTTAAGATTGAATGAGGCCAGAATTGCAGGAGGAGGAGGAAGCCAGCTTAAGCCCAGACTCAAGGCGTAAGCAAGAGATTTGTATGCCATGGCCCAGATGCCAGCACGGAGATGGAAACAGAGCTGGTTTGAGACACAGCTCAGGGTCACGTCCTGCGTTTGTCACTGATCTGCTGTCCCTTGGCTTCGCTCTTATCCTTTGTCTACCCATCTTGTCTGTTTAGACTGTAGCATCTTTCACAACTGCTAAGAGCACATCCCCACCAGCATGGATAGCTCCATTTTAAGAAGGCCTAATTGCTGTTAGGACCGCTGGAATAGAATCGTTAGTACAAATAAAAAGGAAAATAAAAAGGGAGCGGGAAGGGCAACAGCCTTCCCACTGCTTTCCTACCCATCCTCAAGAGCCCTGCATCTGCAGCGGCCAGGGGTCACGGTCTCTATGCAGTCCTGCAGAACTGCGGGGGTTTCTGTCCTCTGCAATCAGCCAGGAGCGAACAGAAAGTTCCCAATCCCAGAGAAGCAGCAGCACACGGCCATCCAGCCTGACTCAGAAGAAAACACAGAGGGCACACTAGGATACAGAAAACACACTCCTGGCTTCAGATGAATTAGAAGTGAACCATAAATTGCTCAAACCATTGCAGGGGATGAAAGCAACTTCACTACTGACTAATTGGTGTTCAAAAGCAGCCCAGCTTTGAAGATAGGTTTTGCAAGAGCCACCATGGGCATTCTTGCCCTGGCAATTCCAAATCAGATTTGCTTTAAAAACCCTCCTGCATTTGTAAGCCTTGCTGCCCAAGCCCTGCGCTCCTGCTGGGATCTGAAAGCCAAAGGCTGATCTGGCTGGCTCCGATCAGCCACCTGTAATGGGTATCCTGCCACATGAAAGCAAGTTACTCTGGCTGCTTTTCAGAAAGCACGCAGGGATCCAGCTCCTCTGCTGGCACCTATGGCTGGCTCGGCAGGGCCAGTGGGATGGACAAATTGCAGCCACCAGATCTGGCTGACACAGGTACAGAGGAGCCCACACTGACAAAGCAAGAAAGGGCTGGTTTTATACAGTCACTTTCTTGTCCCCAAAGGCTGAGAATTCAATCCCGAGAGCTTTTGAAATGCTGGATAAGTCCTGCCCTCACACCCAGCACAGTTCACGCCTAGCACACAGGGTAAGGAAAATTTAAGAGCCAGGGAGGTTAAAGCATTTCCCCTGGGTCCCAGCAAGTACAAGACATTGCCCTGCTACACTGAACAGGGCTAATCCAATTTCTCCTCCTCTCCTATCTTTACAGCCCAGGTCCATAGCTTCCTACAATGGGCTGGGAAAGGAGTTTCAGGCAGCCGCAGAGCACCTCCCAGCCCTGTGCAAGTCCAAACTCTTCAGTCCTCTGCAGCTGGGTTATGCAGAGGAAGGACAGAGTGTGACAAGGGAGCAACGCACACACATGAGCAAAGCACAGATTGTGAAGCCCTCCAAGGGCCCTGGCCCAGGCCACAGGGAGGAGGGGAGGGACAGAGACAAGGAGGGAAAGCCACACCTCCTTCTAATAAAACACACAGATTTTGTTAGCTAGAAAAATCAAATGGCTTTGCAGGAGAATGAAATCCAGGGAAACCTGCCCGCACCGGCCAGATGTAAACCACAAGCCGCAAAAGTGCCAGAGTCCTTGACGCACCTGCCAGATAGACACAGAGCATCGCTCTTCTGCTCATCCCAGCAGCTTCTTTCAGTTTAAATTATCCAGCGTCCGTCCAAAAGAGGTGCCACGTACCCAAGGCTGTGTTCTTAGACCACCTCTTGCAACGGCCTTGTCAAAACCCCAGTTACATATGCAAACACTGTACGCGGCCATCCTTGGGAAAAGGCTGGGAGCAGGTCACAACCCAGGTCTGCATTTATCCAACTCAGAGGCTCTCCAACCCACACAGAGAGTTTTCCCCACCAGGAAGCTTCGTGCAGAGCTGCAGGCTGATCCACACACAGAAATAACTCAAGGTTGGTGGCCCTTTTGCACATAAAGCTGTGTTGTATTGAACAAACAGTGGCACAGGGAGGGGAAAGAAGGAAATAAAGGCCAGTGGACCCAGAGGGATCACTCCAACTCCACACTTTCTCTTGACTCTTCTGAGCATTGGTTTCTAACAACTTCCCTCCCCATCTCAACCCAGAGCAATTCTCTCCTCTCCCCCCGTGCTGTGGGCTCTGACAGTCTCCAAGTCACGTAGCACGGCCAACAGAAATCGATTCGTGATGAATCAGGCGGTTCATTGGCGACATGGATTGCCACTTTTCACAAATAATGCTTGGAGATCACGCAAATACATCCGCCAAGCAAAACACTTCAGAGAGCCTTCGCAAGCAATTAGCATCCCCGGGCTCCCACCGGGGAGCATGGGACATTAAAGGGGACATGCTCTGCACAAGCACAGAAACTCAGATTGGTTTGTTGACACCGGGAGATTAGTGTTTTTCTCCTTGCTTGCAAGACTGTTTGCTCCCAGTTCCCAGTGAAGGCCAGAGAAGTCTCACGCAGAAGGAGCTGTGTTTACTCCATTTACACAGTCTGTCTCAGGGGACTCTTTCCACTCTTTGGTTTTGCCAAAAGAAGGACCCATCTTTGATTCTCAGCCCTTCCCATCACCTCCAGGTCAGGCCTGGCCATCCTCACAGCCTCTATCCAACACGCTACCACCCCAGGAGACCAGGCAGTACAGTTACCATCCTTGGCAGACAGAAAACGCAGGCACGGTCTCAAGCCTCGGCAAGACACCAGCTCCCATTGAGTCCACAGGGATCGTACATCCTCAAATTCCCTTGCCACTTTGGATCTGCGTAAGGGACCTGCGCAAGTTTGTCCAGGACAATTGATGGGGAAGGGATGAACCTCCATTGCCTCACACCCTGCTCACCAGTGCTTCAGAGCTCCAGACCGTCCTTTTTTCACCTCCATCAGCTGTTTTATACCCTCCTCCATTCCTGGAGAGGTGACCTGCAGAAAGTTGGTGCAGGATACCCTGCTGCCCAGCAGAGATGGGAGTAATCATGCCAGTATAAACACTAGGCTGTATAATTAAAGCAGTGCATTGAATGAACTCATTTAAGTCAGCAATGGGTCAAGGCAAGAGTCATGTGCCTCCGTCAGACCTGGTGGAAGGCCTAGAGAGAGTTGTGGGAGGAAGAGAGGAAACCCTTTTATCCTAATTAAAGCACAACCAGGCAGAGCTCAGGTACCACCTTTCCGACACCTTCCACCAAACTGCTTAATCACGGACAAATAAGTTTCTGTAATTACAGCAGGAAGTGATTTATCTTGGGGTCCAGAGGTTTAGTAGCATGACCTGAAGAGAAAGCTGGTGTCAGCAAAGTGGATAGCTTACTTGCCAGGGGATCTCCGAGCCATGCAGCTGAGCTCCGAGTCTCTAAATCCCTCCCCAATCCATTCCAGAGCCAGTAAACATCATGTTTATGTGTGCTCAGCAGATCCCTCCGGGGATCGTCTGTTGTGTGCTGTCTGGCACCAAACCACTTCTCCAGGAGGGAGCAGGAACATCCTTGGGAAGGGAGGGATCAGCAGCAGGTAGGCAGCTGCCTTCTCCACGCACAGACAGTTTTGCCCTGGCTGAGCAATCTAGCCCCAAGGCTGTCTATTTTTCCCCCCCCACTCAAGACAAATGAAGATGTTTCTTCCAAGCTAGAACGGGATTTGGCCACTAGGCTACCCCAGCTTAAACTTTTTCATGCAGCATTTTTTTGTCACAGCCTCGGAGAGCCAGACAGGCCATGGGGGCACTTCTGTCCCCAGTCACAAATACCCAGGAAAAGTAGTGAAAAGGTGCACATGCAGCAGCTCCCCCTTCCCTATATTAATCACCTGCTTCTGCAAAGAGCTGGAATAGAAATTCCTCACCTTCGCTAGGGTCTTGTCTCAGCAACTGCGTTTAAGTCAATATTCATTTGCTGTATGTGGCAACTTTAGTTAGGTACTCAAGAAAACAAACACTCCTGCACTGCACTGTCTGGGAAAAGCAGGTTTTGACTTAGCCACATCTCCAGTGACTTGCTGTGGAAAGGTCCGGAGCACATGCTGCTTTCGCTAGCAACCCAGGGAATTGCGTACTATTGACTTTAGTCAGCAAGATCAACATAACGTTTGTTTCTGTGCATGGTACCGGCAATTTAGACTGAGCAAAAGGGTCTGCAGCCAGCAACCCTAGCCCAGTCCTGCTCAATGATTTACACATGCAAATAGGCACAATCATTTCATTCGAAAGCTCAGCATGAATTTTCCATCTCTAAAGCATCTCCAAGGAAAACAGAGCCTAGAATTCATTCATGACAGGCCATCACAGAGTCTATTTCCTAGTCCCCGGCTCAATGTCCCTCAAAATCAAGAGGAAAATCGTTTCCCTCAAGCTCTGGGTTTGGAATTAAGTGCCAGATCTTGCAGAGCAGTCGGGACCCAGAGCAAATTCAAGGGGCTGAACACTCCCAAAAGCTGCCTGTCCAAAGGCTGCCCCGGGCAGACAAGCTGCCCGCAGCCACCAGTGCTTTCTTTGGCTGCCACAGAAGCACACTCTGGCCTTTTACTACAGTCTCCCCTTTTTTGCGCAGAGCCTCTTCCCATGTAACTTTTCAAGTTAAAAAGTGAGGGACAACATGCCCTGAACCCATCCCTGGCTAGGCCAGCTGTTATTCTTCAGAGCAGCTCCTCCTTTCTAATTTAAAAGGAGGGGGGCACACAACATGACCAACCCACCAAAAAAACACCAGCATATTGTCACTGTCATGCCAACAAGCCCCCATGAAGACAAGATGCTGCTCTCGTAGCTGCTGCATACATGCGAGGAAGGGAGCAGAGGCCAACAGAGCCCACATGCAGCAAACTACCTCACACTTTGGACATCTCTGCTGATCAGCTATGAGATGCAGAGATCTGTCACTGCCTACCAAAAGCTGGGTACATGGTCCTGAGCCCAACACAGCTCCCAGTAACTCTTCCTATTCCAAATGCATATAGTAGATGGGACTGGAGGAAAACAGAGCTGAAACAACATGATGGACTGTGCAGGCAGTCCACAGCAAAGCCAGGGTTAGAGCCAAGGGCTCCCGTCCCCCAGCCCAGCCCCATGCGGCTGCGGTCAGCCAAGTGCCAAGAAGCAAGAGCTCACCAGGGAAGCTTCTGAAGTGCATTTATCAAAGCAAGCTGGATAAATACTGCCACTGCTTAACAGTCCTCTCATAGGCATTTACAAACCCAAGCACTCTAACGTGAGGAGTTTATCTGGCAAAGCGCTTTCTTCTGCACTGGACACTGCTGGGAGTTTTGCAATGCAAGTCACAGGCAGCGAGGCAAAATCCAGCTCAGAAGTTCTGCCAGATTCAGAGCAAGAACCAGAGCAAAACCTGACACCAACACCGCTCACAGAGCCTGTGTATGGGCATTACTGGCATCCCCCACCACCCCGCTCCCTGGGAGACGGATAAACCCTTGGTTTCACAGCAGGAAGAGAGAAGCAGCTCGTGCAGAAGTAGGATTAGAGCTGCGGACCACCTCTCGTGGCAGGTTTGCCTGAAGGGCTGAGCAGGGTCTTGGCTGCACACCCTGGAAATCCCTGCAAGTGGCAACTCACGTGCTCGGTGGGAAGCAGATTGGTCCTTTGGATTAAACTGGCAGAAGCATAAAAAAAAATCAGAAGCTTCTGTTACACCCAAAAGCAGCAGGTTTATGCACTTTTGGAAACACTTCCTCTGAAGAGCGGACTAGATCAATCCATAGATAGAAATCACAAGCAAAATACAGTCAGTAGTCCCCCATCTTATTCCACACAGGATCACATGCAAAAAAACCCCAAACCAAAAAAACCATTAGAGTCAGGAAAGCACAGCAGGAACAATGAATGCTTGATTTCCCATATTTTATTTTCCCCACCAGCAACTTCCAGATCAAAACCACTCAGTTTACAAGCAACAGCAAGTGCATTTTGCACCCGCCCCCAACCCCTCTCCAGCTCAGGCTGGGGTCTGCAAGTCAGGTTCAGCTCTTTCCACTTCACTTTCCACCAAACCCCCAATACAAGATCCTCACATCAGAGCCGCATTTCCAACTGCTTTGTTAACACAGAGGGCAGAGGAGGCTCCATCTCCCTCCTCTGCAGCTGCAGTCCACACTGCAAAGAAGAAAATTTAAAAAACGGGGGGGGGGGGGGGGGAAACCACTTCATTTGTCTCACTCAGGACAACTCCCTGAGTCGCCCTTGTTACAGAGCTGGTCCTGGGGACCCTGGCAATGACCCCAGCACCTGATGCTTTAGCTGCAGCCTCTGTGCGGTGAGGAGGACAACCCCTGCCTCCATGCTCTGTCCAGAACTGGGACCAGTGCAGGACCTGCACATTAATTAAAGGTTAATGAAGAGGATCAGAGATCAGACATCAGTGCCCTCTACTGGGACCAGTCAGAAGGGCTTATGGGGGAGTGCTGGGCATCCTGTACAGCTCCCAGCAGAAGGGCTGGACGTACCCAGGCTTGGGAAGCCCAGGTTGGTGCAGGATAGGTGCGATACCCACTCCGGAGTCTGGCAGGCAGCATGCCCTCCCCGGGCACTGCACAGGCTCCTTCCTCCCAGCACCCCATCACCATCGCATCACGTCACCTCCCCTACTGCCTCCCCACACAGCCCCGTCCCCGAAACTTCACATTTAAGACTTCTGCCATCAGGCAGTAGGAAATCAAATGGTCTTATCAGAGAGCATTAGGACTAACATGCCTCGGCCCGCTGCCTTGCTACTGAGCCGTACTCCAGCCGGGCTCAGCGCCTCGCAATCTCCTCGGCAAGGCACCTCCGTGACTCTGAGCTGAATCGAGTTTGACAGTGCTCAGCAAAAGAAGATCCCAAGGGAAAGGAAAGGAAGGTGGGTTTTACAATTTATAAAACCACTTTCAGTTTGACTGCATTAGTTTTGCCTTAGGCTCCAAAACATGACGAAAGCCAGCCAGCAAGAGAGGGTGAGTGGGGAATGGGGGAGGGAGAGGGGGGATGGCAATGAAGGAGAAAGCTGTAATTTCAATTCCTGGAATTCACTTTTAATGCTAGCTGCTGAATACAGTAAACACACTCTCGAGTCCAGGGAATAAGCATTGATTTTTTTTTTTTTGCAAGTGTTCCAGTGAAAAGCTTCAAATCAATCCTGTTCTGTCAGACACTTTTGCCTCTTGGCCTCCAATTACTCACTCTCCACATCCACCCTTCCCTTATCTCACCTTTGCCGGGCACACCTGATGCTGAAAGAGCACTATTTTACCAGGTATCCCGCCCTGCACCAGCCAGCGGGGCCAGGAGGAGCTGGAGGGGTCCACGGGGAGCCAACGCAGCACACACAACATCAGCATACAAGAAACTTTGCCTGCAAAGTGCACGTGGGAGCGCGGGACAGCCAGAGTGCGGAGAGAGTGTGCATGTGTGGGGGTGTTTCTTCCTCATCACAGCTCCATACACATCACGGGAAATGTTTTGAAGGTTCAGTCAAGCTCTGCACACACACGGGGCTTTGTTTTCCCCTTGCCTCCTTCTACCCCACAGGGATGCCTCACAGTGAGGTGCTGAGCCCAGGCTGGAGCCCTGGGCTGGGCAAAAGGCACACAGGAGCTTTTTGGTTTTTTGAACTGAACCTTCAGAGGCTGCTGCACAGAATCACCAAGGACCCAGTTCCAGTGGGAGCCTCCTCTCCCACCTGCCTCCCAAAAAGTCCTCCAGCTCTCCAGGTGCCACAGTATCAAAGTTTCACTTGTATTCCCAAAGCTTCATTTTTCAGTGATGGCTAAATCAAGGCAAAAGACTGGATTTTCATTCCAACCAGTTGTAGGCTTACTATTAACATTTGGTCTCTCCCAAGTTTCTCAGAGGCAGAAGCTAAGGGGGAAGAGCTGTGTACGGTAACACAAGCATAGCCACAACTTCCCCTGCTTGAGTAATACAGGTCCCAGCGAGTTCTACCGGCTGCAGGGTCCCAGCTGGCAAGCTTCATAGCAAACAAAAAAAATTTCACTTAGCCAGGGAACAACTCAACACTCCTCTTGTAAAATCTTTACAGCGTTTCTCTGCAGAAGTTACAATAGGCATGGCATTGACTTTGATTGTCTCTCTGTGACCAATTCGGGAAGATAAGATGTGCGAGAGAAGAACCACTCGTGAACTATTTGTTGTAGGGTTTTTGATGCTTCCTAGGACTCTACCCCCTGGATTGCAGCATTTTATTAATTTGCTCCAAACAGAGGAAGGAATACTAGGTAGAAAACAAATCTAGATTGTGGGATAGGGACAGTAAGCCCCATCATCACACAGAGTACGAGACACATGCAGTCTCCTGTAAACTCAAGGTGAGGCAAAGCTAATTATTTGTCATGTTTTAATTCCAGGTGAGCCTCAAACAACTGCTCGCCTGCTCCCATAGCAAAGGGAAAGCTTCAGCTCCCCATGCTCATGGCATGCTCTCATACCGTAGAGGCAAGGTGGGACAGTGCTCTGCCAGGGAAACAGCACCCATCACCCACCCACGCAGGAGTGCAGAGCTGTCCTTATGTCACGCTTACAGGAACTGATCAAGTGCATCCCACTAGAAAACCACAGCTGAAGTTTCCTAGGACAAAACTGAGTTCTGTGCTTCTCCAAAACAAACACTGACGGAAGCAGACACTCGCACCCCATGGGCTCCCGCCACACGTGCTTTTCCTGCCTACCTGCTTGTCCCACACAGATCAAGATCCCCTGGCACAGAGAATTTGCTTTCACAAACCTAACTGCAAACGTGAGGAAGAGTTACTATTGTAGTGACATGACCTTCAGCTTTCCACAGGCTAGACACTTCCTTCTGACAGCTCCCACATTCACCCTCAAATTATATGTACTGTATATGACTGTTAAGAATAATCACAGTATTTGTAGTGGTGTGTTAGGCACCAAATTATGTATAGGCAAAGCAATTAGTACCACTATTTTCTATCAAGACAATTTGCAGCAAGCATAGCATCTTTTCACTCCCCAGCCAGGAGCAGCATTGCGTGAAATCTTCAAAAACAAATATGTTATCAGAAGTCTCAACAGCAGAGCACAGAGGGTGTTGTAACAGCCTTGATAATTCTTAATTCTTCTCACCCCAACGCCTTTCCTTTCTGTCCCAAGGGCCTTCTACTTCGAGCTTTGACTGCACGTTGCTGCAGCCGAGTTGTGTACCTAGCACTTAATGGCAAAAAGACTTCTGCTGACTACCATCTCTAGAGAAAAACCTGCTCTTTAGTTGATTTTGATTTTTAGTAAACAAACTTATCCATCTCAATTCCCTGTCCTACAAGCCTTCAGTCTCAGTCTCACATTCAGAGTCCCGTTTCCCAGGAGGAAGCAAGAATATGCTCAAACGATACACAAAATCTGTGCCTTTCGCTGTTACCAGAGTCTTGCCATTGGTAAGACCTGCTCTGCGTCCAGGTCCATCCAGTGTCTCACACAACAGAAGCTCGATGCTGCAGCAGGTCCAACGCAGTCCCAAACCTTTGGCCCATCAGGGATAACTTCTCTCCCTCCTTTTATCCATGGATCTTCTCCAAAAAGCCAAGCACCTGCCTTCTAAAGCCTGCCCAAGTTTGAGCTAGAAGGCACTCTCCTGTGCTGTGCCCTTAGAAATAACAGATCTAACACGGTTATTAGCACAGCCAAACCAAGAGGAAGATTACTTTAATGGCAGATAGTCCCATGGGGTAGCGAGGAAATATCACAACTTCTTCTAGGGAGATCGGTCTGGGGGCCGATGAGCAGCTTGTAGCAATGATGGAGAAGACAGGGCGCAGCAACTGCAGGGAAGGAAGCAATGAAGCTTTGGAAGTAGGGAAACAGGAATGCTGGTGCCCTTGATAGCTCTCCCTCCAAGGTTGATGGAGCTGCCAGGAGGTACAGCATGTTCTCTCCTATTGATCTATCAATGTCTGCTTTACAGAAAAGGGATTACTCATTTCTGATAACATAGCAAGGTTGCCACTGATGAAAATCAATGGATCTGAGCCACCCAGCCTTCATTTAATTAGATCACACTGTAAATACGTCGGGAGCAGAGGAGATACATTCTCCACGACCACCTCCGCTCTGTGTTCCTCTCACCAGTTTTAGACAAGTATCTTCCTGGGATTATCAAGATAAATTGACTTAACCAACAGACTTTTACTGTCTGTTCTGTAGCCAAAGAAAGGAAAAAGTTTACTTCTCCATCACCTTGGTCCACAGCTGGTAAAGCCAGCCACAAAGACACTAGAGATGTGCAAGCAAATTACTGGCTATTAGCTCTGTGGGAAGGTGGACTGGATTAAGACTGAGTGTGAGATCAGGCAGCTTTTTACAAGCTAAATAAGCAACAAGCAGTTTGAGAGAGATTTCTCCCCCTGTTTACAAGGCCAGCTAAGGCCAGGTTAATTAATCTCTCTTTCCAGTTGCCCTTCTCACTAGGGCTTGTTCTCCACTTTGAGCAAAGCACCCGAGACAGCTGCTCAGATCTCTCACATTGCAGGGTGATGAAAACAAAGGCACAGATGAAAATTGCTTTAGAGCTTAGCCTCTCAGAGAAAACAAACGTGCCCATGCTGTAATTAGGACTAGGCATGCAAAAAAGAACCAGATCTTTGACTGGTGTTTAACCAAGGATAGTAAATAAAAATAACAGCAATCCCTTCCCACACACACAAAAGAGGCAAAGAAAAGGCAGGCCTATTTTGCTGAAGCTCACATAAGAGGTTGGTTCATCTCTCTTGATCCTCATACAAAGGCAGATCCCAGGCACAGACTGTGGTTCTGTGCATGCTAAAAACCAGCAGCAATGCCGTATCAAAACAAGACATTCAAACACACACTTCTCCCCCTGGGGAGAGCTTATACACAGCACAGACAGGCAGTTACGGTGTTTCATGAATTGCTCAGAGCTATTCAGATCCAACAACCATGGCTGCAATACAGAACATCATCTTAAAGTGGTGGCACAGCCCCCTGCAATGCTCCCAGCCAGCAGCAAGCAGCTGGGTTAGTGACATGCCAACACTTCCATTTGGAAGCTGCCCTTCCCGCTCCTCCTCCAGACATGTCTTGAGGCATTTAGTAACAGTGATAAGTCCTCACGCGTTTGTTTTAATGAAAAGGTTCCTAGCAATATTTGTTTTAACTTGCCATTAGCAGCACAATTAGAGCCGCAAGGCCAAGCTGAACAGTGCCTCAGCCAGTCCTCTCTGCACAAACACTGCCTCCATCCTCTTCTCTTCAAGAGGCAGCACATCTCAGCTCCCTTCCTAGCACTTATGCAGAAAACAGAAGGCAAAAGTGCAGCAGACACCAGCACCAAACATTTCCATAGCCCTGCAGTAGGCCATGAGTTAAACCGATGAGCTGCGGTGCACTTTTAACACAGCTGGTAAACATATATGTGCAAGTCTCCTGTCTATGAAGGACTCCAGAGAGCTAAAAGTCTCGGAGTTTGCTGGTGGTTTGGTAATGGAGTTGATGGGCAGCGTGATCTATCTGGCTGTCCAGAAACATCAGTCAGCATCAGGATTTGCCCTGTCCCAAAAGAACATCTCTGCTCTCACAAAACCCCTGGAGGACATAATCCGCAAAAGGCCAAACAAAACAAGCAGCGGGTCAGAGGGTTGCAAGAGCTCTCCTGGCACAGCTACCTCACTGGTAGGAGAATCTGCAGATACAGCAGGGCTAGCAAACCTTTTCTCCCAAGAGACAGGCTACCAGCCCTGCTGTCTTCCACCTCTTTCAAGGTCTCCCTTCCAAGCATGTCTTATCATCTGTCAGCCCCGTGTGCAAGAGGCCGGTGCCAAAGTCTTGAGTCACCAGGCTCACATCCCTGCCACAGCCTGGCAGGTCCCTGCAAGCTGGGGACACAGGGAAGGAGTACAGTCTCCATGCATGCATGCTGCTCCTCAGGATCCGGGCATGATCTACAACCCACTTGCTAAAAGACTGATGTGTTCCACAGAGGAATAAGACATCCTTAGCAACATCTCTTCCTCCTCAGCAGGGGTGACCTAGAGGAATTGCTAAAATATGCTTTTCTCTGGGTTTTTGCAAGGGCTCTGCTGACAAAAGGACAGGCTGCAACTCCAGGGAAAGAGGCTGTGGAGTGAGGCACTCATCCTACGAACAAGGGGGCAGAAGGCAAGGGCTGCCTGATCAGGAGTTGTCAGCAGTTTTTAGTTGGAAAGATTATGGCAGTGATTCTCAAGGTAAGGGCTCTCTAAGAAAAAAAGGACAAGGGAGGGAAAAATACCCTTATTGCTAGATTATCTTATTTCTTAGACCCCTTGTTATCAATTGCTTTGAGATATGGCCAGGGATGTCAGCAGGCAACTAGTACTCCTTCATACTGGCTGCAGAATAACTCCAGAACAGGAAAACTGCCCCATCCCAGCGACCTCAGTGATCGACTCCTCTTTTTCTATTGCTCTTTGTCAGGGATAGAGAAAGAGTAAATGAAGCATGCACTAAAAAAAGAATAAAAGTCAACAGAAAGACTGAGTTAAGTTACAAAATAACACATCTCCAAGACCTTGATTCTTTTCTCAAATGTGGTTCAAATTGGCTAATGTGTTAAAAGATTACTGGGGTAGAAAGAGTAGGATAAACGGACAGAATGCAATCACAAGTGCCTCATTTCTCTTGGAAGCTGTATTAATGGACAAGAAGTGCTTTTGCACATAGATAAGCCCAAAGCAAAGGGTTGCAGTAAGGAAGACAGAAGGAAAATGCCTTCCAGGATCAATGCCTTCCTGTTTCACTAGCAGCTTGTCCCTTCTCTAGGCCTTCTCTAGGCTTCCCCACATCAGCGTGCACACAGCCCTCTGCAACGAAGCCAACTTCCCTGTCACACTTACACAGCAACAACTGATCTGCAATTAATCATAATGCCAACTCAGCCCTCAACTTCTTCCACTCCTTCCGTGTTATTTTCTTTAATTTATTTCTGTAATATTGCTAGTCTCATGACTTAACTTTTCTCCATGCGATTGTAAAGGGGAAAGATCTAGAAATAATTGCACAGCCATGTAAGACAGGAAATCATTTCACACGTCAAGTCGCAAAGCCCACTTTGATCTGGGGCTGCTCATGTAAATGAACACAAATCAATTGGCTGTGGTATTGACACCACAGGTGGGTGATAGGTATTCTCCTCCTGTTTCAGGCAACATCAGGACCCACAGCCACAGTTCCTGGAGCCCCTGTACTGGGAAACACGTCCCTTGTCCTCGCTGACTTTGATGGAGGTATGCCAGCCAGCACTGGGGAAGATTTATCCCTTGTCACACAAGCCCATCCTGTGCAGAGCTTGACAGCGGTGCCGGGAACACTAACACCCAGGAGCAGAGTTTCCTTAAGTGGATTCAGCAGACCTGGGCTCAGTTCTCAGTTTTAACAGCCTCTGGCCTGGGATGGCCTGGCCCAAAACATGACACAACCCAGTCTAACTAGATTTAGTTCAGGGTTCCACACTAGCACCCTCCGCAATGCTGCTTTCTCCCTCTGAGCTCTTCCAGCCAATGCTTGTTAAGCCTCATCACAAGTTGTAAACCTCAACCCAGAGTTCCCATCGCTGCCTCAAGCACACCACCCAAGCGTTATTATATCTTCTGCACGACTCAAGCAAATAATTTAATCTCAGAACCTCATTTCCTCTAAAGGATCATTTCTCCTCTGTTTCTTCATCTCTGGGATAAAGACTATTCCCAGCTTTAAGTATAGCGTTTAGCACTGAGGGTCCCTGGCCACACAGAGGGGATCTAGCTGCAATGGCAATTCAAACGCTCTCCCTGCTCCCAAGCCCAGACAAGCCAAGATGCAACAGCCATCTCCCCACAGGACCTGCACCAGCAGCCGATTCATTCCCAAGTGACTTTCACATAAGATACAGCTTCCAAAGGCTAATGACACCACACATGCTGCTGCAGCATGCGAAGCTGACCGAATAGCTTATCGCCTTCCCCTCCGCTTATTACACCTCGACAGCCTTCTATCTGGGAAAAAGGAGCACTGAGAAACCATTTCACTCTGAGCTCTCTAACAGGGCCTGGCACAGCTTTGAAAGCAAAAAGCTCAGATAGACATAGGCACGGTTTCCTCTGGGTCAGGTGGCTGCTTTATCTCCTCGAGAGGTCTGTGCAGGCAGCGGCAGTGCAGGAGCCCCACACACATCTTGCCAGTGCAGTCACCAGCCCATTCAGTTCAGCTTTTCACAGGGAGAACACGGTGCCTTTGAAAGATTTCCAATTACCAGTAAAAAGGTCAGGCAGCCCATCAATACTCTGAGCGGGCACGATCCAGGGAGCCACGCAGATGCTCCCCTGTACACCCCAGGAGAGGAGCCAGCACTCCCACTTGCAGAGAGTGGACGTAAACAAGAAGTCTGACTTCACCTCTCAACCGCTTCCGATTTCCCTGAAGTAACAACACCTGGTTCTGGGGAGGTGCAGGCACAAGGGGAGACTCTTTGCCCTGGGGGGAGAAATGGGGGGGCAAAGCTGGGGCACAGCAGTTTGGCTCAGGCCACTGAGCAGAGGAGTCAGAAGCAGGACCAGGTCCCTCTGTTGCCTGCAGGGCACCAGGCAGAGAGCAAAGCCCGGCCTGTCGCATCCAGATCGGCTGCTCCATGCAGCGGAGCTGTGCTCGCTCAGGCGGAAGAGACTGCAGCTCCCCTCCGCACACTGAAACCAGCTCTGTTGCCAGTGCCTTCCAGTATGTAAAACAAAGAGATGTCAGCTCCCAGTGACAATGAAATTACAGTTTAGGGGAGCCCTGTACCTGTCAGGAAACAAAGCCCTGACCCTCCAGGCTGTCTCCGGAGCTCTGCAAGATTGCTCAGGCACCATTGTTAGAGGTTTTGTTTCTTCTTGCAAATGTGGGAAGAGAGAATCATCCTCAGCCACCAGCAGCAGCAGACACAGACATGATGGAAACAACCTGTGAAATTAATGGAAATGGCTTCTTTTCCCTGTGAGGGGCAGAGGAGCCTTTCGCAAAAGGGCTGGAAACTTGGAGAGTCTCCTGCCTTCTTTACGAAGAGTGCCATGACCTCCAGCATATCGGGAGAGGAGAGAAGAGGCTGAGCTGATACAGCACCAGCCCCACACCCTGACCTCGAGCTCTGCAGGTCCCCATGGGGCGGGGCGCAGCGCACAGCCCAAAGGAGAGAAAGGTGAGAAATGCAATGCCATGGCAGACAGGGCCAAGAGCCCTCCCTGGTCCAGGGCAGCCCTGAGAAACCATCTGGGTCTGATGCAGTAGCAGGGATGGCTGGGAAAGCGAGCTGGGGAGGCAAAGGACTCTCATTTAACTCAGGTGGGCAGCAAAAGTTCAACTCTGTTCAGTCCTCGGTGGAGGTGAACTCCAGTTGCCAGCTCAAGTTAAGCCCAGGGTGCCTGACTTTCCTCTTCTTTTAGCTCAAACTCAGTACAGACTTTTTTTTTCTTCCTCTAGTGCAGATCAATCTATGGAAATGAGCTCAAAGACAGGACTGCGTTGTTTGCGTGCGCTTTAGAGATGCAACATAAGGCATCCTGGAGCCTCAGGCAAACTCCCTGCAGAGAAAACACCAACATGTTGTAAAGCAGCTTATTCATTTTACGATGCAGACCCCCGCATTGGGCTGAAGGAAAGCAGTGAAGACGGGCCGGGCAGCAGCCGCAGGTGGCACCGCGCGGGTGGGCTCCCCTGCTCCACGCTAGCAGAATGGCTGCGGCGTCAGCGTGCAGGTAGGCTTCCCTGCATTGACAGCAAGAAGCTGGGCTGCTGTGCAGCATGCAGAGGGAGAGTTTCTAATTAAAATCCCCCAGGAAACTGCTTTGGAAAGGAAAAAAAAAAAAAAAGAAAAAACCCAAAACCCCCCTCACAATTGCAAAATTCCTGACTGAACCATTTCATTTTCGTTTTATACTACAATAGGAGGAACGCAAACAATAGCTGAAAGGAAACACTCTGATTGTCATGAAGCAAAGTGCCACATTCATTTTTCATCAAACGTGGATGAACCCTATTAAAAAAAAATATCAATTTCCTCACTTCATTATCTTCCCCCCCCCCTCAGAAAACCCGTCTCCTCAGGACAGCTCACTACCAGCTCCATTCCCAGCCCTGCCACCCTCTGCCGCCCCAGAGCTGCTCTGGCCACTCTCCTCCTGCCTTCCTTCCCAGATCTGAGAGATTTGGGAAGGAAAAGCGCCGGAATAGGCAGGTCCCCACCCTGAGGGCCGTGCCAGGCCGCCATTCCCTCAGTGCCAGCACCACCACAAAATGGCCGCCCCCCCTCACGAGGCCTGGCCATGGCACCACAGCCGGTCCCTGTCAGGCTGGCTATGTCCAGCTACCAATGAAGCACTCATCCCCCTCCACAGTGGCAAAGAAGGGGAAAATGAAGACAATTTTGGCTGGCATCACTGCCACGAGGACCAGGAGGGCCTCCGTTCCCACCTTGGCACCTGCCTGGGGCAGCCCCTCGCGGGGTGACAGGGCTGGGGGACAGGCCCGGGTGACACCCGTTCGAGGGGGGATCCACCCGGCCACACTCACTTACACTGTTACCGTGGTAACGCCCGCTCGGTACAGCGTGTGAAACACTCCGTGCGCTTATTGATTGAGCCGCCGTCAAATTCAATCACAAGTGAAAATGGATTTTTTAATGCGACTATTAGCTGCTTTTGAAAGGCAAATTGAGTTCAGTTATACCGAGTCAGCCATCAAAAAACAATTTGCCGTCAGCCAGACGGTCCAGCGAGGTGCCCGGCCCCGGGAGAGCCGCGGAGGGGAGGAGAGGCCGCTCACCCACGTTTTGGGAGGCCCGAACCAGAAACGGAGGGGAAATAAGGCTTTTTTTCCCCCCTCAATAATGCATTGAATGAGGAAGATGAGGTGTGAGGCTTGGCTTTGAGGAGCTGGCACGGACACTGCCCCACATCTCTGTGACACAAGAGGGTTGGAAAGCCATCACCTGCCCTGGGGAGTTCAAAGACAGCAATATGAATGATGGGTTTCATCATAAAAACCCAAACTGGGCTTCAGGATGAGCAAGATGGAGGCTCTCCCGAAACATCAGGGTGTACAAGAGAAGCAAAGACGAGAAGGACACGCGACCCAAGCAATCACAACAGGCTCCTGTCCACACCGAGAAGACCAAAGCGAAGTCAAGCCAGCGTCACCCACCTCCATACCACCCCACATCCAACGCGATTCAAAGCTCATTTCCTTCTAGCAGCTGGAAAATAAGATTTTTCCCTCGCTGATTAGGGAAGCAGATTCTCATTACTATGTTAAGTGAGGATCAATATTGCAGCCAAGTCTGAAATCAGCCCTGTCTGGCGAGGTGCTGAGCTCACCAGTTTCCCCAGTTTGGGGTTGAGCACCATCCCTGGTGGGCACAGACAGCGTTGCTCTGGGGTGGGTTCACAGGGACCAGGAGGCGGTGATGGAGGAAGGTGGTGGGACAGGACAGAGCTGGTTTTTCAGACAAAACTACGCTAGATGTGGCTGGATTTGCCTGTATACACATATCTAGAAGTAAAAAACTCTATATGTAAAAACCACTTAAAAATATCTACCATATTTTTTTTTCCTACAGAGCTCAAGGACTATAATATAGTCCATTAATTATAAACTCAGTTTTTCAGAAGCCCTGAAAACCTAAGAAACCAGACCTCAAATAAGTAAATAAAAATCCAGCTTCACTTTGGGGTGCCGGCCTTTCCGATTGTCCTCTCAATCCCATGAGCAAACTTACTCACAGGCATTATTAAACACTTGCAAAAGCAGTCCAGGAATTTCTATAGCAGCATAATCCAAAGCTGTCTGCTTTCAAAGAGTCTGTGCTTCCCGCAAAGCTCGTAGTCTCAGCTAATGAGAGCTTAACCACATGTTTGTGGCGGATGAAATAGTATCATTTTGCAATTATTATCATTCAAGCATTATTTATTTAACCTGCAGCCACATTATATTGACTGCAGAATTGCTGTCATTTTTACTTTTGATGGCTCTCTTACTGAGCTGAGCTTGAGGAATTGTGCTTGGTGTTCCCAGCACGGGAGACATTTTTTCCCTGCACACTCACCCTCTCCCCAGCCAAATCCAAGTCTCTGCTCCAAAGCTGGTGGTATTTGGTGCTGGCATCCCCGAACAAGGGCCATTTACAGGCCTTTTCACATCTTTTCCTCTGCCCCACCTTCCTCTACTGGTCCTATTTGGGGAATTAATCCATTCTGACCATCAATGCAAAGCACCAGGCACCAGACAGTTCCAGATGCCAAAGGACAGAAAGTGGACTTTATACCACCTTTGCAACCTCCCCAGCTGCTCTGAAAGCTCAATATATAAGAGCTGTAGAGGTGTGGCAGCAGCTGAGGGGCTCTGTGCACCCCAGAAAGTCAAAATGGGAGCTAATAGCCTGCGTTGTGCTAAAAACCCTTCTCCGTGGGAGGCTGCAGGGAAGCAGCAAGGTGGGTCACAACCACCGTCCCCAGTTTTTGTGCCAAAATAAGTACCAAGGGGTGCTGCCCTCCCTCTCTCTCCTCACCCTGGTTCTTCTCTCACACATCCCTCCCCTGAAGCCTAGTGAGATGTATTCACACAACAGGATATCCAACCTTTTTCTTTTTTCCTCTCTTTTAATTTTCCCCAAATGTAAAGGATGAAGTCATCTCTCCTCCGGTGATGAAACATCTGCCTGGAGAAGCTTGCAGTGCAATGCAATGTATTTTGATCACTGCTACATCTAATTACAGAGAAGAGAAAAATCACAAAGCAGGGTTTGGAATTTTATTTTCCCCAAAAAACACAAGGCATATGAAAAATAATAGAAAAGCAGCAGCACTGACAATCAGACCAGAGGCAGCTTCCCCACCAGCCTTGAAAAACAGCACCAGAATACGGAGCCCACTTGGAAAGAGAAAGATTTCAAAGAGCAAGATCAGGGAAAGATGAATTGCCCACGCCAAGGTCACATGGGAATCAAATCAGAATCTCAGAATCCTCAAAGCCAAAGATCACTCAAGCCAGGACATGGTAATAGGCCTACATGTCCATCCTTTTGGGTTTACCAACATTTATTCAAGGTCAAGTTCTTGCTGATCCCTCACACCTACTCTAATGCACAAGGAAAGGAGGGATGGTGGTCAGGGAAAGAGACACCTGCGAGAACAACGTTAAGCCTTAATGACTGACTAACTCACGTTCACAAGTTTCAAGACCAACCAAACACTTGATCTTCAGGAGCCAACATGCAGAGCGAGCAAAGGCTTGCTCTCAAAATTGAGAAGCACTGGCTTACCCTAGACAGAGGCAGTGATACTGCAGCTCCAGAAGGAAGTCCAGGTTGTTGTACAGAAAGTCTGAAGGCATTCAGATACAGCTTAAAGCAGGTAACGGCAGTGGCAGAGCCTTCACGTTGGCCTCAATTCCTGAGGAAAGCACGCTGACAACGGGACAGGTCTCAAAGACACAGCAGGCATCACCGCCCACATCCCCTTGATATTCAGGAGGGGCTGATTGCCTCCCTTGTTTATCGCTTTGAAAATTTCACTGTGAAACATTAGTGGGGTGCAGCCTCCAGCCGCTCTAGGATGTTGTTCGCTGTAGGAAATAGTGATTTTAGAAGTTCAAGATAAAGCCCTAATCGCAAGTGTTGCTATTTCCCTGTCTTCCTCTTCAAGCTCAAAGGGAGTCCATGGCTAACCAGAAACAAACACCACCTCTAACAAGACCTTGCATGGCAAGGAACCAAACGCAGACACCTGGGGAGCCTGCTCAACTGCTTCACTGGAGATATGATGACAGATTGTTTATAGCAGCTTACAGAAAGGCAGTGCAAATTAAACAGAAGGCTACCTTCCTTCCACCCCTCTCCCCACTGAATTTCAAGGGAAAACTTGATTTCTTTCTAAATGTTTCAAGTTTCCAGAAGAGGAAAACAAAACACTGTCTGTGATGAATGGAGTTTGGCAGCTGTTCTGGACAGGTATGGCACTTAAAGCCATGGAAAATTGGCCCAAAACCTTCAGGCAGCGCAAGGAAACAAACAGTTGATGGGAAAGATGCCCGGAGACGGGTGGGGGGGGTCCCAAGTCCCTATTTTCCTTCACAGATATGTCACCAGTGTTCTGCTGGCAAACCAGCTCCCATCCATTTTGCCAGCAAGCTCTCTTCTAAAACAATTGCTCAATGGATCGTATTCACTGCTTCTTATCCTGCTTGAGTGAGAAGACACACAAGTGAGCAGCAGGTGCCTTTCTCAAGCAAACAACGCACAGTGATTTAATCCAAGTCCATCTACACATGAAGCACAGGCTGAAATAGCTGGAGCATACAGACCTCATTACCACCGTGAGAAAAAAGAAAAAAAAAAGATACATTTGGAAATCATGCCTGCCATAGATGTTCTGGGCTGTTCCTGAAAGGTCACATCCCTCCACGTTGTAGGTTTCCACCAAGTCATGTCTGTCAGGGAAAGAGAAAAATATGACCCTAGAGGTCTCCAAGATGGAACTAGTCCTCTGAATTCTTCCTTTTGGGCAAGTGCATCTGTGCGTGGAGGAAGTGTATAGTCATCTTTGCAGAGCACCATGTACTCCCATTCCTCAAGCAGCCCAGATCTAGTGTTGACAAGGTCAAATGCAAGAAGAAAGCTCACCCAGGGCTAATGGGAGGCAGAGAGTTGGAAGATTAGTCACCATCCAGATGTCTGCGTTTGCAGGGAAAGAGAGAAGTGCTGGAAAAAAAGACCAGCTGATGAGGGGTGGAGGACATGAGAGACGCAAGATGGTGTGGGACTCAGACTCTGGTATTCAGTCACTGGCTCTGTCTCCAAGCTGCACAGCATCTGCTTTCCTCTCTGCATGCCTCCAGTTCACATCTTGGTCTATGTCTTCTCTTGGGGCACTGGAAGCTCTCTGCAACCTGCAAGGGCAAGTTCTTCCAAGCACAACCAAAATCCCCAAGTAAGCAGGGTCAACGGAAGAACTGGCTGTCCTAACCCTTAGCAGGACAGCCCTGAAAGAAAGAGAGGCTTCTCAGCTATTTCTGCTGTCTTGCAGGACACAGGAGAGCGTTCCCAAGCTGACCTGCCAGTCTACTTGGAGCATCAATGTTTGCCTAAACAAATAGCTCGGAAAACTCCACAAATAGCAGGAGAGTTGCCTAACCGGGGAGAAGTCAGAGAACCACAGAGAAAAAACACACGCAGGCAGCACCAAAGAGAATGGCTGAAGGAGTCTGGACACCCCAAGGGCACATTTGCCCTCCATAAATTGTTATTCTTGGTCCCAGTGCCTCCGTCAACAACACTTTCTGCATATGCAAATAGGACCATACTCCTGCAATTACATGGCAATCAGAGGCAAATTACATTCTTGCTGTTTACTTTCAGTGTCCTTAATTAATCCGGTTATTAGACGATTAATGAAGCTTGTTTGGTGAAAAACTCATAGCATTTACAGCAAGAGCTCACACATGCACCCGGCTGGCATCTGGCTCTGCAAAACTGGCATGCTGGGCTGGAGGCAACAAGTCCAACCCCAGTCCCTGAGGCCAACAGAGCCGCGGTAACACTGCAACCTGCCCCATGGCTTGGGTTTTCCAGCTAGCCCTCCACTCCACCACTGCCCTACAGCAAGACAAGGAGCTTGGTCCTTCTGCTCAAGCTAACCACACAATCTCAGCCCGCTGCACATGCAACCACGCTGCTGAACCCCCAGCAACTGGACAGCCCTCTCCAGAAAGGCTGGGACAGTCTGGAGACACAGACCCACCCTTGCTTGCTGCTCCTCTCCAAAGGCAACAGAAACCATACCGGCAGCTCCTGCCAGTACGAAAGCTGCCAGAGAAGACTCCCAGCTCCATGCAGCCGCTGGCTCCGTCTTCCCTCCGCCGCCAGCCAGCTCCCAAGATACCCTGCCCTCCCCAAAGGTCACCCCAGCTTGTGTTTGGTTAAGCTGCTGATAATTAAGTGGCATGTTCATCTAATGATCAAATTGCTGCACCAGGAGCATGAAAGACTGAGGAGAACTAATTAAGAAGCTCATTTGCATACTCCAGCGTTTCCGGTGCATGTATGGGGTTCCCATAGCAACCAGTTCAAAAGCTGATGATGGTGTGTGGGTTTTATTGGGTTTTAAGTACTGTTCCTTCCCTTTGTTATCCCCAGCAGATAACAAAGGCTCTGCAAGGAAGGTGGTGTGACACCCAGCTCGGGAGGGGGATTTCTGCACAGTGGAGAGGAATGTGAACGTGCTGCACGCATAGCAGGGGACTGATCCTACTTGCGGTGCCATTCAATTCAGACACCTGGAGAGCAGGTATCTTGGGGGTGGATGCACAGCCCGAGGACACACTTGAACATAAATCCCTGACCTGATACTGCTCTATCAAAGAGACTTTCATGAGTCACTTTGGCCCCATCTCTATAAGGAGCAGACAGCTCCAAGACAGAAGTTTTGCAGGGGATTGCACCAAATTTCACAGCATCCCAGTGTACAAGCACCCTGCATCAGGGGCTGGCTGCAGGGATCCCAGGGTGCTGCCTGCAGCACTAGGACACATTGAACACTGTGGGACTGGGCAAGAGCCCCTAAAGACTGCATCCCAGTACGGGCAAGAAAACTGGGCACGTGCCAGTGAGGCTGTCAGTTCAAGTCGCAGTGGCTGCCCAGCACTGGAATGCAGTCCAGCCCATGCTCCCTTCACCATGTCACTTTTCCTAAGTACTGAGATTTTTTTTCTGCTTTGTATTTCTGGGAAGAAACCTTTGCATTTAGATAAGGAATAAAGCCTGGGATCAAATCTGAACTCTGCAGCAGAGAAGATCAACGTTTTAATGAATTAAATATATTCTAAACTAAATGTAACCTCTTAGCGCTCAAAAATTTGAGCGAGAATAACTTAAAGAAAAAGCCAACAATCCAACTCATTTCAGCTCTCTCTGGCTGTGAACTGGCCACAGGCCAATCAATTATCTTGAATTTATTCATTATTCAACTTCCCTCCAACAGCCACTTTCCAGGCTGTGAATGGTAGGTGAGCAGTTCCTCCTGCGATGGCCACACTCTCATTTCAGACCAGTTTGCAGGTAAGCAGCTTTGCTGGACTGCCCAGGAGCAATGCTTGGCCCAGGGCCATGCACAGCGTGACACGGGCTGGAGCAAGGCAGGACGCTCTAGCTGGCACATTCAGTGTTAAGACAGTGCCGGGGGGATTTGGAGGGACACAGGTTGTCTGACATCCAGCAGCAGCATTTACAGATGCAAATACAGCCCAAGCTGCAAGGAGCATCCCCCAAAGGCTGCACAGTCCTGCCAGGCCTGGGAAGATACATTTAATTCCTCCCCATTAATTTGTTATTGTGCAGGGAGGACATATAGCGTGAGCTACGTGGCCCTGCATCAGCAAAGCGTGTTTTGTCACAGAGACCAGATGCCTGCAATTGAAACACGAAGACCCAGCGTGCACACAGATGTTTGCTAGGCTTGGCGGGGCGGTCTTGGGAGTGGGAGGCTGCAGGGATGAGACCTCAGCTGTTCTACTCCAGGCTAAGCCCATCCTGGGCTGCCACCACTTCAGCTGCTCCAGAGCCTTAATGCTGGGGTGCAGACAGAGCAGGGCTGCCCCCCTCTCCCAGCACGCTGCAAGGAGACCGATGCTGAAGACTACAAACAAGGCAGCAGAGGAAGCAGTGTTGGTACTTCACGCAGCCCATGCACACACCATGGTTATGCTGCAGCTAAACCATGTGCAGGCACCATCGGGACTTGTGGACACCCAAAGCTCTCACACCTCCACTTGAAACACTGAAACTTGCTATCACCCATGCTAATACAGAAGGAGCCCTTCCCCCGTCCCCAGTCCACCCAACATCCTGGAAAGATCTCCTAAGCCTTCAAGCTGGAAGAAATTCCCCTTGCCCATCCAAAGACTTCTCCTCCCCTAACATTGTTTTCATTTCCCCCTCCCCCCCCATTTTATTCTCAATAAAAACATAATTACAGGCTTTTTAAAAAAGCAAATTATAGTGACATACTTTAATTATCTCCAAGCAATGGAGGACTAAATTACACAGTCAGGGAATCAGAGGTTACCTAAAAATAAAAGCAAGAAGCTTCATTAAATGCTAATTGCAGCTTTCGCCGCTGAAGTGAGATTTCAACACAATCTGCCATTGACTCGCTCGGCCATACAAGAGAACATTGGCGCTGGGGAGAGACCCTCACATACCACACGTGCCTCCACCCACGACTGCGGGCTCCAGCCGCAGGGACCGCTTTGCCGAGGGAAACCAAACAGTCAGCATGTCCAGCTCCACTCTGCCACTGGTCCTTCCCCAACTGCAGGGCTGGGGTGCTTCCACCTCCCTCTGGGGCACCCACTGCCCCCCTGAGACCACTCAGAGGCATCACCTGTCTTCTCAGCAGCACTGATGTGCTCCTCACAGCTCTCCATCCTTCTTGCTGGCTTCCCACAGCCCAGGAAAATTAAGTTCAAGGTCCTGATGCTCCAGGCCAAAGGTTTCAACTGGCAGCGGATCTCATTGGGAGAGACGCTTCCTAGCGCAGGGATTAGCTCAACTTGCTTGCTGCAGAGCTGGTCCCCCACTGGGTAATGAACTACAACATCTGTCACAGGCTTTGCTGCCTTCTGCTCTAAATGCAAGTCGCACCTTGCTCTGAGCAGCACTCAGCTCTCCTGGGGCCAAAACGGGACTCCGTGGCTCTCCCTGTGGGAGACGAGCTGGATGGAGACCTGTCTTGGAGCAAGGAACAACCCACTTTCTACTCCAGCCCTGCTCTTTCCATCCCCTTCCTCCAGGTTTGCTGACTAAGGAGCTTTGCCATGGCTTCAACAGGAGGTCCCCAGACCCAGGTGGCAGGGGAGCAATTTTTCCCCCCCCGAGTCAACACTACAGAGGCGCAAGGGACAAAGTGGCAGGCAGACCGAGAAATTCACAGAGAAATTATTTTGTTTTTCCATTTCCTATCGAACTGACCTAATTGTGTCGCTAAAGTCTGTAATTTGCCTCTCACAGAAGAGAGTTAATGACAGGTTCCACACTGCTGCCGCTCCGCACGGGGCTGGGGAGATGAGCCTGCACACAGCCCCCCGCTCCAGCCCCGAGCCGTGCCACGGAAAGGGCAGCAGGACCCCAAAAGCTCCTGCTTGTCCCTGGAGAAGGGAGCTCAGGAGAGGAGCTGGGGATTGGGAACGGCAGCTAAGGCCAACAGAAAGTTCGAGGAGGGGGGAGATACAAGCAGGCGATGGAGGGAGATGGCACCAGCCTGGGTTTCTGCCCCCCACTTCTCAGATTCCCAGAAAAAGTTAAAAGCACGCAGGTCAACCACTCAGGGAACTCAGGCAATTATTGCGATTTAAATTCAAAAAAACTCTTCACAGAAATAAGGGGAAAAAAATCAGACAAGTGCTTTTAAGCTGTATGGGAGGCAAGGAGGAGAAACAATGGCACCGATTCCAGGACAGGCACCTTATTTAAAAAAAAAAAAATATATATATATATACACACAAAGTACAAAAAACTATGACTTCCCTCAGCAGATCACACAGTATCTGCTCTGCTCTTCTGCTCAGCCACAGGCAGCAGAATTGCCCTCAAAAACATTAAGCAAAGCAGAAACCTGATCCTAATAGACACCAGCTAGCTCCCAAAACTGCCCCAGCAGCAGCTATCACCTCTCTGCAGATATCAGCACCAGAGCCTCCCTAGATCTGCGTCACTCTACATCCATCTCAATTGCTTATAGACTGCTCCCTTTTAATTAGCTTTCATAATCAAATAAGCGTCTAGAATTAAACAGCACTGTATCACGAAATGCCGTATAAAATTAACCAGCCATGTTCGGAGGTCACTGCATCTGCTGCTGAAACGCACCCAGCACTGGAAGGGATACAGGTCTATTTAGCAGCGCACAGAACAGTGCCAGTAAGTGTAGGTTTTTAGCTGAGAAAAAATGGGGCCAATTAAAATTCTATTTCAAGACCAGTGAGGTTGGATTTGTGCAAATATTTTGCATATCTGTTTAAGAGCATCTTTATATCATTTAAGCTAAAGTCTGTAAGGAATAAGACTGAATCACTGTAAAGCACACTTACACCAAAATAAGTACCCACATGAGGACTCTCTTGATTTAACACTCCACCAGATCCATCAAGAAATCAGTGTAGCTATTGTGTTTAAATAGGGCCTGATGCAAGAGGGGAACGTGAATCTACTTGAAACAACGTTCGAAGTTTAGCCAAGTGACTTCTTCCCCGAGCCCCAAGCAAGCAAAGGCACCCCTTTAGGATGTGCCATCCTGGGCAGTGAAGCCCAGACCCCAGCATTCCTCCTACCCTGTAGTACCAATGCTGTGCATTGCTGGCTGCCAACAGCATTAGCAGAACTCTCACTTCTGCACACCTTTTGTCAGCCCGAGTGGCTGGCAGGACACGCTCCAGGGCTGGCTGCATTTCTAGGGAAGCAGTTTGAAGTCAGAAAAGTTTGAGAACAAGAGACGCAGAGCAACACCTTGAAGAAGTATTTGCATGTGAAAAAAAAAGTTCATTCAGCTACTGAAGCGGAGCAGTTAGATCAGCACAGCTCTCTGCGTCCTGCCTGGGGAGAAAGCATCGACCCAGGTAGATCACTTTGCTACCACAGGTCTCCTTTTTCCCACACCCCATCCAGCTCTGGTGTCTGCACCATGTCCTGCAGAACTCCCTGGACCATCAGAGGACAGATGAGCTTGGAAGATCTGCTTGGTAGCAGCACGCAGTCCCCAGCCACAACCTCTCTGGAGGACTCAGAGCATCCCTCCTCACAGACACTGCAAGCGGAGGGAGGGGGATGCTGTAATTAAGGTAGAATCAGCATTTCCAGTCATTATCAGCCAGAGTTTGGGATGGAAAACTGCTTGTAAGAACAGCAGAGCAGTATCTCAGAGCTAGAAACAGCACCAGAGACATCAACTTGGGTTTTCCGGGAGCCCTCTGAACCAGGCAGCGTTTCACATCCGATCCGACAGTGATGGATACGGTGGGAACGGAGCAGGTATTTTCTGCCGAGAAGCTCTTTTGACAAGTATGATCTTATCAAAGTTTCAAGCTTTTCATTATGGGTTTTTTTTTTTCCTCTCTTTTTAACTTCTGCCTTCAAGCCACACTCTGTCCTCTCCATACTGGCAGTGAACAGTCACATTTCCCTTCTGGCACTGATCAATGGCTGAAGCTCCCCACAGTGCTCAGAGCAGCACCAAGGCCTCCCCTCCCCAGGGCACACAGCCTGGGTGACCCACCGGAGCAAGAGTGGAGCTGCGATTAATACACAAATAGGTATAGAAACGTGTAAAACTTCACTCATGCTCAGAGAAGGGAATATATGGGCACCCTTGGGCCGGGAGGAACACATGCAAAGGGATGGGGAGACATCCCAGCACCCTCACTGCCTCTGCAAGGTCAGGACACCACCACCAGCTCCAGCACTTTTGCTGGGCACCTAAAGCAACAACATGTCCAAAAACTGGAAGCAGCCCACCTCTCTGGGGCAGGCAGCAGCACCTTCCCCTGCCTCCTTTCCCCACCTCCCATCTGCTCTCCAGAAGAAAGACAAGCTTGGACCATCCTCTCCTTACCCAGCAGTAAACAAGCACGGCCACCCCCTTTCCAAGAGCCTTTCCCAGAGCACAGGGACAGAGACACTAGCAGCGAACACACCAAACCTCCCCAAACCAGGCAAAACCAAGACTCTTTGAACAGCCACATACCTTGCACACCAGGCTGTACTATCCCAAGGGGCAGGCTGGAGCCAGGATGAGGAACCCTCACTGGAGGAAGGGCAGAGCTGCTTCTCTTAGCTGGTAACTCCCTAATTAGCCCAGGTTGGTCCTGATAGGGAGGGTGGAGCTGGCCCTGCCTCTGACAGGGAAAAAAACCAACCCTGGAAAATCTCTTCCTCTCTGCTCCATCCATCCAGCCTCAGCCCACACCTTGGGAAGACCAAACGAGGAGGAATCAGCCCTTTCTGCCACATATCCTGCCCCAACCCCTGAGCACTGGGGCAGTACAGGCTACAGCGTGTGCCCAAATGCAGTGTGCCAGGGTGATGCTGAGCTCTCCTCTCCCTGCCCCATCCCCTGACAAGGACCCCGTTTGCCGGCAGGATGGCCTGGAGAGGAAGGACACCGAGCCCCGTCCTGTCCTGGAGTGCTTGGCCACCCAAAACCTTCCCCATCAGCCGAAACGAAGTCACCTCCTGGAGCCCGGAACGAACAGTCACCAAGAGACAGCAAACGCTGAGTGCAAAACCATGGTCTTTTATTAGAAATCTCCTCGTATAAAAATGATCATGCTCTACACAGTCATCGAATAATTCATAAACATCCAGGCACTGAACTTTTTTTGTGTGTTTTTGTTTTTTGACTGGTCAGTACATAAAGCAGACATATTTCAATCCATATGGTCATCACATACATTAATTAACCACCTATAGAAATCAGCACTTTGAACACAGTCTAGGTTTTATTTTATTTTATTTTGTTGTCTGTTTTTTTATTTAAATTTTATGTATTTTTATTTATTTTTCCTTTTTGCAACATATAGAATTTGGTAGGATACGGGAGAGAGAGTGAAGAGGGACGGAAGAAGACAGGAACAAAAGAAAATGGAGGATTAAAAAAAAAGAAAGAGAAAACAGAAGGTTCTGCACAACCACAAACAATCTCACAAATTCCAGAAAAGGGAGAATGTTGGGACTCTTCTTTTTTGCCAAGATACAGAAAAAAAAAAAACCCCAAAGACTTGCTGAAGTCCGTCACCTCTTCCCCGCGCTACGTCCCCCCTGCTCAACTGTTCCTCCGTGGGGAGGCATGCATTGTCACGGTGGTCAGTGGTTTATTTTTATTGTTTCTTTTTTTTTTTTTTTGCTGCTGCTGTTGATCGCCATCTTCCTCGGGAGCTCTGCCCAGCGGCCCCACCAGGAGCGTGTGTCCCCCCGCTGCCACCTCCCCATCCCGTCCGGCTCCCCCTCCAGTGTCCTGCGACGAGCGATGTGACTCAGCTCCCTCCCGCGTTGTGGCATCCGCAGCCTCCCTCTATGCCAGGCAGTTGCGATCGCTGAAGCTAAATCGCATGGTTGCTATAGCTGACGTAGGTCTGTTTGGTAGCCAGTGCTGGAAAGAGAGACAAACCTCACATGTATCATTAATGAAGTCCACCCTCCCTTTCTGGTTCCTGTCCTGTCACCCTGACCTGACTGTCATGCCAGGAGATGCTGGTGGGGATGTGACATGGAGTTTGCTCATGGATCCGGCCAGGGCCAGCGCTCAGGGTCATTCCCTGCGAGGGCACTGAGCCGTGGCAGAGGGGCTGAGCCCCACAGCAGCCCTTGGGGCTCTCTAAAGACAGTTCATCCTGAAGAGAGACCGCAGGATGTGACGTGATCCATGGGGGATGTGTTCTCAGGCTCCTGTTCACTTCCCTCAGCAACTTCTTACAGACAAACCCACTGGTGCTCCACGTTCCCAAAAGCTCAGCTTGCCCCAGCCCTGCAAGAGCACGATTTGGGGTCCAAGCTGGGTGCCCCACACCCCTGCACGCCACTCCATGGCAGCTGGGAGTGGAGCAGCAGGGCGCTGGCAGCAGGTGGCACAAAGCCAGCCAGCCTGGCTGCATCCCTCACCAAGGATCCCTGTGCCTGTGCTCGGGTGCTGGAGGAGCAGAGCACGTACGCTGCTCCCACCTTCCAGCTTCCCCAGATGCACCAGCCCTCGGGACGGGGTTGAACACACAAGGAGAGGGGGCAGCAATGGCTACAAAGCCACCACGTGTCCCAGACCGACACCAGGGGAGCCACAACAAGGCCCAGAGCCGGGGAAATGCCACACAGCAATAAATCCTCCCACTCCCCACAGGGCTGCACTTCTGCCTTCGGGCTCGGAGGCTGCAGCATGTCACTTGCTTTTAGCCGTAGCCACAGCTCAGGGAGAGGTGGAAGTGGCAGCTTGCAACACTCTGGCTTGTCTCAGCGCTTCGGCCAGGCATGATGCTCTGCAGAGATCCCACCATGAGGTCCCCAGGTACATGGGGCTCAGCAGGCACACGGACACCCTCCAGCCAAGGACACGGACAAGTGCTGGGACAGGCAGCAAAGCCCAAGATACCATGAGCAGCACAAACGTGTCCCCTGCGGAGACCATCCCCATGGCACTGCACAGAGGGGATGCCCAGCAGCTCTCCCTCTGTCTCGGTGCCTCGCTGACAAATGAACCTTGCTGCAGATTTCAGACTGGTATTCCCAGATAACAATTAGATAGGCCATAAGAAATTAGAGCTGACAGAGCTATTTGTTAGCCGCAATGTTTTCATAGCCAATCTGCCCATATCAAAGCCCTGTGAATTATTTATTCTGCTGTTTATTTAAGGATACGTGACCTGCCAATGACAGAGTGAAAAACAGCCCCTCGGTCTGGCGCTGACAACCCCACCGTGCCTCCTGCCCCCAGCATTGATGCCGTGCCCAGCTCCCCTCCTCAGCACACCTCGGGAGCGTACTACCAGCCCTGTTTGCACCAAGCTCCTGTATTCCCCATGCAAGACACATCGGAGCCGGAGATGTGGCAGACAGGAGGCTCAGCTCTCCCTGCTCCTGGCACGTACGATCCTCAGAGGCTCCTGCTGTGAGTCCCGCGGGGGAGAAGGATGCTCAGCGCAGCGGAGAGCATATGGGAATGTTTGGGTTCAGGTCCCAGACAAGGTGCTCGATGCATCTGGGCCTCCAAGCCCTGCTGCAAAGGGAATATCAGCCCTTTGTGCTGGCAGAGCCCTGGCCAGGAGCCATGTGTGGCTGGAGGGAGACGAGGTCACGCATGCACAGCATCACAGCCTGTGACACCGATGCCATGGAGAGTCTGGCAGCAGGTGGCTCCCCAGGACAGGGCTGGCGTGCTCCCAGCAAGCCCTTACCATGGGGACCCCACAGATAGCCCCAGCCTTGCATGGAGCATCTCTTGCACAGACAAAATGGGGTGACAGAGGGACCCCTACCCACTGCCATGTTGGGACAGCACTGCAGACCACACAGATCTGCGATAGCGGCTGACAAAAGCCACCTCCAGCATGGGCAGCGAGGGGGCTGTGACCGTGTAGCTGCCCTTCACAATGCAGATAGGTAGATGAAAGAGTCAATTATGCAGAGAGACTGCCTACGGAAAGACATCACGTACAGAGCTACCGCCAGCAAGAACCATTACACAGAGCGATGTGGATACGGAGGTTATGCAGAGATGCCAAGGGATATTAAATAGCTCAGGCTGGAAAGAGACCAAGCATGGGATTACAAAGACAATCATGACTTTCCATGGAAATGCTGTTTGGTCTCCATCCCACTGACGCTGGAACCCAGAAACTCTGCTGGTACATGAGGAACATTTGTATTTCCACGGGGTTTTCTTCAGATTTAGCCCAAGTGGGATTTCCCTTCTCAAAGGACCCCAGCAGCATTGGCTCCAACCATATTTTCCTCCTGCAAGGCTCTGGTTTTGGAAACCCAAATGCAGAACAGGCTCGCACTCACTTTCCCAGGGTTTCCCGAGCCCCCAGCCTCTCTTCCCAGGGGAGACTGGTGGCTCTGTCCCTGTGTCAGCCTTAGCTCCAGCCTGGTCCCTGGGAACAGCCCACAGGCAGACAGTGAACACCTTTCCCCATCAGCCACACCAGAGCCTTCCCAGGAGCAGCTCCAGGCACCCAGGGTGGGTTGACATTAGGATCCTCCTCCGGATGTTTGAGCAGATTTCCATGTGCCCCAGCCGGCATCTCACCCAGCAGCAGCATGAGCGCATCTCCAGCGTTATTTCCCCTGCCACCCACCCAGCAGCATTTCCCATGGGATAATGCAAACAGGCCTGTGGAGGGATGGGAGCGCCCGGAGTGATCCCGATCAGAGGGAGGCAAGACATGTCGTGTCTCAGCTACATGGCTGCAGCGATGGAAAATGACATTTCTTGGATGGGAATAAATTAACGAAGGTGGAATATCCTCTGCCCACAGATGGGAGATGATGCCGTCCCCTCACCGAGAGCCAGGAATCCCTGCTCGTGCCCCAGCTGGAGTGCAGATAACTGGAGCACACCTCCCTTCTCAGGGTGGCTTTGGGCATGGCGGAGAGCAGAGCAGCCCCAGCCTGCAAGATGCATCCCTTCCCATGCTGCCCTCGCTCCTGGGGGACGGTGGGCTAAGCCATGGGGCAGAAGGGAGCTGAGAAGTCCCTTTGCCAAGGAGCAGCGCTGCCGGCATTGCTTGCGCCAGTGGAGGACAACACAGCTACGGCCCACTGGTGAGCCAGGGCTTTGGGCTTCCCAGCGCCGTGTCAGTCCCCGGCAGGACCAGCTCCCCAAGCCTGCAGGGACCCACATTACCTTGTGTTTCCAGATTTTCGCAGAGCTCTGATTTGGCCTCTCCATTGGGGCGGAAACCTCCCTTCTGAGAGAACTTGTTGGACATGGTGGCCGCCGTCACCACTGCCTTGAGGCTCCGCTTGCGTTTGGGGACATTCTGCTCCGGGTGGAAGAGAATGATGTACACCTTGGGCATGTAGAGCATGCCCAGGGACACCGAGGCACTCAGACTCACCGAGATGGTGAGCGTCGTGGTCTGGATGTACATCTGCAAGACACAAGGGCACAAGCTGAGACCCACCACGGCTCTGTAGGATCCAGAAAGGGTCAGCTGGGAAAGGAGTAGAGGAAACAGGGGAACATGGAAATGTTGAGGCTAATTAAATGGAGTGGGGAGCCAGGGTTGGAAATGTTGGCAGTATTGGATCTTAAACATCAGACTCGACTTGTTGCATGGGCCAGGGTGCACCTGGAGAGGCCTTTGGCTCACTTTTGCTGTTTCCCCACCTGCAAACATGGGGAGGCTGTGCCGGTGCCCTGACCCACATTCCAGGGCCCAGGCACAGCCTCCCTGTGCCAAGCCCTCGCAGCTCTCATGCATGCTCCGGCAGCAACCTGCCAGCACCCCAACTCAAAAACATCACCAGAGACAGAGCCTCTGCACCCTCATCACCCTCCCTCTCTCCTCCCCAGCACTCGCAGCACGCTCCACCAGCTGCAGGGCAGGAGCGCTGATGCTGTGGTGATGGACACAGCAAGGACACCCACTCCCAGGGCCCAGCCCGGGGTACCCCCCGCTCCCCCGTCTTCCTTCAACAGGTAATTCCCATTCCCCAGCTGGCTCCCTGGGCCGTTGTCATGTAAGTCACATATTACACACCGACGTTGCCTTTCTGCAGTCAAAACTAATTTCACGCTCACTGTCCAGGACTAACAGTGACAGATGTTTTGCAAAATGAAAGCCCATTAATCTGACTGTAGAATAATCCATTTTTCTATGGAAAGCATTTGGCAGGCTCCTCACAAGCCAGGGGCATCTGAAGCAGGTGGTAACGGGAGGCAAAGAGTCCCCTCCCGCCACCCATCCCCACCTCTCACCCCCGAGCCACATGGGAAGCTGGGCACGCAAGCCCCTCCGTGAGCACCCCGGCTCCGTCAGCATCCCTGCTCCTGGCACAGGGCTCCATCCTCTCCAGCATCTTCTCCTCTACCGCATAGCTCACTTGTTGGGTCTCTCCAGGCTGAGCAGGGAGAGGGCTCTGGGTCTTCGGGTACCTTTGCACACACCATTTTTTCTTTTCCAGTTGTGCTCAGATGTCAGTGCTGTTCTGCATGTTGCTAACAAGGTTTTAGAAGGAGGCTTGACGCAGTTTCTGAACTTTATCCCATGGCTCAGTCACAGCATGGTGTCCAGGGTTTCATGTGCAGTTGTTTCACGCGTGGGATTTAGGGCCATGCCAGGTGGCAGGACCTGGAGGAGCCAGGGGAAGCCCGGGCGCTGCAGCGTCAGTGAGGGCAGGGGGTCCCCACCTCCCCAGCTGTACATGCTTAACTTGGGGGCTCACTTTCTGGAGTCAATAGAGCAAAAAGGTGACCAAGGACAGAAGCTGAGCACAGAGGCTCTACACGGCTCCCTTGGGAGAAGGTGCATGGAGGCAGCTCCAACCCATGAGTGAGAGCCAGCGGGAGGCAACAGCTCCCAGCTGGGGTTGTCATCCCACCCCAGGACCCGCAGGTCTCAGGTGTGACCATGCAAAGAAACATTTCACTCTCTTCTCCTGCTTCAGAAACAAATGCACAGGTCCAAAAGTGTTTCAGCTCAACCCAAAAGGGAAAAAGCAACAAAGCTTGTTCTGAGTCAACCAAAAAGTTTTGTTTGTCCCCAGAATAAAACCTATTGCTGTCACATGTGCTGGTTTGTTTGTTCCACCTTCTCTCTATGTGCACGCAGAGTCAATCTAGGCAGTTTTTGGAAATAAAAATGTCATTTCATCAAGGAAAGTCAAAACATATCTTTGTGCCAGAATATCTGCTCTTTTTTTTTTCTTTTTTTTTTTCCTTCCTTTTTTTTTTCCCCCTGGAACTCTCCAGACGTTGCCACAGGTGTCCTGGACTGCAAGGACCGGACTTCCTGGGAATGAGGGCAGCACCAGGACGCCAACTCCAGGCACCCCAATCCCTGTCCCGAGGACTGGCACAACTGGTCTCTGCACCAGCGTGACACCCCGTGGGACACAGCGGAGGCTCAGCAGCCCTTCACCTCCCCGGCTCCCCCGCCTGCCCATCCTCCTGGTCCTCAGCAGATGCCTTTTGGAGGAGCCTCACTTTTCAATCCAGCAATTTCCATATTTCCTGCCTCTGCAGTGACTCCCACCCATGCCTCGGGACTTGGAGGCGTTTCGGCAAAGAAGGAGAGAGCAGCTGAGCTTGAGCTCAGACAAGACGTCTCCGTGCATGCTTCCCGCTACGCGCCTGGGTCGGGGCTCCAGCCCCCAGCACTGCCGGGGACTCCCCTCCACCGAGAGCCTGGGCAGCCCCAGTGGCACCAGCTCCAGGCTCCCCATGCTCCCCCCATCTCTTAGCCCTCCTCAAACCCCTGCAGCACTTTTGGGGTCTCACAGGGCCACTGTGGCTGCCTTCACCCTAATGATCCATTTGCCAGAAACACCCCCATTTTCTGCAGCCCACGCTAACCTCAACAGCTTTGCACCACACCACAGCAAGCCCCTTTTCAGCTCAGAGAGAAATATTTTAGCCTGGAGTCTAAACACAGCCACGAAGCACTGCACAGTTAACCTCTTGCCACATCAAAAAATGACCATTTCTCACGATTTTGGTTCCTACTCTCTTAATTGGTTTCCAACCCAGGACCCCACTTTGCCCTGCCGTTAACAACACTTGAACTTCCCCCAGAGCCCTTTGAGGTGTGCGCTGCAGTTATGAAAGAAGTTACAGTTCCCAGTTCAGCGGCATCTGCTGCTTCGTGGATAGGATCAAAGAACACAGCCTGTCTCTGACTCAGGACAATGACACTGCGTGGGGAGACCACAGCAACCCTAAATGACCCAGCACGAGTTCCCAAGCCCGGCGCTGTGCCCAGACTTGCCCCAGGGCTGGATGAGCCCGTCCTACCCTGGGCGGAGCAGCCCAGGCTCAAGGCACAGCCCTGCACAGCTTGTGTTTGTCCCAAAGCAAGTCTCCGCCATTAATTGGCAACCCCCCCCAATCTAAATCCAGGCCTGACCCAGCTACGAGAGATTTTGCACCACCGTGGGTGCTGGGGAAGGAAAAACCCGCTCAACCCTCATCCAGTGCTGCTGAACAAACCACTGGACAGTCCTTCTCGTTCCTTCCTCTCTCCTTCTTTTCCCCCACTGAAAGCAAATGTGATAAACAGAGAACCAGACAATGACACCGCTGTTCTGCTGCCGCCTTATCAGCACAGGAAATTGTCTCTTTCTTTAGATCCTCTGTTATTGCTATTTCTGTAATCCGCTGGGATCGGCAGGGATAAGAGGTTCTTTTGAGAAAAGGCTTGGGGGACTTGTTATAATAAGATGCCACCTCCATGCAAAGTTGTAGGCACGAGGTAAAGCAAAATAAAAATGGAGATTTTTATCCAGCTCCTCCAGACTGTGAGGCAGCCTTGGCCACAGGCTCAGATGGGGTCAGGGCAGAGGCGCCAGGCGGCATTTGGAGGTGTGGGTCTGCCCTGTGGCATCCTCAGGACTCGAGCGAAACTCCGGCCGTGCCCTATGGGGAGAGCAATGGCCCAGCCCATGCTCCTGGCTTTTCTTTTCCCAGGTGTGCTGACCCTCCACGGGGCCCAGCGGGCCCTCGGTCCCACCAGCAACAGGGCAAAGGATCCCTCCCCGCGGTGGCCTGGGGATGCTCTGCCAAGCATCCCAGGCAGCACTAGCACCACTGCGGGGTGATGCCAATGCCAACACCCCCAGTTTTCATCCCAGCGACGTGCTGAGAGCCAGATCCTCTGTGCAGGCTGCGTAACAACACCTTTTTGACCTTTTTCTCCCCAAGACTGCAAAAAAACAGCTAAAGCATCAAGGCAGTACTGAGCACCCAATTCCTCTGGCTGCGCCTTTGAGCGCATCCATTGCCCTTCAGCCACAGCCTGGAGATACTCAGAGCTCCCATCCCACAGTGGCATGGCCGAAACACCACAAACCCCTCCTGGGATTGCTCAGCGGACGCCACGGCAGCAGCAGGCTTTGAGAAAGAATGCTGCATCCAAGGGGAGTTGGGAACATCACTTTTTCCGCCTCTAATCAGCTTGTTAGCAGCCTAATAACAGAGAAGCCCTGCACATTACAAGCCCCCGAAGTGAGGCACAGCCTATTGTCGAATTGCTGCTTGACAGCCAGCTTTCGGCAGCCCTAAATTATCCCATGACAAGCTGCAGTGAAAAGGTGAGCAACCTTGCGCATAATCTACAATCATTATCATTTCCATCTTTATTACCCACAGTATGCCAAGCACATTAAGGAGGCTTTAAGGGAGCTTTTGTTTTGCAATAATTTCTTAAAAAACCTGCTTTCTTGTTAGTATCTCCCCTGCCATCTCATCAAAATGGAAATGCTGCAGAAGGCTCCATTTATTTCCTTTAATTCTCCTTCACACTTCTAGCCAGCACAGGCTGGCTTGGTAGAGACTTTTTGGTTGAGCCAAGGTTAAAGGTGCCCGTGCAGACCCGGCCTCCTCGAGCTCCGGGATTTCATGCTCTGAGCAGAGACAGCTCTCCAGGACGCATGTGAAACTCTGGTGTCCACAGCAAAAGATCTCCTGGTCTTTCCCAGCAAACCACTCCCAGCCCTTTTGCAATAGGTGTTTCCAAAAGCCATGGCTTCAGCAGCTCAGCATCGTGGGGGATATGCTCAGGGGAAATTATCCCAGTCGTGATGGGTCCAGAGAGGGAATCCGGGTGGTGGGTCACCCCAGGGATTTCCAGGGAATAGCAGCACCGAGGTTTATTTGTCACAGGCAGCTCCAGGCTGGCAGGCATGAGCTGTTTGCATTTAACATAAATGCGATTCTTGTTTTGGCTGGCAGGCAAAGGGGATTTGGGTCTCATTCATGAGATTTTTTTCTTCTTTGTTCTCACTCCCTCTCACTTGAGCATGGAGCTTCATCCGGGCTGGCCTTGGTCCCGTGGGTACTGGCAACGGGACCACCCTCCAGGAGCTGAGGACAGGGAGGAGGACAGACAGACTGGTTGTTTCACAGCACAAATCCACCTCTGGGATTATCTGGCCTGGCCTCATCTACACTGTGTGCAAAGTCACATTCGGAGTTGCGGGGGATGCTCGCTCCCCAAGCCCCTCAGCGAGACAGAGCCTCTCTGCTCCCCCCACAGCTCTGTGCCACTGTGCCCACCGCAGCTCAGCCGAGCAATTTGTCGTCGATGCCATGTTGCCAAACACATAGGTGTTAATTAAAATCACAGCGAAACGGTAATCAAGTGAGAAGCCGCAAGCTGCCACACGCCCCAGCGAGGGAGGGGACGCACCAAGGGGTTGCTCTGCTCCTTCTCCTTTGCCCTTGCCTTCCGCTACTTCCAGCTCTCGGGGATTTTGGAGGGCAGGTCCATCTCTCCAGCCTCCATCACTGACTCAGCACTGGGAAAAAGAGCCAGTTGGGCAGTGATCGGTCCTTTTTCCATGCAGAAATGGTGCTCATGACACTGGGGGCCTGAATCTGCCCTGGGGACTCGTCCTCTCCCAGCCCACACGGCAGCAGACTGTGCTGCCCACAGCTACCCTGTCCAGAGAGGGGCAGCGAGGCCAACGGGACACAGAAAACCGGAGGGAAAGGGAGGAAATGAAACAGGAAAGCCAGGAAGGGAAGAGTGAGGAAAACCACAAAAAATGGGAAAAGGAAAATGGGGTTGGAGGCAGTGGTCTCTGTTCCCCAGTAGAGCAAGAGGTTTGCAAACCAACGCTTCCCACCATGATTCCCAAGCCAGCAGGACCGCAGAGAAGCACCCTTCCTCGCTCAGGACATGTCAGCCTCTCTCAGCCCTCTTCCTTACAGCCCACAGGGTCACCAGCCAGACCTCTCCCCTCCTCCCTTACCTTTTCCGCCGACTGTGACGTCCCAAAAAATATAGGGATGAAGGCTAACCACACAATGCAAGTAGTGTACATGGTGAACCCGATGGGTTTGGCTTCGTTAAAGGTCTCCGGCACCCCGCGGGTCTTAATAGCATACACAGTGCAGGTGACCATGAGAAGCATGCTGTACCCAAGTAAACAGATGAGGGAGAGGTCCGAAATGTCACATTTGAGGATGCCCCGGGCAAAGTGGGGGTTTGTAGTCCGCTGGTCCTCGTAGTCAATGACAGAGTGGGACGGGTCCACGATGAACCAGATGCAGACGCCCACAAGCTGCAGCGAGATGAGGCTGAAGGTGATGACCAGCTGGGAAGCGGGGCTGATGAACCGGGGGGCACTCACCGACTTCTTGCCCTGCTCGAAGATGCGGTAGATGCGATTGGTCTTGGTGAGCAGGGCGGCGTAGCTGATGCTCATGCCGAGCCCGAGGAAGATGCGTCGCAAGGAGCATGTGCTCAAGTCGGGTTCGGCGATCATGAGAAATGTGGTGGCGTAGCAGAGGAAGATGCCCGTCAGCAGGACATAGCTCAGCTCCCGCCCCGATGCCTTGACGATGGGCGTATCATTGTAGCGCACAAAGGTGACCACCACGAAGAGGGTGGCGATGATGCCCACGATGGCAATGAAGACAGGCACCACTGCCCAGGGTGAGCTCCACTCCAGCTTGATGATGGGGATGGGGGTGCAGCTGGTGTGGTTCTCGTTGGGTCGCTCATTGAAGTGGCACCGCTTGCAGTGGAACTCATCCAGCTGGTACTGGTAGCCATCGCAGCGCTCGCAGTGCCAGCAGCAGGGAATGCCCTTCACCAACTTCTTCCTCTCGCCTGGCTTGCAGGGCAGGCTGCAGATGGAGCTGGGGAGCTGGCTCCCGCCCCCCGGCCACAGCATGCTCTCCACCTGCGGGGCGAGATGGCACCAGCCCCACTGACGCTCGAGCTGGGCATCTGCCGAGCATCCCTGGGGCACGGGGGGATACCCCACCTCTGCTCGCGGCAGTGTTGCCCGGATCCGGCCCCTCGCCCCATCAGTACATCCCATGAAGGACCCCAGCCCTACCCAGCATGGGGACAGGGAGAAGGTGAAGCTCTCCATTGGCCTTTTGGGACGATTCAACACCAGAAACCCAAAACAAAGTCCCTCCTTCCCTGGGAAAACCCCCTCTGCTATGTTCTGGCTTCTCCTTCCCTTATCAGAGCTGCAAAGCCGGATGCCTAGAGCGCATGGGATACGGTCACACACGCTGATGGTGGGTCACCGTGGCTGAACCTCAAGTGTGCACTCAGGGGACACCCTCCCCTCTGACCCCCCCCAAGTTTGGCTGCCTACCTTTGCACCCATGGGCTCCCTGGCTCCCAGCCGGGTTTGCTACACCCTGCATGGCCTCAGTGGGTGCAGGAGAAATCTGCAGGACCTTCCCCTTGGCACAGACTGTGCATGGCCACGCCACAGGCACCAGCTAGCCCCGAGCCTTACTTTTAGGTGGAGGTGGTCGGTCCATTGCCCGATGACTTTGTACTCCGGAGTGGAGTTCCTGATCTGATACTGGTAGATGTCGTAACGCCCCGGCGCGTCTCCGTTCTCATTGAACGTCACAGGAGTCCCAGCGATGCCTGCAAGAGAGGGAGGGCTCAGCACTCGCAGCACCCAGCGGCACAGGGTGCCCTAGGTGATGGTGTCGAAGGGGGCTCTGGTTTGATGCTTCCCCCTCCGCGTGGGGTTTCTCACTGCTGGGAGCGCCGCAAGCTGCCAGGACGATGCCAGCACAGGCACAGGGTGGAGGAAGCAAGTGGGGAAAAGAAAACCAACCCCAAACCCAAGCTGGTGCAGGGACCTTATGGTATCAACCCACCGACCCCCCCGAGGAGCTGGAGCTCCCTGAGTGATGCCAGGCACCGAGTGCTGTTACACCAGCCAGTTTACTGCTTTTAAGAAAGAGGGGAAAAGCAGCTTTAAAGTTAAATCAAGTGAACTGTCCAGATAAACACTTAATGAGAGGAAGGAAGAGAAAAATCAAGCAAGAGGGAAAAATAAATAAAAGAGACGCTGGAGAGGAGATCACAGAGTGGAGATAAATAGAAGTAATAAGGAGGACAAGACAGAAAATGTTTATTAAGGAGATAGAGCAGAGGAAAAGATGCATTTCCAGAGGAGATCTGAAGACAGACAAGGACACAGCAGCGTGATTCAGTGGGACCTCTGCCAGCCGCGACATGAGGAGGTGGCAGGGAGGAGCGGGGAAGGGGGGAGACCGGGGAGTGCGGGGCAGGCAGGACGGCAGGGTGAGGGCAGGACTGCTGCTGAGTTACTCTCCACAGGCTCCTGGGACATGTGGGAGCTCAGACCTCCTCGTCTGTTATCTGCTGCAAAACCACCCCATCTTTGCACCCTGCATTTGCAGTGCGAGTGCCAAACAGTAACAGGAACAAATTGTGGGTGCTGCTGTGTGACCCATAGCAGAGGACAACCTGAGACACCCAGCCCCACGGGGCTGTTCCTCCCCACTGCCCCGGGGATGGACAGACCTGAGAAGTTGACATTGCGGATGTACTTGAGCAGCTCCATGCCGTCCACTGGGTCCATCCTGGGGCACAGCCCCACCTTGCCGGGGCAGAGGTTCTTGTGCATGTTGTGCAGAGCGTGCCCCATGGCATAGACGGCATCGATGACAAACTGAACCTTGCCCTCCTGCTCGTACGAGGAGTCCTGGCCGATCCGCTCTCGGTCTGCAGATACACGTAAAGCGGGGCTGCCATCTCCCTGCCCTCCCAGCCGTGCCCCGCAGGGATACTTCTGCTGCAGCCGAACCCTTGCAAACAAACCCACTCATCCCCAGGACTGAAGCAACCAAAAACTCCAATCTCATTCCCAAAACCACAAACCCACCAACCAGCCGGAGTGCCTCTTTCCCAGTGGGAAGCTTATGCTACCTAGGCATGCCCCAGGAAGGAGCAGCAGGGCAGGAATGCATCTCAAACAGCACCAAACTCCTCCCAAAACAAAATCCACATTGCAGATGTATTTTGCAGTGCCAGTCCAAGGCATCAGCTGTGTCTGCACTGCCAGGGCTCAGGGCTCAAGCCTCTCCACCAGCTGAAAGCCCTCCTGTCACCCATGCGTCCCTTGTCCGGAGGGGTCAGGAGGGACAGCCGGGGGTACGCTGTGGCTCTCACCCCAGCCCCTCTGAGCAGCAAACTGGGAAGATTTGGGGTATGCGAGGTGGCCTCTGTGGGCAGGAGGAGTGTGACGTGCAGCCAAAAAACCGTATTAACTGGGGAAATATCCAACCAACCTCCCTGTAATGCCTTTCTGAAAACATGGGTGCTGGCACCTAAGCTGCACTTCCAAGAGCCTTCGGGGTGTCACATCCTAGGGCCATGGGACATCCCTGTACTCCCACATCCCCAGGTCCCCCAGCAGGACGCAGGCTGGGCTGTGATCGATGTCCCATCCTCATCCCCGTGGGCTGACCTCCTCCGTCTTGCCAGGAGCTCCCACCAGCTCAATTCTCTATCAGCGGCATCAAGGGGCCACCCAGGCAGTATCCATCACTGGCTGCATGTCCTCCGTCGCATTCCTGAAGCCTCCTGTCACCTTGCTCCCCTCATCACCCCCTGCCACCCTCCCACCCCACTGACCCCGCAGCCCTTTGCAGCCTCCCCAGCCATCCTGGCTTGCAGGATCCTGCAAGGATCTGGTAATTACCAGCGACAGCTGCCTGCCTCTCCTGTCATAACTGCCCTTAATGAGACTAGAAACATGTTAATCATTTAGCAAAAGACACCGATTAATGTAGCACGCTGTTAATTACAGCTAAGAAAGTGTCTCCCACGGGGCAACGCCACGTCAGAGAGCCACAGCCTCTGCACCTCCATCACTGCCTCTGCGGCATGGCCGGGCACCCCGCCAGGCCACAGCTCCTTCGGCAACAGCGAACGGGAAGGAGGGTTCCTCAGGGAACCGAAGGCACAACTTTCATCCTCCAGAGAGGCAGAGGCATCCTAGAAAGCCATCCAAGGGTGTCCAAAATTAATTCTGGCTCCACCGTGCACGGATGCTCCCTGATGCAAGGTGGGGATTTACAGTGACTGCAGGGGACCAGGGCACAGAGCCTGTGCAGCCGGGGACAGAAAAGGCACAGGCAAGCAGCAGTTGCTGATCCGCTCCCTCCCCGCTGCGGGAAGGTCGGACAAAGCCAGCGCTACATGCGGAGCGAATCCCCACTGAGTGGGGACATCCCCGAGAGCCACGTGCCTGGAGGTCCCTTCACCGGGAGGGAGAGCAAAACGTGCCACCGACAAGACACTAAAGCAAATTGATAGCGAACTGACCAACAAGAAAAGATGATATCAAGGAGGTGAATTTATAGCCCATCCTTCAAAGTTATAAAAATGCTTTTGGACTACGTGGAGATTACTCATGCAAAACCCGTCAAGTTATCCTTTCTTCCACTTTATTGACAAGGGCTATTAATCTTCTCCCTCAACTTCGGGCCTTTCCCCGCATTCATCTCTCAAGGTGCAGACAAGCCACTCTATCTTGTCAAGATAATTACCCATTAAAAAAAAGGGTGTAACGGACTGTCCAGGGGAGCCGAGCCCACGGGGATGTCCCAGCCCCGCTGCCACCCCCAGCACTGTCCTGCTGCCCCACAGAGGCTGCTGAGCCCAGGGGACACATGGGACCCTGGACTCATCCCTTCCTGGCTCCCTGGCTTCCCAGCAGGCACCTCAAATCCCACACAGGTCCCAGCAAGTAAAATACAACCCGCTGTGATAACACAGGCTGCGGAGGCTGAATTTTCCTCCCAAACATCCCTCTGGCTTGCAGCGAGCAGCACCAGCCCGGCACGGTGGGAGAAGCCGGCTCCGGTGTCAAAGCTGAGCCGTTGCAGATAAGCAGGCGTCTCCGGGGCCATCGGTCGGGCACCTTGCCCCAGGCCCCAGCTGCTTTTTGCAGATGGGAATTCGGCTGGTGCACAGAGGGGGCAACACGGAGCAGAAAGCCAAGGTTCGTTCCCGACATGGAGACAATAAATCTCCGCCAAACTCGCAGTAGATTAGGGCCGCAAAAGGGATGTGACCCCGCTGATTATAATAGCAGGGTCGTGCATTGTTCTACAGGGCTGATAATTAATTTTCAAGTGTGTGATGAGCCTCTGCGGGCACCCCTTGGAGGACAGACGCAGCTATCTTCTCAAGTGGTGGATGAGACGGGGATTAGTATCAATTCCCATCACATCGCCAGCACCGGCTTTCGGCAGGATTTAATCAAAATCACACACAGTGCTGCTCCGGAGAGCTGGGGGATGGTGTCACCTCTGAATCTCCAAATCTCATGGGTGTTGGCAGCACCCATCGCCGCGTTTTCGGGCTGTGTGAGCCCACCCAGGGAGCAGGGACTGTCCCCCCTACGAGGGATGCTCGCTGCAAGCACCTCTCTGCAATGAGGGCTTGAGCTGCCGTTTGGACGGCCGGTGGGTCTGAAGGAAAGCCAAGCAGAGGCATTGCTGGGATGCCCCTGCCCGCTCAGACCCGGCCTCAGTCAACAGGAGCCTTTTATCATCTTAACTACCAGGTGAGCAGTGCAAATCCTCCCCTGTTGGCGTGGCTGGGGCACGCTGTGCTGGAAAACAGCCAGTGCTACAAAAAACCAACCCCATATTAAGAAGAGACTGGAGAGAAGCAAAACAGAAAGGAAAGAGAATATGAAGAATCACAAATAAAGAAGGAAAATCAAATAAAAGCTCCTCTCCCCTCCGCCCACGTTGCTGCTCTGCACCTATCCGCAGCCTGGTCGGGTGGAGGTGAGTGCACAGAGAAATCCCCAGCCCTGCTTCAAAGCAGAGTTACTATCCAGCCCTGCTAAATGAAGGCCATTAATCAGCTCTCCTGGAAAAAGAGTAGCCCGTAGGGCCTGGGAGCATCCTGCTGTCCCTGTGCAGGTGGGGGGACGCAGTCCCGAGCCGTGCCCCGTCCTCCTGCCCTTGTTACCCCGTTGGCCCAGCAAACCCGGCGCTGCCATGGGCTCCTCTGTCTCTGCTCACAGCACCCCAGCACCTCCCCGTCTGCATCTGCACGTGTGTGAATTATTAACGAAGCAGGAGCTGGCAGGATGCTTTCCAGCCCGGACGGCCGGGCACAAGCAGGGGCTGGCTCCCCCCGGGAGCCTGCCCAACCCGGGAGGGTCGGGGACACAGCCTAGCAGAGGCGGCTTGGAGGTGAGGAAGGATGCTGAGGAGATCCTACTGCAAAAGTAGCTGGGAGGCAGGTCCTGACCTGATCCTGGTCCCAGCAGGACAGCACACAGGTCCTGATGGGTGCTAGGGCTGGTCTCAGAGATAACACAAGCAGGTGCCAGTGGGAATCACCCCAAAACCTGGTGCGTACCCCAGCCCTCGCCCCTCACCTTCCTCCCAGCTCTCCCATACATGAACGAGAGCCATGACCTGTCCTGTTCGGTGGTGGGACACCACCATGGGAAACCATGGGGTTTGGGATGCAAAAGTAAGCAAAGCCGGCATTTCTCTGTGCATGTTGGGCTCTAGCCAAACTTGAAGCTCCTGGGGAAAGTCAGTACAATTCCCTCTATAAAACAGCCCCAAACGGGACATTTGCATAAGCCGTGCAAAGCACAAGAGCGCATGGAACCACACAGGGAGGTTATTTGCTTCACCGTGCGTTATTTCCCCTCTCCATTTACGTGCCAAGCAAACATTCAAGAGAGAATTTATTTGCTGACAAATTCAGATAATTTAAAGACAGTTCCTAGGACATTTGCCACGTTGTAGTTTCAGCTGCCTCCACTAATACCTTGGCCCTGAAATATTGCTTGTTTAAATGCTACATTACTATGAAGATGAAGAGATCAGCAGTTTGCAGGACCTGCTCATGCATTTCCTGGTGCTGGGGATTTCTTGATGCAATTGGGAAGGGTGAGGAGCTCTCAGCTACCCAAGGCCATGGCCACGGGCAAGTTTTCTTGCATACCCTTGCTGCTTACCAAGCTCACACCTATGCATTAGCCACAAGACTACTTGGGGAAGCTGCAGCACTGGAAAGACCTTGTGGGGACAGAGAGGTGTCCCCGAATCATCAGCTGAACATTTGGGGAATGCCTGCAAGGGAGAGGACGTGGAAGCACCATCCCTCTCATCCTCAGCGGTGAAAGCAGGGGAAAAAAAGACCCTTAATGATCAGACTTTCCAGGCATGGCCAGGTCCATCTGCCTGCCAGCACACCATGGCTTCCACAGACATCCATCCCAAGGGGACAGGGGGGACGCGCAAATGTCCCCAAGTCCTGCCAAGTCGCAGGCTGCGAGCTGCCATGTCATTATCTGTCTTCAGCAGGTGCCAGGCAGGCAGTAAATCTCTCCCATCTCTCAGTAAACATGTGTGCTGGTTTTGGCTGGGGTAGAGTTAATTTTCTTCACAGTAGCTTGTATGGGGCTGTGTTTTGGATTTGTGCTGGAAACAGTGCTGATAACACAGGGATGTTTTAGTTCTTGCTGAGCAGCGCTTGCACAGAGCCAAGGCCTTTCTGCCTCTCACCCCACCCCACCAGCGAGTGGGCTGGGGGGGCACGAGGAGTCGGGAGGGGACATGGCCGGGACCGCTGACCCCAACTGACCCAAGGGATGTCCCACACCATATGGTGTCACGCTCAGCATATAGAGCTGGGGGAAGGAGGAGGAAGGGGAGGGACTCTCGGAGTGATGCCATTTATCTTCCCAAGTCACCGTTAGGCGTGATGGAGCCCTGCTTTCCTGGAGATGGCTGAACACCTGCCTGCTGATGGGAAGGAGCGAATGAATTCCTTGTTTTGCTTTGCCTGCGTGCACGGCTTTTGCTTTACCTATTAAACTGTCTTTATCTCAACCCACGAGTTTTCTCACTTTTACTCTTCCAGTTCTCTCCCCCATCCCACCGGGGGGGAGTGAGCGAGCAGCTGCGTGGGGCTTAGCTGCCGGCTGGGGTTAAACCATGACAACATGTCACCTCCTTGAGCCTCCAACCATCACCTCGGCAGCAGCGCTGTCAGCAAGACAGATCCCCTCGTTGCCTTGTTTGCTACATTAATCCCTACAAGCCTCTTTTAGTTGGAAATGGCTAAAAACACACAGTGAGGGGTGAGGAGAGGGCCTGGGATCGGGTTCTGCCGGGACGAGGTTCTCTGCCTGGAGCAGCAAAGGGGCACATCAACAAAGCAGTTTGCAACGAGACATGGGCAAACACCACTCCAGCACATGTCCCGGGGTGATCCCCTCCTCTCCAGGCTCCCCTGCACCCTCCCGTGGGGCACCCGGCAGCACCCTCCCTGCAGGCATGGGCACGCTGCAGCTGCAGCCTCAATGCTGGCTAAGCAAGAGCCAGATCCTGACCCTGCGCTATCAGTTGGCCTCGTTTCTCTGCAACCACCCCAGCTTTTAGCCTGCTCAGGTGAGATAGGAGCAGCTTGCAAGGGAGCAAGGATGCACCGGTGGCTTCATGCCTTACATGGGACAACAGTGCTTCGGCCAAGCACACAATGAGAAAGAGGCAGTTGTCCAAATACTGCAAAACAATGCAGAATCTAGCCCCAAATCCCCCAAATCTGGGTGGTTTTGTACCCACAGAAGACGGGGCCAAGGGAAGGGAGATGTGCAAGAAGTGGGCATGAGAGCCCTGGGAGCTTTGCACAGGGACCATGCCTTCGCGCACACACACAAACCAAGCAGGCTCCACATGCTTCCTGGATCACACACAGCACATCGGGATGCACAAAAGCATTTTTCTGCAACGCTCCTGTCCGCTTTTAAGCAAGCCACCACTGTCACAAGCCCAGCAGACACCTGACTGCCCACACGGGAGAGCAGCTCTGTGTTGCCCACGTTCCCCACGCTGCAGAAGCGCCGGCGTTTCTCCAGCCTTCCCCAAATTCCCACCTGACTTTGATGCTTAGTCCAAAAAAACCACGCTAGCAACCGAGACCACCACACACAGAGCATTAATTGCCACGTAGCTGCCTTGAGCTGGGCTGGCAGCTCCAGAGCAATAAGGATGTGGCTGAGCTGAAAGGCCATAAGGGGAAAGCAAGCGAAACTTTTCTAACTCCTGCCCTGGGCTCTCTGCCATTGGCTTCATGTCGCTGTGTACCCTGTGTGATACAGCAACACACACCCACGAGCCTCTGCTCGCCCGCAGATCCCCACAGCTCTTACTGGTGCACTTCTTGATGCTGCTGCCCTTCTTCAGAGCGTGCCGGCTCAGCTTGCAGTGGAAATTCTCCTCCCAAAACTCAGCAAACCAGATGTTCCGGCGGTTGTTGTCCAGCGTCCTGCTGGAGAAGTAGCGGTCGAAACCTGCCCGGGGAAGAGGGGACGGAGGGGATAAATCTCTGGGATGGCAGAGAGATGCTTAACATGGCCCAAAACTCCCCAGGCAGAGGGGAAGGAGGGTCTAGTGAGCAATGGGGTCTAGGGACACATAAGAGTGCGGTCAGTTTGTGTCAGAGCTGCCACTCAGGCAAAGCTGCAGGCTGGAAAACCCACTCAGGGAAGACCCACTGCAAAACACAGAGTCTTTCACAGCCAAAACCTTGCGGTTAAGGGGATGCCGTCGGGGAGGGGACAGCCAACCCAGGGGGGAGCTGAGGGAACCCACCGAGTGCAGCCCCTTACCTTTGACGGAGACCCGCTTGGGCAGGATGGTGACGGAGCCCTCGGCCACCTCCTCCAGGTGCAGGACAGGGGAGATTTTGGAGCCCCAGCTGTCCGAGCCCATCCAGATGAAGTGTCCCATCTGGTTCGCCCTCTTGGCCGCCTCCAACACCCTTCTGCGGAGAGAAGCAACAGGCGCTGGTGCTTGCCGCCACCGCGGGGCCGGGACACCGGCTTCATGTCCGGCCCCATGGAAGCAGGGATGCTGGCACGGGGCAGGGCTCAGCGCTGTTTGCATCTCCTGCTCCAGGCACTCGGTGAGCACCAGGCACCGCGCACGACCCAGTGCATATGGATACATGAGAGCAAACTGTGCCGCTCCACTCCTGCACCCTCTGTCCTCCCCAGCCCAGGCACGCAGGCTGCTTCTCCCACCTCATTTGCATATTTGCTGACTGGTAATTGAATTTCCCCCTTAATTACCCAACATTAGGAAAAAAAAATCAGGTTATGCCGCAGCAGGCAGGAAAAGCAGCAGCACTGGAGAGCACGTGTGTGCTCTCAGCTCCAATCAGCATTGCAAGTCATGGGAGAGAGCCAGCCCTTGCTGCCAGTGCCCAGGCTAGAGCTAAACTGGGCTCTGCTGGGCTCAGCTGGGCAGCTGAGCAGCAGTGGGGAGCTGGAGTTGCCATCCGTCCTGCCAAGCATCCCTCATCGTGGCCAGACACGCTCCACCGGCGCCAGCCAGTTCAGAAAAGCTTAGTAAGTGGATGGCAGCTTTTGTGGATCCGACCCTCTGGGCTCTTTTTTCCCAGGGCTCGCTGTCCCCTCGGGGGCTTGTGTGGGTCCCCAGCCCCATGGGAGCGGGGCCCAGGGCACCTTTGTCTCCCCGTCTCCCCGTGCAGTGAGGAGGCAGGTTTGTGACTCACCCCCCGCCATCGGGAGCTGATCATTTCAAGTCCAGATGGTGTTTGAAACGCGTGATAAGGAAAAAAACCCCATACAAATCGAGCAGAGAGTAGAGACAAGACGGGAAGAGGCAGGCGTGCCCTGGGAGCCACGGGGCCGGCAAGCAGCTGGGGAGCCGTGCCGGCTGCTCCGTGCTCATCCCGGGTTGCCCCAAGCTCCGGGCGCATCCTGCCACAGGGAAGTCAGCAAAGCCCACGTCCCGCTCCGAGCACAAGCAGCATCTCCAGCTGCCCGCGGTCCTCGTGTGGGGCAGGATCTCCCCGGGGCAAATCAAGGATGTTCCTGTGAGATCGGTGATTTACATTCGATCTGAGCCAGGCAGAAATTTGAGCAACAACCATCCCCGGACCGTCTTGCTCAGCAGCATGGCCCTGCGCATTTTGGGAGAGGCAGCACACCATCTTCCAGGCTCCGCAACCCAAGCTGGCACCAGGGTTGGGATCGCAGCAGTCTCCACGCCCGGGCTAAACCCACGCTTACCCAGCGCAAGGTGGGTGTGCGTAAACCACTGTTCATGGGATGTAATCCTATTTGGATGGGTAAATGTTTACAAACCCCAGTTAATGGGGCTTGCCATTTACACAGTGAGGTAAATCCCCTGTTTCTCACCACACACCCGCGTAAATGTCAGGTTTGCAGATATTTCTATTAAGGAAGAAAAAAAGAAACTCGGAGCGTTTGCACGTCTGATGTAAACTGATCTAAAATCGCAGTTTACCCACATTTACATAATGTTTGCTGATTAATAAATTAGATACTTAGGAAATCAGGGTAGTTCCATGTGAATCATTCTGCTCCATAAACAACGGGAGCTGCAAGACGTCGCTTCGCCTGCAGAGCGGCTCATCACCTCGAAGCGTGGCTGCATCCCCAGCCCCGCCGGGCAGGCAAGGCAGCAAGGGGGGGTCCCCAAAAGGCCCCCCCAGACCCGTTCCTCTTCCACGCTGGGGGCTGAGGCTACACAGCAAAGCAGAACCGGTACCTGGATCCTGCCACGGCCAGTGCTCAGCGAGGCCCCACGCCAGCTCTGACCCAGCCTGTGAGTGGCGTGAAGCAGCCAGGTCGTGACAGCAGGGGTTTCCAAAGCCAACAGAAAGTGGATTTTTCCTCCTTTGAGCTCTGTGTTGCTGTGGTTTGAGGGCAGCAACATGCCAGGCAGCCACTCTGAAGTCAGCTCTGCTGGGTCCCTGCTGCAGACACGTCCCTGCCACGCTGCAAGGTGCATCCTCTCCGCATTGCAGACACGTCCATGCCACGCTGCAAGGTGCATCCTCTCCCCATTGCAGACACGTCCCTGCCACGCTGCAAGGTGCATCCTCTCCGCATTGCAGACACGTCCATGCCACGCTGCAAGGTGCATCCTCTCCCCATTGCAGACACGTCCCTGCCACGCTGCAAGGTGCATCCTCTCCCCATCGCAGACACGTCCCTGCCACGCTGCAAGGTGCATCTTCTCCCCATTGCAGACGCGTCCCTGCCACGCTGCAAAGACAGCTCCGCAGGCACATCTGCTCCATGTTGCAGACACATATGCATGCTGCAGGCATGGTCAGCTCCTGTTGCAGTGTCCAGCTCCTGCCATTAGCATCCCACACCTCGGCCAGCAGCATGCATAGAGCACGTCCCCCCAGCCTCCCATCCCAGCCAGGCCAGCCCCTCCGCACCTGATATCGTCTTCATTAGCGAAGATGATGACGGCCCGCGCGTGGGAGGTCTCCAGGAGGCGGCGGATGATCTTGTCAAACTCTCCTGGCTTGGGCTCCCGCGGGATCTTGACGGACTGGGCCACGCACACACCCCCTGCGGCGGAGAGAGCCCCGGCACTGAGACACCCCCACGAGTCCCCGTCCCCTGGGGACGGCCCCTCTCCCCAGGCTCCTCAGCCTCACAACAGGCAAACGGGGGTCTCCCCAGCTCGCCTGCACCTCAGCCACAGTGAGGGGCTCAGCACCACGCCATCTCTGCAGCCCACTGCCCCCAGAGCCCCGTGGCCACCACCCAGCCCCCCAGGACATGTACCCGAGCCCTCCCCATATGCCTCCTCTCCCCCTCAGTTCAGCCCTTCTGCACCACTTTCCCTCCCATCCCACATCTCCATAGCTCATCGCTGCCTTCCACCCACTCCTCTTAGTATCTCTCATCTCGAGCCACAACCACATCACACCCCGTCCCCCCGACAGACACACAGTCCCATCCCGGCAGCTTGGAGAGGGTTTTCCAGCCAGCTCCGAGCACCAGCCCCTCCCCAGCCCAGGACTGGATTTTGCAAAGGGCTCTGCACATGCAATGGTCAAATACTGGCAAAAACAACCCGTGGGAAGAGGAGACGATGGGCTGCAGCCCCAGCACGAGCCCTTTGCCCCCAAGACAGCAGCCTGGCCCTGCAAAAGGTTTTATTCCCATCCCTGCGGCACCAGCCGAGCTCCCAGCCCAGCTTTCCATGGGGCGATTGCAAAAGCAGCTAATTAAAATTAAAAGAGACAAGGGAAAGCTGGCAATTGGAAGAGTCCACGCACATGGCTGCTGGCCTCCCAGCCTCCAGCTCTGAAAAGCCAGAGCCCTCCTGCTCCTGCATTTTTGCAGATGCCAATAAAAAGAGAGATGGGAGAGAAAATTAAATATTGCGGGACCTTCTGGATTTAATTGATGGTCTCAATTTGCATAGTAAATAACACGGCTGATACCTCACCTGCCACTAAAAGATCCCCGCTTAAGCAAAGGTCAGAGTAATTAGCACACGGTGGCAGGGAGAGATTTCCCAGCTTACAGCCCTGGAGAGGAGCAGGGGGAGGACGGGACAGGGACAGGCACCAAGCGGAGGCCTCCAGGACAGGAGGGTTCACTCCCTCCTGCAGAGCTTGGAGGAAAATTGGGGTAATTTGGCTCCTCGCAGCCTAATAACAGAGAGAGGGAAGGATCTGACGGGTGCCGAGCATGCAGCAAGGGAGGTTGCGGGGATGGGGATAACAGCATCTCCCAGCAAATACCCGCTGGCCGGGGGAGCATCACCCACCCCGGCCCCGCACAGCCCAGCCACAGAGGGGGGGCATTTTTAGAGGGGTTTTTTTTTCCTATGGTAAAAAATTGGGCCAATTTGCTGTTTGTTTCCCATATGGGGAGCCAGATGGATGGAAAGGAGAGAGCTGGATAAACAGACTCCCGGACAGATAGATCAGCCAGGCGAGACGGGCAGCAGCAGGCAGCGCCGGCAGGATGGGCACGTCGCTGCCCGGGGGGTGCTCAGCGCCAGTCACCGCCCAGCCGCCGGCCAGGCCAGGGTGGCACAGGCTGTGCCGCCAGAGACGGCAGCTCCGGCAAAGGAGCCGGTGCAGCTTAATTACAGTTTCCATGGCAATAAAAGGAGAAAATCCAACAAAAGCAGCAGTTTGCAAACACGAGAGCCTTCCAAAAGCCCCGGCGCAGAGTCAAGCGGGTGCCTGCACATGCGAGTGACAGCTCGGGGCTGGCACAAGCGCACACCCGCGTGCCACCGAGCACCAACACTGTGAGGCTCCCATGCCGTGTGTACTCTGCTCCGGGCTCGTGTGAGTGTGCCCCTGCACACGCGTGTGCCCCTGAGCATGTGGCACAGGGACACGGGGGTTCCTGGCACGCACATGGCAGCTGCAGCACCGGCCCTTTCCCAGCACGGCCAGAACAAACCCAGCTTTGAGACTTTCCTGGGACAGCAGCAAGGCTTTGCATTGGGGTCCTCCATGAGTGTTTTATTGCCCTCGCCCCAAGCAGCGGCTTTGAGCATCCCCAGGATCCCACAGCACTTGCAGGGGCAGCAAGTGGCCTTGGATGAGCTCATGGCAGTGACCGTCTTCTCGTACGCATGGGAAGAGGGGGTGGCAGAGGACACTAGCCCATAAATAAATAAGAAAGGAGACTAAATCGATGGCAATTCAGAAATGACCAAGTTACTCGGCAGCTCCGTTAAATGAAACTAACAAGGAACGTAACAAAAAAGGGATACGGGCAATTAGGATGTAAAGAGGACCTTACTGACGCAGCAGCTGGAGAGCGTGGAGCATGTGAGCAGGATGGGGCCAGACCAGCGGGAGGGGAAAGCGGGGATGGGGACCCAAAAAAGTGGCTGGATGCCGGGAGAAAACTGCCCCGAGGATGGACACGGATGTCTGCAACCCCTGGCTGCACCGCCTGTGCCCTACAGTTTACTACAGCTCAGCGGGGCTCTCCAGGCTTAAAAATAACACAAACCTAGCCCAGCTAAAAGCCCTCGGAGGGTCTGGGAGCCCCACATTCCCGCAGCACCCTCCTCCAGCCCATGCACCGATGCTGGCAACGCTGCTTAACATTTTTATCTTCTTAATTAATGAAACCTTCTTAATAATGAAAAAAAGAGGTCGGCGGGTCAGGGGGAGGTGGCTGGGGTGGGCAGAGCTGCGCATTTCAGGGCAGCCCTGCTCACCTCCAGCAGCCCAGGCTCTCAGCACCTGCATTATTCATGGCCCCCAGGCGCTGAGGTGGGAAGGGGGATTTGCCAAGTGACGCTCCTACTGTCTTTGCACAAAAATCCATTTAGTCAAAACACCCCTTTAAAGCAAGAAATCAAAGCGAGGAGGCGGCAGCGATGGGGAGGAGGTGGCCGCTCTCCCTCCTCTGGCGGGATAGCGCAGCATCACTCCCCAACTCGGCCCAAGGTCTGACTCTGGGAGAAGGCAGGAAGTGAGGAATGGGGACCCCTTTCCTCCCCCAGCTTTGGAAAAGGACCAAAGAGGAGCAGGAATAGTCGGGGAAAGCCTCCAGGATCGGGGCAGCATCCCACAGCCAGCTGCCAGAGACAGCTCGGAGACAGGCACCCAATTTAAGGATGCTCAGACACAAGATCCCATGCATGCCATCACTGATGGACAGCAGCATGGGATGCAAGGCGCTTATAGCAAGAAACAGCCTCGAAAAACCCAGCTTGGACCCATTCCCAAACATCCTGTGGGCTGGGGCAGCAACCAGGTACCTGGAGCTGCAGTCCCAGGGTCTGGAGCTGCTTTCGGCTCCTGGCCCAAGCCCCCGCAGTGGTGGCATCCCGCTCCCACGGTGGCAGAGCCAGCAGCTTCACGGGGAGGCTGCTGGGAAGAGCCAAGGGTGAAATATTCAGCAGCCTGCATCTGGGGAAGTGGAGACCAACAGGGAGAGTGAAATGGTGGGGATATAAGTACGGGAGGTGGGCAAGCGTGCCTGTTGCTGCACGCAGCCCTTTCTCTGCTGCCTGCCAGAGCTCACCATAACAAGGCCACCCTGGTTAATAGGCAGCGGCCACCCCGTCCCACCCAGGCGGGTCTCGACAGACGCCCATCAGGGCAAGAGGGAAAATCTCCCGTGCAAAACCAGGCCGTGCAGTGAGAGTGGCTCTGCAAAGGGAAGGGTTTGCCGCAGGGCTCATCCTCTGACAAACGACTCATCCTCCTGCCAGGAGAGCCAGGCCAGCAGGGACACATCGGCACCCGAGTCCCACCTTGGCCCCAGGGGCAAAACTGTAAGGGTCTGCACCCAGTGCCACCCAACAGCCCCATGCACCCATCCCGGCTGTGCAAAGCTTGCCTGTGAGAGTATCGCAGAATCATAGAATGGTTTGGGTTGGAAGGGACCTTGAAGATCACCTAGTTCCAACCCCCCTGCCATGGGCAGGGACACCTTCCACTAGACCAGGTTGCTCAAAGCCCCATCCAACCCAGCCTTGAACACTTCCAGGGATGGGGCATCCACAACTTCTCCGGGCAACCTGTTCCAGTGCCTCACCACCCTCAGAGTGAAGAATTTCCTCCTTATATCTAATCTAAATCTACCCTCTTTCAGTTTAAAGCCGTTAGCCCTTGTCCTATCGCTACACGCCCTTGTACAAAGTCCCTCTCCAGCTTTCTTGTAGGCGCCCTTCAGGTACTGGAAGGCTGCTATAAGGTCTCCCCAGAGCCTTCTCTTCTCCAGGCTGAACAACCCCAACTCCCTCAGCCCGTCCTCATAGGAGAGGTGCTCCAGCCCTCTGATCATCTTCGTGGCCCTCCTCTGGACTCACTCCAACAGGTTCATGTCCTTCTTATGTTGGGGGCCCCAGAGCTGGATGCAGTGCTCCAGGTGGGGTCTCATGAGAGCGGAGTAGAGGGGGAGAATCACCTCCCTCGACCTGCTGTCATAGAGCTGCAACAGCATAACTACATCAGACTCTAAACCAAATCTATCCACTTGGAAATGTGGGTCTCCTGAGCAAGGCACGACAGACGCCCCAGCGTGCCTAGTCTGATACGCTTTGGGACTGGACTGTCTGTGTCCTCAGCTCTCCAGAGACTTGTTAGTGCAGACACTATCACCCCCACCTCGGGGAGGGCAAAGCGCTGCCCGCACCATCCTCAAGCACATGGCCGCATCCCTCCCACCGGCATCACCCCCAGCCCGGCAGGATCTCAGCCTCCCCCGGCATCCCCGCAGGATCTCAGCCTCCCCCGGCATCCCCGCGGCTCTGCCAGCCACTCACCGTGGGCCTCGGGGACTCTCCTTACTAAGGTGGGGTTAACGCGTGTTGTCAAACACAGGTCAGGGTTTAATCTCCACCATTATGGGCTCGGTGGGAGCGCAGCTGCTCCGGGAAGCGCAACGCTGAAGTGCCTTCTTGATTGCAGGTAGATAATAAGCTTTTGCTGTCGCTAACGTACACCATCAATCAGGGAGCGCTCTGCCAGGGCTCCCCACAGAGCTGGCGGCTGCGAAGCACTGGGTGAGCACGGGCTCGGCATGTTGGAGAAGGGGGGCCCAGCTAAACCGTGCTGGGAACAGCGACGTGCATGTCCCCTCCACCGTGACGTGCTCCCCGGGCAGCCCTGAGCACCACGAGGAGATCGGGCTCTGCACAACCCGGCTTCTGCAAGCAGCACCTGCACTGCTCCCCTGCATGCTGCCGTCCTTCCCTTCCTAACCCCAGTCATTTAAATGAGATTCCCAAGCCCAGAGTCTTAATTGGCGAGCGGCTGGCTGCTCCCCTGCCCCAGGATTCATTATTCATGTCACTTCAAAGCCTCCAGGAACCGACTCATTAGAGGAGAAATCATTAGGGACATGGCTCTGTGGCCTCGCAGAGACAAAGCTCCTGTGCCATCGCAGGACCGGTGTGCTTTGGTCTAATCACAGAGCATGGGATGTCCTGCACAGGGCAAAGGTTTGCACTGTCCATCCATCCATCTGTCCATCCATCCGCCCACCTACCCATCCATCCGTCCATTTTCAACACTGCAGCAACAAGTGGCTTTGCAATTTGGGAAAGGTTCCCTACACCCCACAGGTACCCACACACTAGCCAGGCTGGGGAGAGCAGTGTGATGGGGAAACGGCCCCGTGCCACGGCACGAGCCGAGGGAGAACGGCAGCGCCGGCGAGCCGCCCCGGGTCCCATCACACGCAGCTCTAATCCCTCCTTTGTTGTGGCAGAGCCCTAATGAGAGCAATACCCAGATTATCTGGCACGAATGCTGCGATATCCCACGAGTCCCAAACCCGCTGCTGGCAAAGCATCTCCGCTACCAGCTCGGGTGTGCTTGGGGACACCAACCTGCCTTTGTCACCCAACGCATCCCCTGGTGCAACCAGATCTCAGCTCGTAGGCTCCTGCACTTCACTGCAAGGTGGGCGTCTCGCCCCTTCCCTCCTGGGAATACAAAGCGGGGAGCGATGGCAGCTCCCTGACCCCTGCAGTTTTGCAGCCTGGTCCCACTTCAGGGCTGGCGGGTCCCTCCTTGTGTGCCCTGGGCTCTGCATCACACGTCCCCATCACCGGAGGCTCCTGGCACTTGCTGCCTGCCTCATCCCTGGAACTGGCTCCCTTGTCCCTGGAACTGGCTCAATTGCTGTTCTTCAGTGTTTTGAAATCTCATCAGACATTATGAATCTGAGCAGTTTGTGCCTGCTTTTCAACTGCCCGCATTGCTGGGCTAAATCAGTAATTAATGAATTTGCAATGGGGAAAAGAAGGGAGAAAAAAAAAAAAAAGCAAGTCTTCAGCTTGAGGGCCTTGAGTGGGACACCAGGGAACAGAAAATTCAAGTTTCTCACTTAGCACCAGAGACTGTGTCCATGGGAAGGATCTTCTGCTAAAGACCTAATCAGGGACTCGGGCAAGTCGAGCCCCCCAGCTCCTGCAGCCCCTCTGCAGGCGAGCTGCCCCTTGGGCTGCACCTCCTTCCCCCTCACCCTGCTCCAGCCCTGAACTGGGAAGAGCCAGGAGACTCTGGGATTTTGGGGGAGGTTTATAGCAAGATTTTGCAGTTTCCCTCATCTCCTGCTCTGCAAAGGGAGCACTGCTCTGCAGTCAGAGGCTGGAGTTTATTCTCTGCAGCAGAGACCCCCACCCATCACGTGACTCCAGGAGCTGGGGCTTGAAGTGCCACATGAGTCCTGAAAGCAAAGACAGCTTTTTCCTGCATTTATCTTGTTTATCATAATCATTTATATCTCATCTCTCCTAACCCAAGCCCACATCACAGAAAACACACACACTCTCTGCTTCACCGATCCCCCAGGGCTGCAGCTCCCATCTCACCCCGGCTCGGACTGGACCTCACTGGGACCGCCGCAGAGCCGCCGGCATTTGCCTGGCATGACCAGCCTGGGTCGCCAGCCCGTGGGCACCCCCCAACACACACCAAAAATATTAAAGAGCAAGATATCGACTCGGGCTGCCTCCAAAGCCCAGGTTTGGGCTGTGAGCCATAGCCTGCACGCCAGCCTCGGCCACAACTAATAGCTCCTCTTTGTCCGGCCCGGCTCGCCTCCCTCCCCGCTTCCACCGCACAAAGGGAACACTGCAAGACGTGAAAACAAGGAGCGGAGCTAAGAGGCAAGGGCAGTGTTATTTACAGGCAGATTGCAGCCAGCAAACAGAGAGAACCCCAGGGCTGGAGGGAGCGTTTTTCCAGGCCAGCAGCCCCAGTTCAGCTCTGGCTCTCCCCAGTTCAGCTCTTGCTCTCCCCAGTCCCAGCCTGCAGGACACTTTGCATCCACCAGCAAACAGCTCGAGAGCAGGGAAGGCTTTTAGATGGGGAAACTGAGGCACACCTCCCTTCAGGCTGTATTGGGGTACACAGTGTTGAAAGTAGCAAAAAGAAAAGAAGCAGTGGGGGGAAAGGAAATAAGAAAATAACCCAGGAAATATGGTTTCTGCCTCTGAGGAGCCTGCAAGAGTTTCAGGACCCAAAGTGGCAATGGCAGCAGAACCTCGGTGACCAGACCTGTCCCTCCAGCTGCCCTGTCCAGCACAAAGAGGTGCCGCATCCAGCAAGAGCTGGCGCTGATTTTTGGGCAGGCGGCGGGACGACAGAGACCAGCACAGAAACTCGGGATGGGTATAACCATGATTTTGACCTGTGGGTGCGAGGGACCCTTCCTGAGCCACGCTGTGAAAGAACCTGCTCAGAGATGCTCCATTCAAGCCCCAGAGGGGACAGAGATGCCACCACCCTTGGTGTTATTGGCCAGAAAACACCTGCAGGAAAAGGTTCACCCAAACCCCGGAGCAGGGACCCTTCGGGCTTTCGGCATCGTGCCACAAAAAAATATCCAGCTCTGTGCCAGCTGGGAGGATTTGGCCAGGGAGCCAAGATGCCAGCAGCAAATAACAGCCCTCCGGTGAGCCACGGTAATTGAGTGCTGACTGCACAAGAACAGTCATCCTCGGGGATGAAAGGGAGCTGGATCGCCAGCTCTGCTCTGCCCTACCGCTCATCACACCTCGCTGTCACAGGGCTGAAGGTCACTTGCTTTAACTCCTGCACGCGTCGCTGGGCGGGGGGGAAACTCCAGGGGCAGGTACTAGGGGCGGGTACCCCCCACCAGCATCACCCTCCCATCCATCCCAGCTGTCCCATGGGGACAGCATCCGCAGGGCGCAGCATGGGATGATTCCCAAGGCCAGCAAATAACCAGGATTAGCAACCTCCAGGATTGCATAGACAAATCTGCTGTAAAGTCATATTCGATGTTTGTTTATGCCTTAAGACTTGGGAGCGGCTTTTTGGGGGTGACATCCTGATGCATCAACCAAAAGTAATGATCCTGGTTAAAACCCGAAAGAGACAGCCATGAATGTCACATGGGGATGAAAAAATGCATCACAAATATATACCAGCCTCTTAACTAAAAATATAGAAAACTCAGCAAAGGATAAAACAATCGAGGGGGGAAATGATAGTGTAAAACTGATCCAGACACATGACTAAGGAGTCTTGCATTTGGCTGGAAATATTACCCTCTTCACAAAACCGAGCGCTGCACATTACGACACATGGCATAACATGCCACGCTCACCAGCTCAATTACATAAACATAAATCTAATACTTCATCTCCAAGAGCTCGGTGACAGCAGAGATGTCAACACACACAAAGCCAAAGGGCTGCAGACAGGTCTGTCCACCCACTAAACGATGCCACGGATCAGGGTCACGGGGAGATGCTGCACAAGATGAGATGGAGATGGGGACACTGGGGACACCCCGCTGCTGGCCCTGCCTTGCACCTTGGTGTCAAGGTGTAAATACAGCTGACACCCACTGCCTTTGCAGGATGCTTTGGGGGAGCACTTAAAACACTTAAATACGGCCAAAGAAAATTCATCCTTTGCAGACATAACATCTTTGCACCCAAAAAACCTTCACTCTAGTGAATAAGGATTGTCCAGCCATTGGTGCCACCACCAGCAATTGCCAGGGGCCAACAGCATAATTGCCAGAGTAATTGCAATATATAAGATATAAAGGCCCTCCCAGGTCGGTCTGCCTTGGCAGCCCAAGGCCAGCCCCAGCTGCAAGAATAACCTGTCCCCAAGGCAAGTTTCTTCTCCCCCCGCCGGTGGAGGGCATCAGTTTGTGCCTTGAGCAGAAACGCTTTCCAGTGCGATGGCGAAGGCTTTAACGTGAGGCTTTGCTAAAAATTGAAACTGAAGGTCAAGTTGATAATGCATCAGAAAGCAAACAGCTTGAATGCTAACTGCTAACTACAGCAATGAGCATTATTGCCTGATGGAAATAAAAACCGTCTCTGAAGACTCAGGCTTGGCATGAAAAATGAAGCGGAGCGCTGTTCGGGAGGAGTGCGGGGAGATGCTCACCCCGATCCCGGGGTTGGCTGGCTCTTTCCCCCAGCATAAATACCCCAGCGCAGGTAAACTCCGCTGCTTGACAAACTGCTGGCAAGCCCTAGGCAGAGACCAGATCCTGAGTCAAATGACAGCCCGTCTACATCACTTTGACAGGCTGGAGGCACCTTGAAGCAGCTATAAATCGCAGGACCCTTTATGCTGCCAAAGAAGTGCAAATGAGAGCCAGGCGTATACAAACAGGCTTTAAAAGAAGGGGACGGATCCTTCACCCGTTCCCAGCAGCTCTGCGCCGGTGTAAAGCCTTTTGGTGTCAGCGGAGCTGTCCCTATTTATGGGGGAAGACAGAAAGGTGAAGCAGGCACAGCCCAGCTCTTCCTCCAGCCTTGCAGTTGCCACCACAAGAGGCAAGGCTGGGGGATTTTTCAAATTAAAAAAAAAAAAAAAAAAAGAAGAAAAGAAAAAGCGTGTTCTTGGTCCGACTGCACCGTTATTCACGGCTGCGGAGCTACCTTCCACGGGCAAAGCTGCGAGGCCGACCCCCTGTTCTCCCTACCAGGAAAGATGCTTTAGGGAACACGCTTGGAGCCCACCCAGGCACCCAAGGGAGAGGCGCTTCCCCACGGCCCCACGCTCAGGCTGATATATGATGGCTCTTATAAATAAATGTATTCCTGCAGTGCGAGCCGGGAAGCAGTGTTACTGCTGATAACGCTCGGGCTGCACTTATGCCGCTGTTGTACCGCAATTACAGCGGAATTATGCTTTTTGATAACTAAATTATCACTAATGCACATAATCGTTGGGTTATGGGGATACACAAATTACAGGACTGCCTCAGCCCTGGATTAATACGCATGCATTTCGACTCCATGTACACTCGTTTACTCTGCAATTACGCCATCATATCATTAACCATCTGGTTATAGGAATTCACAGTAACCACAGGTATCTCAAAGAAGAAGTGCTCGTGCGGCAGTGGGACCACCAGTCATGACAACCGCTCCTTACTGGTGCGTAATCAAGGGGGAGCGTGGGTTCAGATCGTGCCTGTGCATCAACCCGCTCCTCCCGGCCGCGTGCAGCCCGGCACCCGGACCCTCCAGGGGAGCAGCAGCCATGGATGGGGCGGGAGAGCACCCTCCAGCTGTGCTTGCTGCAGGATAAGGGCACAACAGGGCCAGGCATGGGCTAACAGAGCTGCTCAACCCCGGGCATACCACGGGGCGGGACCTGACAGCCCAAGACGGGCAAGGAAACTCTCCTTTTTGGGTGGAAAAATGCTTACGATAATGCAAAATGCGCCCCCCTCCCTTCCAAAAGGCTGCTTTCCCTTATTCCTCCTGTAGTCAGATAAGAATCTAATTATCATCACCAGCCAGATGGGGCTGCTGTTAGCATTTACAAACCCCGGTAGGGTTAGAGCCATAAACGCAGCCCTTTGCTCGCAGCCCTGCGGCCCTTCCATGGGGCAGCCCATCCCGCGGGACACCCTGTCCAGCTCCCCCAGGCCTGCTGGGCACCACTTGTGCCCGATGGCACCTTCCCATCTGCAGCCCCATCTATCCCCTGCAGCAATTCGCCGTCACACCCGGCTGCGTTGCAAACACAACCGCAGCTCAGCGCAGGCACCCCGGCACCGCTCACACCCGTATCCCCATCACGGGGCACGCAGGCAGCACGCCCCGTGCCCAGCCGTACAACAAGCATCGCACCTGCCTACTCCGAAGCATCCCCACGCGCTCCTCCTTGCAAAACCACAGCCCCGTGAAAATATTCTGCTTTTCAAGTTAAAATCCTGAAGAGCAGATTCCAGGTTGAATCCCCAGATGGGTTTCTCTGCATATTAAAAGCACAGCCGGTTCCCAGTGCCAGGGCGCGCACGCGAGACAGAATTAACGCTGTTCCTATTTATAGGGCTTTGATTAGGAGCTCGTCGCCTAGAAGTTTTTATTCCCTTTATCCATTTATAAGGCCATAACACAGTTTGACTAGCTCCAGATAGGCTGGTGTCCCACCGACTTTGCCAGAACTTAATGTGCCATTCAGATACAGTTAAGCCAGTAATAGGCAGCAGCATGTGCGCTGCAGGGTTTTAACTGCCTCGGAAAACACTCTTTAGCTCCCGCCTCGCCCCGTGCACACGATGCTGCGGAAGTGAAGCAATGCCAGAGTGAGGAGGGACCCCGGTGCTGTGCCGGTCCCTCCATGGGGACTGGGGACGGCTTCAGGCTCATGGTAATAGCACCCACGACAGCAACACCCGGGGGTCCTCACCATCCCAGCTGGTTCTGGGATTGATGCTCAGCCACCAGTGGGTACCCACGAGCTCCTCCGCCGCTCCCAAGGCTGCTAATCCCCGCTAAGCATCCCTGCGCTCCTGTCAGCAAAACGCTTTCTGGCTGCAGACAAATCCTCCCAAAGAGTTTTGCTGAGCACGGACTTTCCGCCTGTCCAAAGCCTATAGACAAGTTAAAGCACCTGCCCTCAGGGATAATTCCACTAAAATTGGGCGAAGCATGCATTGGTGCCAACTTTATTTTCTGTTAAAACCTGGGAGTATTTGTAAAAGTCTTTTCTTCTGGAACGTGCCCAGTGCTGTGGCTCAGCTGCAGAGGGAGGGGGTTAGACCGGCTCAGCAGCCACCGAGGATCTGATGTCTCCTGGTGAGCAGGGAACGGGATCTCGAGATACTTTCTGAAAGGAGCTGGCAGCAATAAAGCAGCCTGCCCTGCAGAGTGGAGGCAGCTTGGGATTGCTGGTCCCGACCCTTGCTGGAGAGCTTGGATCCTTGCTGGACACCACACTGTCCTTGCAATCAGCAGGGCAGCCCCAAAACCCGCCATCGTCCCCCAAACCGTGCCATCCAGCCCTGCTCATGCATGGCAACCACATCCCAACCAGATGCATCCCTCCATTCCCATCCATTGCCTTTTCTCCTCCAGTCCCAGCTGCTCCAAAGCCCACGCCGAGCCACCATCCCAGGGGAAACCCACTCACCATCCTCCCTGGACTTCTGGATGAAGGCCTCCACACCGCTTTCACCATAGCTGCCCTCGGAGGCCAAGGTGGAGACATAGTTCCACTTGAGGGCTTTGACAATGTCCACCATGGCTTGGGCCTGGTAGGTGTCGGATGGGACGACACGGGAGAAGAAGTCGTAGCGGCTGTTGTCGCTCAGGTCCGGTGCGGTGGAGGCATAGCTGATCTGGGGGATCTGGCATGGAGAAAGACAAAGTGTCAGGAGAAAGAGGTGATCTCCATCCCAACTGCGATGCCCTCACCTTGCCCTTGCTCCCAAAGCCCTGCTCTGGAAGAGAGGGAGGTGGAAATCAAGGAAGACTGTGGGTCGGGGGGGAGCACATGCCACCAGACAGACATGGGATGCTCCACAGCACTCCGGATCAGCAACTCATCGAGGGGAGACCACAAAGTGGAGGGTGATCACCTCTACTGGGTCTTGGTGGCAACCCAAAGGATTTGATCTGGTGATTTCCATCCATAATTAGGTACGGGAGACACAAAACCACCTCAACCCATGTCCGGACACACATCTCCTCTGCGCCCTCCAGACCGGTCTAAACCCACACACACCAGTGTCTGGGAAGGGGGAAAATAAAACCGTCGGAAAGCGCAGAGCTGCTGCTTTACATTTCTGCCCACAGAAGTGCCTGGCTGGGCAGAGCCCAGCAGGTCAGAAGGACTCCAGGATCTCCTGAGGAAGAACAGAAACCAGCCCCAGGGCAGAGCAGCCACCAGTAAGTCCCTTTGAGGTCCACCAAGTAGCTGGGCAGCCCTGGGCTTTGCAAGGAGAGGTTCAGAGCATCCCATGCTTTCATTTCTGCATGTAACATGCCTGCCTGCCCACTTTGATCTCCCCTCTGTGCTCCCCAGGTGCCAGCCAGAATGAGAGTTGTGAGTGCCTCTAGGTGCTGCCTGGGAGAAGGGGACCAGAACCATCCAGGGAAAGCAGGTACCAAGCCTCGGCCACGCAGGCTGGCCCGGCCCCTGGAGATGTCGGGGCTCAGGGACCACCTGAAGCTCAGGGACACCCAGCAGGACCCCAGAAAGGTTTCCCAAGCATCGGACGTGCCCAGAATGGGAAACGCCAAAGAAAACCTTGCTCCTGCCCCGGACAGCACTGCTAAGGTCTCCCTTTGGCTTCCTGCCCCAGGAAGGACAGATCCGACCCCACCCCACGAGGTCCTGTCCACCCAAGCCATAAATAAGCCCTTTAAATTAACCAGAGCTGCCACACCTCGCACAGTGCATTAGAATGATTTAGCACCGGAGGATCATGCAATGCTTAACACTTACGCAGCACTTGACATCTCCAAAACACACCACAGATGTTAATTTATCTTAAAGATGGAAAAGGCTTATTAAATTATCAAGCCCAGGTTCTCCCCACTAGCATGAAGCTCCCTACCAAAGACGTACCAAATACCCAGACAGCCCCATACACCGTCCCCTCGTCCCACACACCTCGCCCAGGTGCAGCCCAACACCTCCCTGGCACATTGCAAGGGCTGGCAGAGCCCTGCCCAAAGCCTGGGCAAGGTTTTAAATTCAACAGCGATATAACCACAGGGGCTGGAGCTGAGCCAGCTGCCACGGTACAGCCTCACTGTGGCTACAGGGCTGCAGAGATGGTGACAGCCCTACCCAGCGCCGGCACAGCCTGGGGAAGGGTCCGGCCACCCACTGCCCTCTCGCTTTCCCACAGATGCTGCTTTACTGCCAGGACAGAGCAAACACAGGAGGAGCAGCCCAGGGCATCGCCGATCCCAAACTTCCCGTGCCTTGGGGGCAAGTGGGTGCAGAGCAGCAATCCCCAGCTCTTGGAGGACTTTCCCCCTCTCCTGCTCCCTCTAATCCAGTTTAGGAATAATTCAGTAATCGCCACTTGCAGCAGCACAAATGGTGCCAGAGCCTCGGGGGACTGCAATGGATCCCAGTAATCCCCTGGGCTCAGCAGGCACCTGGGTCATGCCAGATGCCCAAATCAGCTCAGGCTGCCTTTGGCCTCACCCATCAGCACTCTCCATTAAGCAATTAGCCAATTCCCAGCAGCAGAGACACCTGCGTGGGCTTGGAGGGGACAGGGAGAGGTTTGGGGTCTGTAGGGATCCTAGCTCATGTTATAAGACCAAGCCACGCTGCCGCGAGCCCAAAATTTTGGTACCTGCCTCTTAACGACAGTGCTTCACCACCACAGCTCCCGGGCTAAATGTCAGTACCATCCCATCCCAACACCTCGTCTGACCCATCCCTGCCCCAAGGCTGGGAGAAGCCCCCATCCCGGCGGGCACAGCACCGGCTGGATAGTGGCAGACCAAGGATGGGGGGACTCGCACCGCGTCTCCCAACCCTCCTGGCCGCTGTGACCCACCCCATCCTCTTCCGCTCCTGCTCCCAGGCTGCGTCTCAGAGTTTCTCCTTTGTTTCTCCACTCTTTTCCTCTCTTCCATTCCCCCCCCCACCTCTCTCTATTAAATGCAATACTGCTGTTAGAAACCCACAACTCCACCTGAATGCTAAAAGGCCCCGGGAAAGGAGCAGCCACCCTTCTACCTACCTGCAAAATATAAGATGAAAAAAGGGAGAGATGGAGAAGGAGTGGGAGAGGGAAAGGAAGGAACCTTTATCAAGGCACAAATAGGATTACTCTCTGTGACAATCTGCTTTGTGCTCCTTTCCGAGGGGCTGTGATCTGCTCGTTGGGTATCTGTGACCGGGAGCCGGTGCATGAGACTCGATTAAAATTCTGCTCAGCAGGCGAGGCGCTCGTCTGGCAATCATTCATCCTGGGGAGGGAATGGGGGGGCTGCTCCGCGCCTGCTCTCCTTGCCTCCTCCCTGCCTTACCTGGAGCGGTGCTGGCCAAAGGATGGACACGGGGGCTTGGGATGGAGGTGATGCACGCAGCGTGCCCATGCGACGAGGGCAAGTGGGCATGGGAAGCAGCAGTGCCCACGTCAAAGGAGATTCGGGGGCAGGAATGCAACCCTGCCTTTCCAGAGGATCCTTTCCCAATGATTTTTTTTCCTCTGCACACTGGTTTAGTTTAAATAGATCCCTGCCTCCTCAGCAGGGCACTGGCGATGGAGACTTCCCTGCTATTCCCCTGTGACCTGCGCATCCCATCCAAGCCCAGATGCCCGGGGTGCATCTGGCTTTAACCCCCGGGTGCCCATCCTGCTTGAACCCCTGCTGGAAAACGAAGCCTAGAAAATACCTGTTGAGCTACAGGCTATGAACTGGAAGCTGTATTATAATAAACAAATGGGAAAAGCTTTTCTCTCTCACTCCTCTGCCTTGGATGGAAGTGAAAATAAAATACCAGGTCCCAAATGACCATTTCATAGACTTCTGCCTTTTTCCCCCCTCTGTCTTTTTGATCTCCTGGTCTACAACAGCCCAATTCCTGGCACTAGCTATTTTCTCAGATAAAAGACAAAAGTCTTTTTAGGTCCATAAAAGCAAAACGCAGGCAGGGAATTCAAGGTTCTTAGAAAGAAGAAGGATGCAGTGGGCAGGGGGAGCTGGAAACATATCTCAGCTGCATAGTTGGGCACTGGTGGTACCCTGCCTGGCTCATTGCCAGCCTGGGGTGAATACCACGGTGGTGGTGGGGAAGGCAGCAGGACCAGCTCTCCCGCACCCCAAGGCTCCCTTGTCCCATCAAGATCCAGGAGTAACTCCGGGGCAGAGGGAAAAACCTCCTTCTTCCCTTACTTTGAACTGAAAACCAGAGTCAGCGTCATCTAGAAGCACTCCCAACCTGGAGAAATGTCCCTCAGGGTACAAGAGCAGGCAGGAGCCAGGGTTTGGGCGTGTCATCCTGCTCCCCCCAGCCCCTGGGTCAATGGACTGGTGTGATCAACCTCAAATGCACTGCAAACACACCTTAATTTCGTACCCATTTCATTACCGCCGGCTTACGAGCTGATGCAGCATTTTCTCTACCGGTGGTGGACAGAATCCCCTCCAGATCAGGAAGAATTAGGCAAAGGCAGTGATTTCAGCGCAGCCCCAGCCGCGGCTTGGAGGGCTGCAATGCTCCAACTTAAACCATCAATCTGAACATCAGCCTGAGCAGCCAGGAGGGAAGGAGCCGAAAAACAAATGGGCCATTGCACAGCCAGAGCCGCGCACGCCGGTCGGGAGCATCCCCAGGAGAAGGGGCTCCTGCACCGGCTCCGCTGCCCCGGCAGCAGCCCCCCCAAGCCAGAGGCAGGGTCGGGAGCAGCTAATTCCCTAACCATAATTATTAATTTCATGCATATCTTATGCAAACCTCTGGTTCACCGACAAGATGGAATTGATTTAATTAGAGTTTCCATCATCGAGCCATTTGGACGGCAGCTTTTAATTAGGGAAAGCATAAAGCACCCCAGGGGCTGGAGGAGCGAGGGGCTGAGCGGGGATGGTCAGACCTTGTCATCGGAGCAGAGCGAGCTGCAGCCCCCAGCCCGCTGCCCCTTCCCCAGGGCCACAGGATCAGGCCCAGTGCCAAGACAGGATCCAGCCTTTGGCATCTCCTCGGAGAGCGATAAAGATCCCGCACCCCGCAGACCCTGGACTGCTCACCAGGTTTCCGTGCCTCAGTTTCCCCAACTGAAAATGGGGACAGAGCAAGTGAATCACTCAGGCATCGATCACAATGCGGAGCTGATAACAGATTCCTCCGTTTCCCAGCTCCGGTGCCACCGAAAGGCAGCTGCCACGACAGCTGTGCTCGAGGGGACACAGCTTGGGGCAGGGAGCAATGGACTCCCCGACCTGCCCGCTCCTTTGCTGTGACCTGTTAAACTGAGCATGTAAATCAGGCAGCTCTGACGCCACGGCTGACACCGGCCGGGCACGGGCTGATGGGTGCCTTCAATAAATCTGGCTCTTGTCAAGAAATAAAGCACCGGGAAGCATGGCAGCTGCAGGAGGATCTCTCGGCCAGCCCTGGCGTGGGTTTACACCAAAAGGAGATGGCTCATCTGGGGGTGCCGGAGGCAGATGTAAAACCAGCAATGAGCAAGAAAACTTTTTCTTAATTGCCTGCGGAGCCAGCTTCCCACGCCAGGGAGGCAGCTCCAGCGGAAAACCCCAGTGCTGCCAGAGGGTGGCTGCATCCCTTTTTCCAAAAAAAAAAAAAAACCCCAAAAAACCAGCTCCTGTCCCAGCTGAGAGCATGGCAGAGAGCCACGGCCGCTGCCCTTCGGTGTGCTCCTTGCTGGACCTGCCATCCCCTCTGCCTTCGGCCTCCCGCTCCTCCTCGCAGAGCCATGCCGTGCCCGGGGACCCGCCGCAGCCAGGGGCTGTGGGGCCGGGGGCAGCCCGGGGGAGCCAGGCAGCTGCAATTTGTTTTAATAAACCCAGTGAAGAGCAAGGAAATGAAGTGGCAGGAGCGGAGTGGGTGATTAATCAGAGCGTCCCCCGGATGATTTCCACCTTCCCGGCTTCATGAAGGTTATTTACCGACTAAGTGGGGAAGCGTGGTGCCGAATGCAGCGTCCCTCCTGTCCCGCTGCCCCCAAAGCCTGGGGGCATCCCCCGTGGCGGGGAGCAGACACAAGCCTGGGGGGCTCAGCACTGGGGGCCCAATCCAGCTCCACACCCCTCCGGCTGCAGCAACCCGGCCCCAGGTAGCAAACCCTCACTTGTCTGCGGGTGCGGGGCACACCCGGCTCCCGCCGCGCACACGACAGGCAGCGTCCTCCGTTAGGTGAATTATTCATGCTGTACAACACCCCTGTGCTAAAAAGAGCTGCTGCACTCACTGCCATGAAGAAAACAAGTGCCTCAAAGTGTCCGGCACGTGTCAAGTCCATCCTCTCACCAGGGATGCTCCTCACCCCGGCTGAGCTCCATCATGTCCCAGCTCTTTCTGGATGGGGTTGAAAAATGCACCCCAGACCCTGACACAGCTTTTCAGGGATCACATTTGCAGGGGACGGACGTGGTTCCTTTGACACCATCATTGCTGTGGTGGTTCAGGAGAAATCGGGTAGAGCTGGGGCTGGAAAGCCAGCGGAAAGGGGTGGGAAGGAGCTGGAGCGTGCCAGAAAGCTCTTGCAGTGACGCCAGAGAGATGCTATCGCAGGGAGCCGAGACCGGGGATTTGGGGGAAGGTTTTTCTGCAGGCAGAGCTACAAGGAATGATGAAACCGGCTTGGACAGAGGATGCCGCATCTGCAAGTTGTTCCACTGATGTACAGCTTTAATTAGGCAGTGGCATCTAACGAAGGACACGTTATTTATTTATGCAGCACGGGAGCGACAAAACCCCTGGCAGGGAGGGGCAAGGCTCGCCGCCCGTGGGGGAGGGCTGGTGGGCTGTGCGGGAGGGGAGCAGGGATGGAGCAGGGCGGGATGCACAGGAAGGGAGCGTGGGATGGGGCAAGGGACCGTGGATGGGGACAGCATCATCCCAGTGCAGGAACGGCCACGTCCACCATGCATATGGGCAGAGGTAGAGACGGGGCTGCTGCAAGCTCCTGGGGTTAAACTGGGGGGGCTGCTGTGACTCCCTCCCAGTGAGGGCTCTGCAGCACTGGCACAGTGGGGGGCAGACCTGCTGCGACCCACCTCCCACTGCCGGGAGCAGGGCGAGGGGAGCCGTGGTTGCAATGGGGCTCAGCAAAGGGAGGGGATGGCTCCTGCCTGCAATCCGATGGGTGCACGGGTGCGAGCGCACACCCGGGCGCTGGGGCGGGCGGGGGGGAAGCTGTTTGCTCCTCACCTCATTGTACTTTCTAATTGATTTTGTGCCTGTGCCGCTCGCTGGATGTGCTACAACCCTCCCAGAGAGCCAGTTCAGCGATTTAAAAAACAAAGTACTTAGAGGGCACTTGAAATGCCCCTGCGCTTCCCCCCCATCAGCTACCTGCGGGGAGGGGGCACCGAGCCCCATCCAGGGCAGGCATCCCCAGCGCTTCCCCCAGCATCGGGAGTGGGTCCCCATGTTTCAGCTCCCAGAACTTTACACCAGCATCCCCTTGCTGGGGGAATGCCGAGGGCTCCTGGCGCGGGTGCTGAAGGGGGACATGAGCAGTATTCGCCTCGTGCCATGACGCCACGGCAAGAGCCAGAGCTCCGGCAAGTGTCATTCCCGAGGGAACGGGCAAAGGCAGCTGCCTGCGCAGCGGCGCCCGGGAAGGCAAATGCTTTGCTGAACCTCAGAGCGGAGTCACCCACGCTTAAAGGTCAGCAGCGGTGTGAAATGGTAGTTGCCTTATTTTCATTTTAAGCATGTCCCTGCCATAAACCCACTATTTGAATAACAAAGAGCGGCAGCAGCTCTCAGGTCCTGATGGGGGGAAGAGCCTCTTCGAGCCCCCGCCGCTGCAGGAACACGGCTGTGCCCAGCGAGGCGGGGTGAGACCCCGTGTCCCATGGGAATGATGCCCCGGTGCTGGGGATCGCCGGGGAGTGCACCCACTCTGCGCCCACCCGCACACACACCCCGTCACCCACAGACAGGGATTCGCTGCTGTCTAGGAAGGGTTGAGCTCATCCTGCATCGTCCCCTCCCAGGGATTTCAAGGTCTCCATCCTCTACCCACCTCGTCATTGTCATGTTGGGCTGAGATCAGCTCTGGATTTTAAAGTTGCTGGGGACACCCAGGGCTTCAGACATGCCCGCACCAGGCCACCAGCAGCACCAGTGCCCGGGTGCAAGGTTGGGGCATGGGTACATCTGGGCTCAGTGACATCCTTCCTGCATGGGTCACGGCTGCTTTGCCCAAGGATCAAAATTGGAGAAGGGGGGGAAAAAAAAAAAAACCAAAAAACAACAGCCTAGAAAGGATGTAGGTACCCTCCACTCCTCTGACTGTCACGCTCCTGCCTCCTTTCCCGCTCCCTGCCTCCCTCCTCCTCTCCGAGGCAAGCATTCGATCTTTTTTGTCTCAGCAAATAGCTTTTAAGTTCCTCCCGCTCCCTCTAATTTATATTATTTTAATTATTGAATAGCCCTCTCACTCGTCGCCTGGAACATTAACATGTTTTAAAAAAAGGGACCCAGGAAAAAGAAAAAAAAAAATCAAACTCCATCAGCGATCTGTTTTTTCTGTCTTCGCTAACAGCTTCCAGCCCTCCCAGGAGGGCACCCAACACTCTCAGCACGCCGGACCGGCGGAGGAAGAGGAGGGGGGAAAAGAGAAAAAGGAAAATAGCATCAGCCCTGCAGAACCGAGGGGTTTTGGGATGCTGGGGGGGAGGCAGAGGTGGGAACCCGCTCCGGGGGCAGCACAGGGCTCCCACTGCTGCTGGGTGTGCGGAGTATTTACATTTCTCCCTGCCATTTGCTGCGGAGGGGGCTCTTGTTCAAACACTCTCTCTAGCCCAGGGACGTTGCTGCGGATAAATAAATGCACAGTGAGGGGGAAAGTAATTATAAACTCCTCGGCTTTCCTGCGGCTGGCACGGAGAGCGGGAGGGAGAGGCAGCCCTCGTCCCACCGCACCCCTGAGCGCCCTGTTCCCCCCTGCATGCCCGGGGCCAGCAACACAGGACAAGTGTCCCCAGCCTGGCTGATGTCCCCTGGGCTGGAGCACAGAGCGGTCGCAGCCGTCCTTGCACCCCGTCAGTGATAGCTGCCTCCATCCCAGCAGTGAACGCAGCAACCCTGCGGCTCCCCAGCCATTTGGTTCAGGTGTGGCCTTACATTTTGGGGGTATAATCCACACCCTCCTTATCGAGCCATCCCCGACAGCCGGTGTCAGGGTGGTCTATATTGAAAAGCTCCCAACTATCAGCTGCTTGCAGGCAGGCAAGTGGAGAGCATTAGTCTATAGGTGACAGCCACAGGCAGGGAGGTGCCCGGCGTGTATTATATGATGGCAAAGGGTATCTTACACCCGGGGTGCTGAGCGGGACGGCCAGGGTCCCCCCGGGCTGACCACTCCAGGTGACACAGCTCCCACAGACCAGCCTAGCCTCCTCAAGTAACAGCCGGGGAGGGGGACGAGGGCTGCACCCCAGAAACCCTCAGGGAGCTCCCAGGGAAGCTGGACCCTCTCCAGCCTTGGAGGTTTTCAAGATCCACCACAACCAAGCCCTGAGCAACCCAGTCTGACCCCCAGAGAGGGCCCTGGTGGGCACGGGCGGTGGACTGAACTCCCCACGGTCCCTTCCAGCCCGCGTTATCCCACCCCACACCCGCCCTCAGCCCACCTCCCCATCCATCCCCTGCAAGGCGACCTCCCTTCCGCAGCCCTGCTGACGCCAGGAGCATCAGCATCCCCCCTCGCCATGAAGGTGGGGGAGAAGAGATAAAAATCCTCCTGCTAAAAGTGTCGTCACTAGAGGGGGATGGAGGAAGGGATCCCTGGGGACCTGGAGGAGGCAGGAGAAGGGTTTTAAAGACACCGGCTCCTGCCTACCCCCAGCCATGGAGGAAGAAGCACGCATGGAGAAACACTGCAGAAACACCCACGGTGGTTTCACCGACTGGTTATTTTTACCCTCGCCAAGCCCTACCTTGAAGAGCCGCAGGATATTGGCCACCATGATGGAGACGGAGCTGCCCGAGGCGCCGATGACGCCAACCACCCGCTCTGGTTTGGTGATGATGGGGGGACCGCCGTTGACGCAGCGCACCTCGGTGCTGTCCTTCTCGATGAGGGCTTGCACAAAGGTCAGCGACTGCTCCAGGGCGTGCGTGTCCCGCGAGCACGTGTCCAGGATGCGGGCGCCCAGGGTGATGTTGGGGAGCAGGTCGGGGTCGTTGTTGATACGGTCCAGGGCGAAGAGCATGGCCTCCAGGCGATGGATGCCCTTCTCCTTCTTCAGCTCCCCGCAGGCTTTGCCCTCCGCACCCCGGCCATGCACAGGGAAGAGCCCCCCAAGCGTGATGTCCCCGTCGATGCGGATGGAGTTCATGTGCGGGTAGCCCTGGCCTTTGGGCTTGGCGGCACCCCCAGGCGCCCACCCCCAGCTCCAGACACTCAGGAGGAGGCAGAAGGAGAGACGCTCCACGCAAAAATAACCCCCGCTCATCGCCAAAGCCGTGCTGGGGCAGAGCTCGTGGCCCAAAACCCGGCGGCGGTCAGGGAGCGAGGCTGGTGCGGGCGGGCGGCATGGCTCCCAGTGGACTCCTGCTCATGGCACCGTCAGCAGCTCCCGTCAGTGATGCCGGTCCCCAGGCAGCGGCATGCAGCCACGCTGCAGGAGGGTGCCGGGGTCTGCATGGCTACGCCGGGGAGAAGAGATGGCGGCGGCGATGTGAGCCCAAGCAAAGCTTCAGGTCCTTCCTCCGGAGTCCTTGGAGCGGGGGGGAGGACAGGAGGGAGGGAGAGAGAGAGAGAGAGAGAAAATTAAGCAGGAGTATGAAGAGGACATCAGCTATTCCGAGCTTTCATCAGGGAGCCTGGCAGAAATTAGCACTGGGGGTTATTGCAAAAAAAAAAAAGATTTGGGATTCATTTGATTTTTAATTCATGCCAGCAGCTTTGGCTCAGCCCAGACCGCATCCAGACGGAGGGGCTGGTACAGGGGCCCCCGGCTCACTCTGCCCTGAGGAGCGGGACCAGGGCTGGAGGGAGGCCCCAGGACCCATCCCACCCCGTCTCCTCTTCGGGGAGCTGCTGGGGCAGGACACACCCTGAGACGGTGCTCAGAGGGGGTCTAACCCCACATGCACCCACAGCCCTGGTCCTCGCCTGCCCTAGAGCATCCCTCCTGCCCCAGGGCACAGCCAGGCACAGGAACCAAGCGGTTGCCTTAAAGCTGACTGATTTAAACCCTGAGCTGATGTGAGGAGAAACCTGCCCTTTAAACAGCCACTCTATTGAGTGGCAAGTCCCCTCCTCTCCTCAGGATCCCCTGCTGCGCCCGCCCTTTCCTTGTCCCCATCGATGGCCCAGCCAGACACGAGCTCCTGTCCCCAGCAAAGCAAGCTGAGGCTGAAGATCTTCCCAAGCCTCCTCCCACTCTGCCAGGCACTTGGCAGGGGTCAGGGACGTGAGCCATCCCCCATCCCCTGCACCACCGAGCTCAAGCAAGGGAGGTGCCGAAGGAGCCGGGGGCTGTTTCCCAATGGGTTTGTCAATCGCCTGCCACGAGTCCCCACATCTCAAGCACCGAGAGCGGGCTGGGAGCTGATCTGTGTCTTAAAAGAGCCGACATGGCCAGGCACTGACGAAACCCAGCGTTATGGATCTGAATCGCTACCCTAAGCATTGCTGCTCCTGCTGCTCTTCCTTCGGGCCACTGATTTCTGAACCAGCAGCTGCTTCCTTGCAAGCATCCGTTATCGACAGCTTCCAGCAGCAAATATCAACAGCACCGAGGGCTCACCCAAGCCGTGGGGGAGTTTGCTTTTCTGGCTGCCCCAGGCAAGCAACCCAAGGGTCCGCTCAAACTAAAAGCGGCAAGGATGGTTGGTCAGCTGCCTGCTGAGAGCATCGGGCTACAAAGGCCCTCGGACCCCGAGCTGGGTGCCCACGGGGGAAGGAGGGAGCAAATGGTCCCTTGGGAAACTGGGGGCAAAGCTGGTGGCGAAGGCACCAGGAGCGGTGCCCGGGTGATGCCCACAGGCTGTGCCAAGCACACATGCTGCATCCCGACCCGCATCCCAATGCCTCCCCGAGGGCCACGGGGCATTGGCAGCCCCGGCACCAAGCACGGCACACAGGGACCATTTCGGCATTGCTGGCTGCTCTCACCCAAGAAGCAGCAATTGAAGAGCAGCCCTGTCCTGCAGCACAGCGCGGGGGACAAGGCACACTCGCATCCCGATTAACCATTGAACAGCATGGGGTGAGATTTGGTCCTTCCACCAGGTGGAAAAAACCCACCCGCTCTTGCTAAGTGCCACCCTGCCCCACTGCCCCAGCACACTGGTTCCCACATCGTATCTCAGAGTTGCCGGCTCCTCCAGAACCAGTGCTGGAGCTGGCAAAGAGAGCTCAGCCCATCCCAGCCCCTCCATCCTGGCCCCACACCCTCACGGGAGCCTCCTGCTCGCAGCCGGGGGGAGCCCGGGGGGTCTGACCTCTCACCATCCTCCCGCAACCCCCTATGCTCTCACCTTGTCTTTTTTGCTTTCACCACAGAGCCCCTCGAGTGGGCACAGGGTGCTGCCACAGTCTTGACTCCGAGATCGCTGCAGGACAGCCCTTCGTCCCCCTCGCCGCGCCCCAGAGCTGCCCCTGCCGAAGCAGCACGGCCCCCTGCCTCAGTTTCCCCTTTGGGGGAAGGCTCTCCCCTGCAGCCCATCCCTGCTGTCTCCAAGCAGCCGCTGATGGATGCTGTGAGGGCAGCGCATGATTAATGCAAGGCACCAAAAAGCAGAGGAGAGCCGAGCAGGCAAATGCATTCCCCAAGCAGGATGGGCTGCAACAGCGAGACCAAAGAAACAGCTTTAATCTCAGCTCAAGCGCAGAGCCCGGCATTCGAGCCCGCGCCTGCCAGGCCGGATCCTCAGCCAGCCCCGAGGGGTGCTGCCCACCGGAGCCAGCCATGCCGAGCCCCTTTACACCACAGAGGAGGTTCCCAGCTCCACAGCTGCCCCAGCCAGGAGGGCCCTTGCCTCAACTCACCTCCATAAATTATGCACATCCCTGCCCGTCGGAGCCACTTGAAGGCCCATCTCCAAAGCGTTTCTGACAGCCGGGGCTTTTAAGCAACCAGAATTACCCAGTGCCGAGCTCTTTGCTTCAAAAGGCAGGAGCTTGGGAGTGCTGCGGCACAACACCCGCCCGCCCCAGCCTTCCCCGCCGCCGGGAGAGCCCCCGCGAGCGTGGCCCCGCTTGGATGGGGATCAAGGACAGGGATCAACCCTCCGCATGGTCCCACCTCCTTTGCAAGAACCATCCCATGCATCGTCAGCGGGAGTGGAGCCGGGGAAAGTGGCTCCTGCTACAGCCTGGAAGCGGGTCAGGCTCTGCCCGTGGGGAGGAGGCAGATGATAGCGAGACCCAGAAATGCTCAAACACTGCAGCCCCCCACACAGTCGCACACCAGCCAAAATCAGGTCATTTCTTGCATCCTACCCCAGGAGCTGCGACATTTCTGCCCGTCGGAGAAGGTGCAGTGGGTCACCACGTGGATGCGCTCCCAGGAAAATCCTCCGAGCCCACGGCAGCTCCCGCAAAACTGGCAGTGCCCCCAGAGCCCACAGCCTCCCCCTTTCTTCTTTTAAGCTTTTTCATCTCTGTTCTCTCCCTTTTGTGCCTCCTTTGATCATATAATCTGAACGAACTGAAGGTAAAAATATCATGGCAGGCAAGAAGAAAGCGCAAATAATGGGGAGAGGAGGGGGGAGCTGGTTTGAATCCCTCGCTGAATCATTAGGGGAGATGTAGCCTGAATTACCCGATGAGCCTGTGCTGCAAACGGCCTCAGCGCTTGTCAGGAAGGGGCAGGAGATGAGCATCCCCTTCCCCCCGTCACCCTCCACCTGCCCCAAGCATCCCCACGGCCGCACAGAAGCCGCTACTCCCCGCACAGCCCAAATCTTGGTCCCACCCGTGCCAGGGATGCTCCCAGCCCTGGGGTGCTGCCCGGAGGGGTGGGCAGCGCGTGGGGCTGGGTGAGCAGGCTGGACCCCAGGCCTTAAAGCTCAGGGGCAAGAAGGAGGGAAACGCATCCTTGCTCCAAGGTGTGGGACCAGCCTCTGCATCCCCAGGGAGCCCAACTCCTGCACCTGCCCAGAGCAGCCCTTCCATCATGAGGCTGGTCCTGCACATCTGGAGGGAGATGCATATCTGGAGGGAGACGCCTGCCTACAGCACGTGCTCACATAGCAGGGAACAGCCCTACCCACATGCTATGGGCAGCAAGGGGATGGAGCCGCCCTCCTGCCCCATCCACACAGCTCTGCAGGGCCAGCACTGCCCTGGGGGAAGAAATATCGGCAGATTTGCAACAAGTCAGGTGCAGGCACGCACCCTCGAGGGAGGTAATAAACGGGGTGGGATAAATGCCCAGCATGGCATTTATCACAGCGCCAAAGGAAGGAGCAATGCTGCTTCCTCCCACTTCCCACAAGCACATCGTTGGTGAGGAACAAGCCCTTCCATCGCCCTCATCCCAGGCATGCCACAGCCGGATCCACGATCTGGAAAGCGGTGCAAGGACTAATCAAACCGAGCAAATCTCCAGGCCCCGGGCACGGATCATTGCCCAGCCTGAGCCAGACTGATCTAACGAGGGTCAGGAACTGCAGAAGCGGGTGCCAGAGCTGCTGCCACTCCGGGACAGCGAGAGCCAAGGGGACCACGGGCAGCGCTTGGCTCCCGGGCTGTGCCCCTGCCCTGCGGGTCCCCAGCACCCCAGCACATGCAGCCGGTCCCGCACGGTGGCATCCTGCCCCCCTCTAGTGGTGGCCGTGCCACCGAGCCACCGGCCGTCACCATCCTCACCATCCACGAAGGCCCCTGGATGGGACAGGGCGAGGGGTCAGCTAGGCAGGAGAAATCAAACACTAATTAACAATTCCCCTGCACCGCACAGAGCTCTGGCTGCAAAACCATCTCCAGTGCCCAGAGGAGGGACTGTCCCCCGGAGGCAGGGACCAACCATCCCAGGCTTCATCTCTGCAGCTCCTTCCCACAGCTCCTTCCATGCATCCCTGCAAGCATTGCATCGGCCGGGGTTGCACCAGCGCCCGCGGGGCTGCAGCAAGACATAATCGGGGCTTGCCACGTCCCACAGAGCCCAGAGATGCTCGCAGGTGCTGGGACATCCCCTGGCTGCCACCAGACACATAGCCCCGGAGCCGGGCAGCCTGTCCTGCCGCAGGGGTCTGCACCCCAGGGCTTTGAAGCCAAGGCAAGCGCTCAGCGTCGCTCCCCAGGGCTGGTGCATCTCCAGGAGAGGCAGCTGGAGCCTCTCCTGCACACATCACCTGGATTTGGTTTGCAAAATTTCCCTTCCCCAGCCTAGTGCTACCGCAGCCCCAGGAACAAACAGCCCAGAGGGACCCCCAAATGGCACCGACTGCTCCTGAGAGAGCGGCCTCCCAGCCTGACCCCCAGCCCTGGGGCCAGAGGAGACCTGGCCCATCGCAGCTGCACAGCACAAGGGGGCTCTTTGCTGGAGCCCCCCAGACCTGCCCCCCAACACAGGGATTTTGCTGCAATGAAAAACCTCCTTTGGGGGGGGGGGGGTTTGGAATAAATAAATAAGGAAGGAAACGGACCATTTCTCTCCCTTGCTCCGCTCCCTGCAGGACTCCCAGTCAAAACCAAGTCATTTTACTGCCATTAGCTCCGTGGAGCCCATGCCGCTGCAGGCAGGCGAGTTCACGTCTCATGTGCCATCAACCCAAGCGCCGGCTAAGCGCTAATCACCGCAGCTTTATCGCTGCCGGCAGCAGGCAAAGCCAAGAGGCGAGTTATTCGGATCGCAGCCAGGGCTTATTGCAGGACGGCCCAAGCATCCCACCCCTCTCCGAGCAGACCCCACTCCCACCGACCACAGAGCTCTGCCTGCAGCAGGACCGGGCTCCTTCGGCTGTGCAGGACCTGTTGGCTTCCAGTTCAGAGCCAAGGCACTCACTGGTTTTGCACTGAGCCCACCCAGTTGTTAAACCAGGCAGAGGCTGAGCCGGTGACGCGGTCCAGGAGATGCAGGAATAAGTGGCCAAGAGCCTTTGCCCAGCACTCACCTGCACAACCCCATCCCCGGCTGCCAAGGAGCCGACCGCCCATCGACCCACCACCAAGGAGACCTCCCCAGCCCAGCCCCGACACCGGGAGGGCTGTGACGGCTTCTGCCGCACTGACTGCCATGAGCTCGCCAGCATCTTTTTGAAAATCAAGGCCGTTTCTTTTCCCACCTGCTATTCCTTCGGCAAGCGGGGCCAGCCGGCATGCAGCACAATATCCCAATTAGCGCACACTCGCTCTTCCCCGCTTGCAAGCGATTACAGGGAACTTTGCTTTGGCTCCTGGTTTTTTTTAATTGCAAAAGCTCTGTGAAGTACAGTAGAATTTAGACACAGAGGGAGGGGATGCCAGGTTAAGTTCTCTCTCGACAGGCAAAACCTTAAGTATTCAGGTCAAGTACCCCAGCATTCGCTTGGAGGAAAAGCAAGGCCACGGCTCAGCAGGCAGCGGCGAGCAGAGACCCCAGATTTTACCACCAAAACCCACCCGATGCGCTCCAAGACACAGCCCCCCCTCAGCAATCCCTCAATCGATGCAGGAACCGATATCACAACGCTTGCATAAGCCCAAGCGCATCGCCAGGGTGCTGGCTTGACCCCTCTGCAACCGGGTTCTGCCAGTGCCCAGCTCAGAGCCCCATGGGGGGAAAAGCCGGGTATTGCCACCCTCCTCGCTGCCCCAGAGCATCCCCCGAAGGATGCTGAAGTCCGACGAAAAAGGCTCCCACTGAGCACGGATCAGACCCAGGAAATATTTATCACACTATATATATATATATATATATACACACACACATATACATACACCCTTAAGTGCAGGCAAGCCCTCCTTCCTCCTCCCTCCCCGCTGCAAAGCAGGCCAGGGCTAATCCTTCACTTTGAAGGATCGGATGGTGCGGCGAGGGGAAGGCGAGCAGGATCCAGCCGCGGAGCAAGCGGAGATGGCAGCGGCTCACCTTGCAGGAGGCGGCGCAGGGTCTCTGCCGGCAGCCAACGCACAGAGCTCCAGCCGGGAGAGGCCGGAAAGAGGGAAGGAGCCGGCGCTCATCCCTGCTCCTGCCACGTGCAGCGAAATCCCGCAATTAATTTTTGATCACCTGCAAATTGGGACGGTGCTGGCTCAGAGTAAGAGCGTGGCCTGACTGCCGGTCCCCAGTGCTGCCCGACGTTTCTGCTCCCCATCACATGTACGCCCCAAGACCACGGTCTGGCAGCACGAGCCCCTGCCCGTACCCAGCCTGGGAAAGCCCCAGCGGGGGCAGAGACCCCCGTCCTGAGCCGGGCTTTGTGCAGGGCCATCCACAGCACAGGGGCGCAGGGAACCAAACCACCCCGCAGAGGAAACCCTTCCATTAGATGCGAAGCCCGAGAGGAAGAGACGGTGCCCGCAGCGGGCGCGAAACCGGGGAGGGCGGCAGGAGCGGGTTCGCATAAGTTATAATTAGGACCTGCCACATCTTCAAGCCGTTGCCTTTCTGGGAAGAGCTGGAAGGGGGTGGCTGAGCTGACAAATCCATCCTCCTCCTGCCTGATGCCAAAGTTGAAGCACGTGACACCCTTTTTCGGGGAGCCGGCAGGCTCCTCTGCAGGGCAATGCTGGTCCCTGAGATGCGGGATGGGACCACGGCTGCACCCGAGCTTCGGTTCCCACTGTCAAATCCCCTTGAAGCTCCCCCTCCACTGCCCCGACACCCCAGTGTGCGGCTCAGCACCACCAGCCCAGCGCCTGCTGCCCTCCCCAAAACGGGCTTGCCTGTGCCCCCCCCAGCCTGGGGCAGCTGGACCCCGCTGCTGCCCATGGGGACCCACCACCCTCGCAGAGATGGACCACCCTCGCAGAGATGGACCACCCTTGCAGAGATGGACCACCCTCGCCGTGGCCCCCAGCGCCGCATCCCCCCAGCTCAGCCAGGCTGGCGAAAAGCAGCCAGGATCTCTGCACATCCCATCGGACCGCTGCTATCGGCACGGAGGCAGCAGGTCACAAGGAGGAGGGTCTCGCCCCAGCTCTCCCCCCAGCCGGAGCCTTGCCCAGCATGTCCCCCCACCCGCTGCCCCGGTGCAGATAAATCTCTGCTTACAGGGAGCGAAGGGAGGGAAGGAAATGAGCTTTTTTTCTTTTGGCACTTCTCTTGGCATTTTCCCCGAGCTCCTCGCTGCATTCAACAGATCAGCTCAGCTCCCTCCCTCCCCGGGCCCTGCCTCGGGTGAGCGGCCAGTGCCGGTGAACTCCTCCAGTCACCCCAGCCCTGCCTTGTGCCATCCCGCCATCAAGCCCCGAGCCACAGGTCACCTGCCGGCGGCAGCGATGGCAATGACTCACTCCGCAGTCTTTCTGTCGCAGCCGCCGCTGAAGGCATCCCCCCCAAACCCAAATCAGCCTGCAGAAAAATAACCGGGCTGGCAGAGCATGGCAAACTCATCACACCAGGAGGAGGAGGAGGAGGAGGAGGAGGAGGGCAGCGGGACTGCACCCAGGCAGGCGGTGGGAGAGTTCTCCGTTTTTTTCCCACGGCTGCCAACTTCCCCAGCGGCTCCTGAAGCCACGCAGATCTGCTCTCCCAAAAAGCGCCGGAGGAGCGGGAGAGCGCTCTGGAGAGGAAAACAAACCTGGGAGCGTGTGTCTGCCCACGGAGCGGGGCTCCCTGCCCTGAACCTGGGATGCCTCCACGGCTCCGGGGAAGGGTCTTACCCCCCCAAAGCCCCTCCAAGCTCGAAGGGGCAGCCCTTTCCCCACTGACCTAGGCAAAGCAGCAGCTGTCTCCCCTCCTGCCCTGCCCTGCAGCGGGCTCTGCGGGCCCTGCCCGCTGCGGCGAGGCGAGGGCAGCCACCCGCCTGCGGCTCGGCCATGGCCCCTGCCCGGTG
>WAAD01018893.1:831628-851940 GCA_013389945.1 Fregata magnificens
TCCCGGCGGCGGGGGGGGGACGGCGGCAGCCCCGCAAGCCCCCTCCGCCGGGCAGCGCCGGGCACGAAGGGCTGCAAAAGCCCCGGCCGGCGGGAGGAGGGATGGACCTGGCCCCTCTCATGCCCTGCCGTCCCCGGAATCTCTCCCCTCCTCGTCCTTAGCATCGAGATGTATTTTGCTTGTACTTGTCCTTTCCTTCCATCCCTGCCCATCACCTACAGCCATCATCGTGGCCATGAACGCAGCAGCAGGACTGACAGGCGTCCGGGCCTCCAGACCCCGCGGTGCTAAAGAGCTTCCCACAGCTCACATCCTCTAATTTCAGCATTTGCAGAAGGCCCACAACAGCTCCCGTGGGTGCAAACACACCAGTCTTTGCCCAGCCGTGCAAGACCCTTGTAAGGAGCACGGTGCATGGCGTGGGCGCAGGAAGGGTCCCCCGCGCCAGGCTGCTGAGAGGCTCCGGCTCCCACTGCACGCCCTAACAGCCATTCCCAAATTTCCCCTCCCCACGGTGGGAGCAGCTCCACAGGGCAGTGACAAGGGAGGATGCTCTCACCAGAGCCACATCGCCCCAAACCATTGCCCTTCTCTTCAGCCTCCCATAAAATGATGCCAACGCCCTGCTCTGCACGTGTGCCTGCGGCGCACAGATCGTGCGTCGCCTCCTTTTGCTCTCAAACCACCCCCCCAGGCCCCGGCAGCTCCGAGGAGCCCATCGTGGTGTGTCGATTCATTAATCCAGAGAAAACACAGCCCCCTAGTAATGGCCATTGACACATTAACTGCTCCGATCCATCATGGTAATGACTGTAAGATAATCGGTCACTGGAGCGATTAGGGAGTACACCTGCCTGCACGCTGGGGCTGCGAGAGCACCCAGCCCATGTGGGGACCCCGGCCTCTGCACTCAAAGAGGGGGGGTCTGGCTGCAGGGAGGGCTCTCTGCAGTTCCACCTGCCCCTCCGAGCACCAAAAAGCAAAGCACAGCCCTTCCAACGTGCATTTCCAGCCTCATCTTCCCTAAGGGTTGATTCGTGTTGCTCGCTTGGAATAGCAAAATACCAGCCCTGGTGCGGGGTCAGCCAGGTCCCAGGCAGGAAGGGTCCCGCTGCAAAGGGCTCAGCACTGGCGATCGCAGCCGTGTCACCCAGATCCTCTTTAGGAGGCTGGAGACGAGCAGGTTTTCCAGAAGCACTCAGGGCTGCCCAGCTCCCAGCGCAACGCCCTGGCCGGGCCTCTGAAGGAGCTACGTGCTCTCCAGCGAGATGCACTTGCCTGAAAAGCTGGCCAGCTGCCCTTCTGCCATTAAAATAAGTGGCAATATTCCCATGGATTCAGATGCTCACGGGATCATGCCCAGAGCGCTGTCTCCTGCAGAGAGACCAGGCTCTTGCAGTGATTTAATTTACAGCGAGAGCCGGAGCGGTTCTCATCGTTATTCTGCTCTGATGCAGGGGAGGGCAACCCCGGGAGGGGAACAGCCCCGTCCAGCCCCCCATGCATGCACACACGGTGTGCAACCCTCATCCACGCCAGCACCGATGCCAGGAATCGAAGCAAAAGGATCTCTGCACCGTGGTTGACGGGGAGGGGACACAAGGATGGATGCTGGTGACAGCCCAGCTCTTAGCTGCGATCTGCCCCACCAGGAGCAACCCCCCGTCCCCGAGCAGGGCTCCAGGGCAGCGGCTTTCACCCGGCATCTGCCCATCTTGGGGGTCCACGACTTATTTCCAAAAGGCTCTCAGGGGGGCGAGGACTCACCCGGGCCCTTCTGTGCAGGGAGCAGAGGAGCCGGTGGGGGGGTCCAAACGTCAAGGAGCCACGTTGTCCCCACCACGGGCAGCAGCTGAAACACTGCAACAGGGTTGGGAGAGCCCCCCTGGGACCCAACCAAGGACCCACATCTGGGATCACCTGGTGACCCGTGGGGGCTATCTGAACCGGCGTGATGTAGGGCAGAGAGTCATGGGCAGGAGGGGGGTCTGCACCCATCAGTGCCCCGAGCCACCGAGCCCCTGGGAGGAGAGGAGCCCCCCGCCTGCCCCAAGCCCAAAAGAGCCTCAGGGCACACCAGAGGCACCAGCCGGTGCCCCAAGCCCATGGGTCACACACAAGCCAGGGCTGAGGGGGCTCCGACCACCACGGGATAAGCTGGGCACAAATCCCTTTGCCAAAAGCAGTTCTCAGAGGCACCCTGAGGTCAAGCTCTCTGCTCCGGGTCAGGTGAAGCCCTCAGCTCCCGGGGGATTTCTAGGACGTGCTCTGCCTTCGAGGAGAAACAAGGGCACCCCACTCACAGCCTGGGGTCTCACAGCACTGGGGCAGGGCTGTGCCCCCGGGCACAAGGACACCAGGCCAGCCTGCTCTGCTTTGCCCAGGTCCCGAGGAATCGCTGAGGGAAGGTGTCTGGGCTAAATTTTGCAGAAGTTTGGGCTGAAGCATCACCTGAATTGCTCTGGCAGCCTGCTTGCCTGGGGGTGCTTGGTACTCACTGCTTTGCTGGCTCTGATGGAAAGTAATCATCATCCAACCCGCCCCACCCAGTCTTGGGGACCTGAGTCCCAGGGATTTGGGGGATGCTCTTGGCACCGTGACTGCAGCTGGCAGTGTCTCCCTTCCTTTCTCCTAGCCTCACGGACCGCACGTCTCCCCTTCTCACGCGACTCTCTCTGCCATCAGCCAGAAGCCAAAATATCATCAGCGCTCGTGTCACTATCGAGAACGTCAAAACACAATTAACATTTGGAAACCTGGCTCAGGCCAATGCTGCCGAACTTCCCCTGGCACAACGGGAAAGGCCATGCCGTGGCAGCTGAGGGGGATGGGTAGGAGGGCACAGGGACGGACAGGAGATGCCCCCGCGATACCAGGGAAGCAGCCTGCGCACGGGGTTACCCCGAGAGCGGTTCAGCAAATCCCGCAAAGGTCGCTGCTGCTGTGGCCAGGGCTTCTCCTCGGCACGTGGGTCAAAACATGATCAAATACTCCGGGAGAGTTCGATACCGTCAGCAAATGGATGCAGTACCGTCGTCCGCAGGATCAATACCACTTCATCAGGCTCAGAACAAGAGGAACTAAACAAGTCGCTGCCTCTCCCATCCCAGAGGCAGGGTTGGAGGGGTATGCCCTGAGCCAATTCCCAGCTCCGTGTTCATGTCCATCCAGGGGCTGCAGGGTGCTCCAGCATCTCCAGGGCCACCAACAGCCTTTCCCTGAGCCTCCAGGACCTGCAGACCCCCAGGCATGAGGCTCTGGCATGCCCCGAGCCTGCTCAGCCCACGGCTGTCTCCCAGACAGGCCCAGCTCCGGCCGCGTAGCATCCAGCCTCCCAACAGCCTGGCCCCTCTCCAGCAAGGAAGGTCACCGTGTCCACTGCTAAAGCCACCGAGCACCACCAGGGAGATGCTGCTTGCAATTTTTTTTTTCTCTTTTTTTTTAATATAGGAAAACATGAAACCACATCTTATGGACTGGACTCTCCGGCTCGGCTGTGCAGAAGGGCTTTGAATAATTTATGGCCGAACCACCACCACCACCTCCTTCCTCTTCACAGGTCACTCACGTCAAAGAGACACAGGCACAGGAACCACGCACGGTCCTTTTTGTCTGTGGGTTGCGTTTCCATCACCTGCAATTGCCTTGGGTGTGGATTTAATTCCCTCCTGGATAGAAGGGTGGGGAAAACAAATCTTTAATTCAAAGTGAAATATTAATGGAACTGTAATTAGCTGTAATAACTACACAATTAAAAAGCAGGAGTCCCAGCAAGAGCTATTTTCGTGTGTATTTAAAGAAAAATATGTTTGCAGGGTGAGTGGGGGGAGCTGAGGTTGTTTTTCTGGGGTCCCACGTGTCTGGGGGAGAAACATGGCCAGGAGGAGCGGCAGCGAAGGAACACGGGCTCCGGCAGGTCAAGGGCTCCCGCTCGGTGCCAGTGATACAGGAGGAAGCGAAAGGCTGGTTTGCAAGAAAAGGAAAGAGGAGGAACGGATTTAAGAGGGAAAAAGAAAGAAAGAACACATTGACACTTTTGTCCTGCTCCTTGAGGGTTTTTTTTGCAGCAAAGGGAAGGTTTTCAGTGACGTCAGGCAGAGAAGAGCCTCAGCGAGAGGATGGGGAATGGGAAAAGCTCTGCTGGAAGTTTGTAGGGTGTTTCGGGCTGGGTGTCAAGCGGGGTGACCTGGGCTCAGCCCCCTGCAGCTGTTTGCCAGCAGAAATCACATGAGCTGCTTGCAAAAAGCCACTGAGCTTTCCTGCGTTGGGCAATTAGAGCTGGAGATGGGATTTACTGAAGGAAGAAGGAATAAACAAAATTGCAAAATAAAACCAAGTGACAAAATAATTCAGCTTGCCCCCAAAAAATACGTAAATAACACGCCCAAGGAAAAAAAAACCCAGCCTTGGATTTCTTTCCACAAGAAAGAGACTCCTACACACAAACAGCACATGAATATGGGTAATAGATATGGATATTTCAGAGAGCGAAAATGGTACTGACTGTGCTCTTATTGGATCAACATTCACACATTGAGTCCATGTTTCTCTCGAGGAGTGAGGATAATGGGATGCCGAATGTCAGACCATTTTAAATATATATAAAACTCATTATACGCTTCATGACTAACCAGATTTCAATGGAAAGAGTTACATTTTAAAGAAATGGGGAGGAAAAAAAGTCCATCCGGGCTGGCGGGGAGGAATTAGGAATGAAAGAGGGATGTTTGGGCTGCAGGCTGTGAGCGACAGCTCCTCCTCTTCCTCGTGAGGAAGGCTGCTGTGGCCATGGCAGCTCCCTGGCAGCCCCTCCAGCTGCCCCTTCCCCACATTGGGGGCTGCCAAGCCCCCACCAGCGGCTTTCCTGCAGCTCAGAGTCCTGCCCGGCACCCGCATCCCACCCAGCTGATGCAGGACCCCCAGCGGAACCCTGTTTGATGCTAAGCAGCCAGACCCCGACCTGCCTCTTTGCTGGAGGCCACCGAGGGGGGACTTTCCCTGGGCTTGTGGGCTTTTCCCAAAAAATACCCCACGCCAGCACTGAGGGGATGGAGCAAGTGCTGGGGATCCAGCCCCGCTCCTCTGCAAGCGGCCGAGGGCAGCAGCAGGCACCGCTGCTTCGTGGCAATACCCACCCCTGGCCGAACCTCCTCCAGCCGCAATGTTAGAGCCTCTTGTCGGGGATTTGTTCCTCTCTCCTGAACATGCCCAGCCTAAAAATTCCCCTTTGTACCTCACTGCCTCTGTATTTCAGGAGGACAATGGACTTGTGCCTGGCTTTCGCTGCTCTCTGAGCCCAGAGTCGGGCAGCACCAGCGCTCTTCTCCTCTGCAACACTTCCACCTAACGGCAAGAGGACCGGCAAGGAGACAGCTCTCGGCACCAGGGCCACCCACCCCACGGCCCCTCAGCACCCACATCACACCCCCAGGCACTGAGCAGAGGCTGGCACAGCTCAGTGCACTGATGGATCCAGCTGGGCTCAGACCTCAGGCAAGGAAAAGCTGCCAGCTTTGCCCCCAGGACCGACCTTGTGAGCAGGTAGTGGAGGCTCCAACAACAGGGAGTTTTGCTCGGTTAAATAAGAAAGCCAGTTTTGTGATAGAAATGCACTAATCCGGCACACGCTGCCTGGACAGCATGACACTTCACCCTACAGTTTGCAACCATTTGGTGCTCCCAGCATCACCGGGGCTGCATTTATTCCCCGCGCAACCCATAACATATCCCCATGTTATACCCATCTGGGGCCAAGCCCTGCACTTGCAGCCCTTCCCTGGGGGGCCGCAGCAAAGCCACAACCCGCACAAATGGGGGTTTTCCACCGTGCTGCTCCAGCTCTCAGCCGGCTCCATCCTCTGGGCGATGTCCTGCCTCCCTCTTGTGGCTGCTGCTCCGGCACAGCCGCACCAGGAAGGGAGAGGGGATTTGGGAGCCTTGCACCCCAGGTTTGCACCCCGCTTTGCTGCTTGCTGGAGAGCACGAGGGCTGCTGCCGGCCCTGCTCTCCAGTTTGACCCACACAATGTAACTGGTGAATTGGTCCAATCCCAGTTAGAAGCTGTTGCTTATAAATGAGGATGAAAAGGAGCCGTTGCCTAATTCACCGGGGCTCCCCCAAATCCCAGCTGCCAACCCGAGCGCTCAGCAGCCAAGCCGGTGGCAGAAAAAGCACTGAGTTATTTTACCCGCTACCAGCATGGGACAGGCTGGGACATGTCCAGACAGAAAGTGTCAGAATTGTCTATGGATACACACACAAATGCTTTGACAAAACACATTGGTTTAATTTTTTCCCCCTCCCTACTGGGATCTGTGGCTGAGCGAGATGCCAGACCTTACCCGGAGGCAAAGAAAACTGGACCCAACCCTCTTCCCCTCCCAAGTTGCTCCCACCCTCCTGAGAAAACTGATGGGGAAAAGAAGGGAAAAAGGAGAAGACAGGTTTCTTGTCCCACGAGCAGCTCTCTGGGGCAGGATCCGTCCCCAGCACAAAGTGCAGTCAGTGCTTCTCTGGCTAATGCTGAGTGGCAGCAAACGCCCCGCAGCACCTTCCTGCTCTTGCCTCCCGCTGACATCCAGCCGCTCCTCCTCAACGCTAAAACCCTTTAAACAGTCCTTAAAAACGAAATAGCCGTGACAGATTTAATGGTTTCGGAGGAGTTGCTCTGTGTCGGAGAGCGTGGGCTCACGTGGCACAGGCCCAGGGACGCAGCTGAGCAGCCAGAGGCTATTTTGGGCAAGAGATTACTCCAGATTTTGGTCTAAGCAATACAGAAACATGAAGAGCCAAGGCACAACGTTATGTTGGAAATCTCTTGTTGTGCACCTTCAGCACCGTTTTTTTTTGCTGGTGCTCCAGAAAGCACAGGACCTACACCTGAACTGCTGCAGAGGCGGCTCAAACTCATCACACCCATGCTCAGATCACCCCACCTCCTGCAGGCGCACAGGTTTGGGGATGCTCGTGATGCAGCTTTGGCCGAAGTCACTGTCCTGCTGCCATGGCAAAGAAGGGCAAACCCAACAAGGGTTGTTAAGCCCTGCAGGGATGCAGGGCAGGCCCCGAGACATGGAGCTGCCTAACAAGCCGGCAGCGCCGGCCACGCTAGTGTCATTAGCGCAGCTGTGTGTTTTAGGCTAAATATTGCACCAAGCAGAAGCCACTTCCACCTGCGTTTGAAGCAGGGCTGGGGGCAATGAGTGGGCGCTTTTATTCCCATCCTGTTTTTAAAGCTTCGTCTTGCAGCAAGAGCCTGGCACGGCACAGAAGCCACCCCCCACGTAGCCTCGGAGGTGCCAGGGGTCCCGGCAATGCTGCCCAGCTCCCCTGGATCAACCTTCCTTCCCCCCGCCCCCCAATTTTCTCTTTAAAGCCAGAGGTATCCCCCTGTCCCCAGTGCAACATCCCAGGGACACAGCTCTGTCCCCCAACCCCGGCATGGAGGGGTTTCCCAGGGAGAGCGGGGCAGACAACTCCAGCTGGGTTTCCATTTGGATGCGGGAGGGTTTTTTCCACCCGCAGCGATCATGGGCAGCTGGAAATGCTTTCTTTAAAGAAAAAAAAACAAAGGAGAAAAAGGAAGGAGAGAGCACATTTGGTGGTAAAATTAACTGTGACGGCCAGACAGCACATACTCCCTCTGCACCAACAGGACAATTAGAGGAAAATCTTTACGTGTTAACTAATGCAAAAGCCACTGATGGTGTGGAGACTTAATCCCATCGTCCTTCCCGACCAGCCGTGCTGGAGCAGAGCGGCAGCAGCGCCCAGAATGCAGGACGGGGCTGACCAAAGAGCAGCACATTGCCAGCTCCCCGCCAGAAACAACCCGAGACGGCAGGGAGGGACCAGTGCTGGAAAGCCACAGGATGCTGGAGGGGCCCAGCACCAAGCATCAGCATCTCAAGCCCCCAGCCAGGCACGAGGATACACAGGATATGGGGGAAAGCAAGAAGGAGAGCATGGAGCGGGCCAGCGAGGCTGCCATTGCCTTGTTTCTCCCCTCCAAGCACCCAGGGAAGCCACCGTACCCCTCTCAAAGGCCTCCAAGCCAGCAGTTAAGGCACTCGTCCCGCATCTGGCCCCATGCAAAAATTGCCCCATTCACTGTGCGTGGACCAACCTGCTCTGCTGGAAAGCAAACCACCCCAAACTGGGATGGATTTGCAGCAAGGACTCCTCCAGCACCCCCTGCCTGCTGCTGCAGTGGGGGGACGAGGGGCAGACCTTGCCCCGCACCCGGGGAAAGGGACCCCAGGCAAGCAAAGCCCCATGGCGCCAGGGCAGCCTCCACCACTGAGCCGACCCCATCAGAATAAGAGTCTTCCCCTCCCAACTTTTCCATAATTCATGCAACAACCTCCTGAAAGAAATATCCTCCTTGGGCATAAAATATTCATGGCCTCATACTTTGCAAGGAAACACTGTCTTCCTTGGAGCACGACCAAGCAGTCAAGGCCGGCATGGATTTGCCTTTGCAAGAGTAATTATGTTCTTCATCGATCGGGTGCTGTAATGAGAGGGGCTGCACCAAGAAGGGCCGGTATCGGTGTGTCCCCCCGTGCAAGAAAGCAGCTTTTGGAAAAGGCATAAAAGGGCTCAGGAAGAGGTGGGACAGATGCTGCACCATGAAGTGGCATCCCAAGAGATCCCCATCCCTGCGGCTACATCTCTTTGCACCAGCAAAGCCACCCCAGAAGGGACCATCTCCCCCAGCATCACCCCGGATCCGATCCAGCCCCATCCCAGTCATGTCCACCACCCCTCACACACACACAGCCCAACACGCCTGCGGACGGCACCTCCCAAGCCCCCACCTGCCTCTTTCTGCTCACAATTTGGATGCTGGTCAATTCATTAAGGGCTCCTTCATATTTTGCTCCGTTTGCAGAGCTCAGCAGGGGGCCATGGCCCTATTCAGCTGCACAATATTCAAACCCTTTATTGTTATTATTACTTTTGCTTGCTTTTTCTCTTTCCCAGCACTGGCAGCACCACAAGGTCTGGTCACAAGAGCCCAGGAGGGTGTGGGATGAAGGGGGGGTGTGTGCTACGGAGGGAGCAGTCGGCCATGAAGGAGCTCATTTCTGCACAGCATTTTGGGGCAGCGAGGGTCCCATGTCCCCAGCCCAGGACCCCACTCGTGGCACAGCGTGGCATCACCTACCGCTGGCTCCAGTGGTGAACCTGGCAGCAGCCAGGGAGCACGGAGCAGCCTCCCCACAGCAGTGCTTTTCTCCTTTGCTTGCATCAGCTCAGCGTGAGCCGCTGGTGGTGGCTTTGCTGAAGTGACAGCAGGTGAAGCCGCAGCCCTTGAAGGGTGCTTAGCGGCGCTGCACCCAGAAATTTAAGGTCGGCACCATCAGCCAAAGATGCTTTTATTGCTGAGAGAACAGCTTCCCACAGAGAAACTGTTCTGACCTAGCTATTAAAATTAACTAATAAAAAATTCTCACCCATAACCCAGTCAATTCCCAGGCAATAAGTCAAACCCCTGCTCAGGCCAGGCTCCCACGGGAGGTTCTGGCACCCAGATGTGCTCTGCGGCACCTGGGCACCAAAACCCCGGAACAGCCGGGTCTGGGGACCGCTGGCATGGAGGGGACATCTCCCTGGCCACTGGCAGGGTACACTGGGGCACACGGGGACACCCACACTGAAGCAGAGCCCCCAGCCTGGTGACAGAGGGGTCCTTTAACTGCCACCGCTCGAGGACAAGCCCACGCTTGAGCGGGACCAAGCCACAGCACACGTTTAATTACTCCCATCTTGTCCGGTGCAATATGAGCTGTAATAAAACACGGCCCAGGTTTCACGGTTCCTCACACCATAAGCTAATTAAAAAAAAAAAAGCCTTTGCCATCAAGCCTGCCTTCAGCAGCCAAACCTCGCCCCGAGCCGGGCGCTCCGGCCATGCCAGGGTGGCACAGCTCCCTACACACCGGGTGAGGGATCCCGGGGTGGGTTCTCCTGTGTATTGGCTATAGCAAGGTCCAGCAAAGCCCCCATCCTCTGGGACAAGGCGGGAGATGAAGGTGGGTGCCTCGCTCAGCTCCAAGGGGGCTCGGTGGTGGGGAAGGAGAGGAGGGGGCTGCGGGGTCCCAGGGGGAGAGGGCACCCCAGCAGCAGGGGACGGGGTTTACGAGGAAGGGGGCTCAGCACGGTGGGTTGGTTTTCACTGAGCGCTGAAAAACGATCTGGAGAAATCTGTGCAGCAAGGATCAAAAGCCATCCTCGGCCAGGGCTGGGAGCGGTGACGAATGGGTCCTGGGGGAGCACTACCGGCCCCCCGGGACCCCCAGCCGGGCCCGCAGGCTGCCACGCACCCCAGCCCACGCTCCCCGCACCAGCACTGCAGTCCCAAATCTGGACTCAGCATCTCACATCCCTGGACTTCCAGCGAAAGCCACCAGTGCCTTCCTGTGGCCGCCATCCTCACTGCAGCCATGCGGCGGGACGGATCCGGCCACGCCAGGCTCCCTTCAGGCCAGGGGGGAAAGGGAGGAAGGTATTTGGGGCCTAACACCCCACGCACACATGGCTGCGGTGGGGACCATCCCTACGTGCAAAGGGTGTTGCACAGCGCGAGCACAGGACGCCTGCACAGCCGGGCTCCCGTCACCCGCACACACCCACCGGTCACCCACCCGGTGAAACACAGGTCATGTCCTCAACATTCCCCCCCTGCCAGGAGCCTTCCCTAAATCTTCAAGGAAAAATCCCCCCTGCCAGCCGATGCACCCCAAGTGCTCTCCCCAAGGATGCTGTGGAGCAGGGACCCTCCATGCAGCCGTTAAATTAATATTTATTCTATTACAAATTCTGTATAAATTCTGCTTAAGGGCGATGCGTGGATGCTGGCCGAGGGTGGGCTGGTTCAGGGGTGTTCTCCCTCCGCAGGGACCCTGGGGCCTCTCATCGGGAACAGGAACGCTGCTGTCCTCCCCCGGCTCAGAGTCACGCCGAGCCGCCCCCCAGCCCGCGCCGTCGTGACACTCCCCTCCGAGGGGAGACACGCGTGCGCCTCTTTGGGCTTCAGCACCTACATACAGATTAGCAGTTGCTAAGCGAGCAGTTGCTAAGTCGGAGCCAACTGGGAAGGTGGGTGACAGCCTTGCAAACTCCCACCGAGCTGCTCTCGTGATGGATGGAGGGGGACCGGAGCATGCGAGAAGACTCCTGCCCCCCGCAACGAAGCCACGAAGGCGGCAGGCACCGTGTGGGACCCCCATCCCCGTCCCAGGCAGCAGCCATGGGGGTAACCACAGCCCGCTGTGCCCTGCCGTGGGTTTGGGGGGCACAGAGGGGTGGGATGCTCAGCCCCATGGTGGCTTCCAGCATTGTGGGACCCCGTCCCTCCCCAGCCTTTCACCCCTTCCCTTCGTGACCCCCCCCAGCTCCCCTGCCAGTGTGTCCGTGCCATTTGAAAGATGACCCCCTGGCATCGCCGGGCAGTGCTCAGGCCAGGTGCTGCGTAACCGGAGCTGGGAATGAGCAGTGACCATTCAGCCCTAATATATAGCTGGCCCTAATCCTCTGGCCGGGCTGGATGTCACGTCCCCCCTGGGGCTGGGCAAGCTGCGTCGCAGGGTCAGGGACACGCCACGTGGCTGGGTGGCCCCTGCTAGGGACAAACACACTGCCCCTGAGGTCCCTGGAGGGCAAAGCAAGCAGCCTGTGGAGGGCTCAGCCCTGCAGCCACGGTCACCAGCACCCCCCTTCTGTTCCCTCCCACGGGGACCAAGCAAGCCCCCGTGGGGACTGCCACGGGCAGGCTGCCTGCTGGGAGAGGCAGGGATACATTTCAGCCCTGCCTCGCTTTGCCCCAAGCCCATCCCAGCAGCTTCCCCCCACTCCAGCACCATCCTGCTCCCCAGCGAGGGATGCTGAGACCCACCACGGGGACAGGCAGATCCTGCCTGCAGGCAGGGGAAGGATGCAAAGCCCTGCAGGGCAGGGTGCAGGGCAGGCACTAGCCAGGGCCGGCTCCTGCCCGCTCTGCCTTTGAGGAGCAGGGACCAGCTGCGGGCGCAGCCCCGGTTCACACCTCCGTGGGCTCCCAGCTAGGCTCAATCCGCTGCTCCCACAGCCCCATCCCCAAGGTGGGTGCAGCCAGCCTGGCTGGAAGGTGCCCAGCAGCACCCACGCGTGGGCTGGGATGAGCACCAGGACACTCAGGTCCCTTTCCAGCCGCATTGCAATCAGCCCCTTGTGTGCCTCAGTTTCCCCTCACCGCAGAAGGACAGGTCTGCCCACCCCACAACTCCAAGGTGACGCTCCCTTCGCTCCAGCGTGGCCGACCGGCTGCAGGGAGGATGCAGCCCTCGGGTGACCTGCACCCCGCGGCAGCGAGCGCCCACCCCATGGGGAAGGAGGGTCCCGGGGAAGGGGCTTTCTCTTGCCCACCCTCAGCCCGCCCCGCTGCTGGGAGGCCTCTCCCCGTTAAGTTGTAGCAGGGAACGGCTGTACCACCCCCGGGCTGGCACCGCACACCGGCAGCAGCCTGGGGATGCTGGCGGGGATGCTGGGGGAGACGCCCGGATCCAGCCCCCGCAGCCCTCCGTCCCAGGGGGACGAGGTCGCATCCCCCCCGCCGGCGCTGGGGCCACCAGCTCGGTGGGCACCCAGGTTTTCCTTCTGCCAGAAAACAGTTTTCCAGCCCGTTTTGCCCCAAAGACCCGCTCTGGCAAGGTGGGAGATTTCTCCCCTCAGGAAAACCTGCCGGTTACATCGCAGGATGCCCCATCCCACCCAGCCCTGCTGCCTCTCGGGCCATTTATTGACCCGTAAGGTGCTGCCTGCTGTCACCCATCTCCCTCAAAGCCCATTAATTAAACACCCCAGCCCATGGAGGGGGACACGAGTCACAGCATCCGCAGCAGAGACCAGGGCTGCTCCGGCTCCTGGCTCCCTCCTTTACACCAGCAGCCAGCTTGGCCCCGTCCCCTGTCCCGTCACCTCCGGCATCGCCTTCCTCTCCCGTTTCCCTGCCTCTGTGGTCACCCCGGGCCCCCCGGGCCTCCGGAGCGGGGGACGCTGCCAGCAGCTGAGTCACGCGTGACCACCACCTGAGTCACCGGCACGGAGGGAAGTCCCTCAATCCCCGATGCTTTTCCAACCGGAGCTGAGTAAAAGGGAAAGTGTCAAGGAATTTGGCTGGGAAAAGTGTTTTCTTGGAGCCCCGACAAGGAGCAGACTCTCCAGCACATCCCCTTTGCCACAGTGAACTCGGGGCCACCGGCAGCGAGCGCAACCCCGGGCAAACAAGTACACGGTGTCTGTGTCCGCAGCCCGCACATGCACGGGGGAGCAGTGCCGGGAACACCCCTCCGGGGGGGAAATGTGGAAGCAACAGCAAGCGGCAGAAGCTCCGGACACAACCGTTCCCTGGGCTGGGTCTCCTGTCCCAGAGGTACCGGGAGTGTGGCTGATGCGTGTCCCCTGGGGTGCTGCCCAAGTGGGAGGATGAGCCCAGGACATGCCCCCACACAAAATTGGGTGCCCAGCAGGGGCAGCTCGGGGTGGCCTTTGCTCGTGGGGCAGTGGAGCTGCCGGCTGACCAGGGAGCAGGAGGGGCTCCTTCCCCATCGCCCGGGGCCTGCGGAGACTCCAGGGGACAGAGGACCCAGCCCTTCGACCAGGAAGGGCAGGAAAAAACATGTCCCCTCCTGTCCCTTGCACTGCACATCCTCCAGCCCCCTGCAAGCCCCTTGCAGCATGTGTCCTCCAGCCCCTTGCAGCGGGTGCCCCCCACCTCTTGCAGCACCTCTCTCCCACGTTGCCCCTGCCCCCCCCGCCGGGATGCTGCCGGCTGCCGCCAGCTTCTTTGCTGCCCTGTTTCGTTTTGATGTGCCACTTGCAGTAAAATACCTTGATTTAAAAAAAATAAGGCAGCCAGACTCCCTTGTGAGCCAGACAGCAAGTCCTCAATTAATGACCCTTCGCATTCTCCTCCGCCGCGTCCCCCGCTAATGATTTACGGCAGGTCCTCCCCGGCCTCGTTACCCCCGCTTTGTTAGTCCCGAGCCACGGGGCAGGCTGGGCTGGGGCTGCAGAGGGAAAATGGGCTCTGGGAAGGGCCCACAAGTATTTTCTAACCCACTGGCGTGTGCCCTGGGTGCCCCCGGGGAGGACTGGAGAGCAACGGCGGGGATCTCTTGGTCTGCTGAGGATGAGGAGCCCCAGGGTGAGGAAGGTGCCAGAGCCCCCACCATGGGCTGGCCGCATCCTTGCTCGGAGGCTCCCGTGGGCACGGGGACGGCACACGGCTCTGTTCCTGGTGGTCCCCTGATTCATGCCATCCCGTCTAGCAGGAGCAAGGCGATGCAGGACCCCGGCTCGGCTGGCGGCCACCCACCACCCACCTGAGCCCCAACACGCTCAGTGCACCCGTGCTGAAGTGCAGGGGGAGCCGGGAACGGGGCCGGAGCTGCCCCCCCCCAGCAGCCCCAGGCTTTGTGCTCCTGCAGGCAGCCCCGAGGAGGTTTCATGTTACTGGGAAACTGGGATGGCGGGATGTTCCTGGGGCAGCCCCGCAGACAAAGGACCATTGTGCACCACAGCAATGGCTGCAGCCCCAGAGCATATCCCAGTTCCCCTGCCAGGGCCAGAGCCGAGCAGCCCACCCCAGGCCCCGGGAGGTGACATGGCCGGTGGCCAAGGAGCACGGGGCACCCACCTGCGGGACACCGAGCAGCTCCCCGAAGCTAATGGGATGCTCCACCTTGGGGTGCCCGAGCCAAGCAGCCCCCTCCCGCGCCCCCCTTCCCCATCCCACTGACAGCAGCACCCAAAACGCATCCTCGCCATCCCGGGGGACGGGAGAGGCACACGCTGGGCTCACGCGGGTAAACCGGACCCTGCTGCAGCCGAGCAGGGGTGACAGCCAAGGACACATCCCCACGGGTGCCGGCAGGTCGGGGCGTGCAGGAAGGGGGTGGCTGCCTGGGCATGGCAGGAGCGTCCCTGCCTGAGCCAGAGCCACTTTCCAGCCCCACCGGCTCATCCTGCTCGCCCTGTGCCATATAGACTGCCACGGCTCAGCCAGTGCTCTCTGGAGCTATATATTAGGGGGGTTATGTATACATTTATGTATATGGGGTTATATATATTACAGACCCAGGCAGCACCAAGCCCAGGACAGCGAGCCCCTCCAAGCCCAGCTCCTGCTTTTTTAAAGGAGGGGGGGAATTAAACCTGGCTTCTGGGATCGAGGGGGGATGAAGCCTGAGTCCCGCAGCGTGGAATGCAGCAGCTCAGCACCCAAGGGTGCTCAGCACCCCTGAAGCCAGGTTTTTTAGGGACTGTGAACAAGAGGAAGGATGAGACACGGTGTGCGTGGGACAGGGACAGGTCGGTGGTTGCTCTGGATGATCAGGTCATCGGGGTCCCACGCCTGTCCCCAGCCTCTGTCCCCCGATCAGGGACGTTGTGCCATGGGGATGAGGGTGGCTTCTCCTCTGATTCCTTTGGCATGGCTGGAGCTGCCTCACGCTGCGGCCAAGCGGACAAGCTCTCCTCTAAATCCCCAGCTCCCGGAGTCAGGGGATACAGCCCCCATCGCCTCCCGATTGCAAACACAAAATGCCGCACCCGGCATCGCGGCTGGAGGGGCAGGCGGCGGGGGGACACCCGGCAAGCACCCAGCAGCACCAGGACCAGCCTCGTGACTCTCCAGCCAGGCAGCCAAGCCATCCCAGGGGTGACTTCCCAGCAGAGCTTTCGAAACAAGACAGCACCTGACATGCTTGGCTTGGTCTGGGCAGATTTGCCCACGTCTTTCCAGGCACAAAGGGCACCCACACTCTTTGTCAGCCTGGGCACCTCGACACTGGAGGGCTGGGACAGGTGTAAAGTGTAATTTTCCCTTCCTTCCCCTCCAACTTTGCCCCAAGGTGGGCTCCACAGAGACCCACACACACCCACGGCAGCCCTTCTCCCCCCCGCTCAGTCCCCCATTTCCACCCCATTTCCCCCCTGGGTGCGGATGGGGGGCAGGCGCTCAGCAGCCCACACACCTTGGCCCCGTACCACCCTCCAAAAGCAAGCAGAGGAGCTGGCTGCCAGAAATGTCTTTTCCTGGGGGCTAACTATTGATTGCAGCCAGTAATAAATATTTCAGCAGGGATTTGCATGCAAGCTCCGAGGTAACGGCAATGGGAGGAAGGATGGGTCTCATGTGCCCCACTCGACTACCACTGCTCCCACGTGGACCTGGGCAAGCCCTTCTGCTTCTTCGAGGAAGGAGCAATATTTCTTCTTCTCTGCTGGAAATTCTTCAGGACATGGCAAATCTCAAGAAAGCCCTTCCCGAGGGCTGTGCTCTCAGGATGCTCCATGCCAGAGATATCCTCCCGGGATGGGAGCTACAGCCAGGACGAGTTCAGCCCTGCGGTGCCTTGAGAAAGTCAGAAACACAAAGCAGGGTAAATGTGATGCTCACCGTATTGTGCTGGGCAAGAATTAACAAAGGTGGTTAATCATCTTGGACCAGTCTGCAGACCCTTCTTGCTTGTGTTGCCATCACTTATCTTGCAGAGAAAGAGCAGCTTTGGGCAGAAATGGGTGGAAATGGACAGACACGACTGAAGCAGTAAGCCCAGACCTGGGTCAGACCTTGCCGCTCTCCCCCTGCCCAGCCTCGGGCACCGCCTGAGCTGTGTTTTGCCAGCCGAGACGTGTCCCCTTCCCAGAGACACCGAGAGCACCCGAGAGGCTGTGGGGAGAGGGGCTCCTCTGTATAGAGGAGCTGAATGTGCTCCCCTGTCTCCATCAACCCAAGGGTGCTGGAAATGAGAAGAGTCAGCTTCAGAGCGAGCCGGGTCCTGCCTTTGCATTTTGCAGAACTGTTTGCGCAGAAGAAGGATCCTCAGCAAACGCTCCCTGTGACACAGCCGGGGACTGGAGCGGTGCAGGGGGATGCTCCAGGCACAGCGTGAAACAAAAACCCCAGCGACCAGCAATGCTGAGTAAAGGCATCTGAGAGGGACCCGGTGCGCCCTGGGCACCGGACCTGACACTAACACGGGTGAAAGGTGCTCTTCACCTGGCCACGAACAAGTCTCACCACCTCTGATCCACACATTTCCCCATCTGCGAAATGAGGGTAATGACACCTGTCTCTGCAAGGGCCAGAACCACGCGGATTAATTAACTGTTGTTCAAGAGGGCTTTGGAGGTGACAAACACACCACGCTCTTAATTAGTCGGGTAGCCCTTCCAATTACCCAACAACCTGGGCTGAGATTTTTTCCAGAGCTGCCTTAGAGGATCCGATTTCCCCTTTCCCAGGGAAATTAGCAGGAATTAGGCGCCCAAATCCCAAACGCAGCTTTGCGGGGCTCGGTGGCAGTCGCCAGGATGCAGGGCAGCATGGGACGAGATGTCCTCCCCCTCGGGGCCACCCTCCAGTCCCCCACGTCCCCCCCGGCGGCGGCTGCATTTCGGGGGCAGATGATCAGCGCCTGCAGTTTTGCAGAGCCTTGGTGAGCTGAAGAAGCAGGGAATGATTTCAAGCACCTTCTTTTCAGGGGACCTTGTGGAGGCACAGCTTTTCCCAAGCGCTGGGTACCCACTTCCCCATCAGGTGTCCCCCCAGACTTGAAACATTGGCTAAAAAAAAAAAAAAATATATATATATATATATAAGGATACTCAGTAATTCGTGTGTGCACCCCACATCTGCAGCACATGCATCCCACAGTGCCGGCATCACTGTCTCCTGCAAACTGAGCGCTCTCAAAAGCAGCAGCATTAAGCCTATAATTTATCAGGTGATTTAGGAATTTGTCCCCGGAATAGGGCTACAGGAAAATACTGCACTGGTGAGTGTTAAATCCACCCGGCCTCAGGGGGGGGTGAGAAGGAAGGAGCTGTTTAATCAAATTAAAAGGACTGTTTCGAGGTGGGTCCGAGGCTGTTTGGCCACATGGGGCTTCATCAATGGGGCCATCGGGAAACAAAGCCGGGAGGGGAAACAAAGGGCCTGTCCCCATCCTCTCCCGCCACGGCCTGCCAGCCCCGCAAACACCCCGACCAGCGACATCCCCTGCCTGCGTCCCAGCGGGCTTCCCAGCTTGTTTGGCTCACCGGGATAACCGCTCGGTGCGACGCCGACCCCGGCATGGCGCAGGCTGCTCCTCCACAGCCTGCATCGGGCTCAGCCGCGATGGGGGGGGAAAAAATAAATCACTTCTTGTTTCCCTGTTTCCAACCATTTTCACTTTCTAGTCTCACTGCAGAACTGAGGTTGGGTGATCCTTGCCGGTCCTGCTTCCAAATCCGCACCGGCCACAGGCTTTAACTCGGGAAAACTGCAAAAACAAAAGTGAAAATGATCTTCCCGGACTGAAATCCTGGGCCCAGCACTGGGCTCTGCTCGAATCCAAGCAGCCTCGCACCGGTCTGCGTCCCACCTTGCTGCACACGCACAGATTTCTTTCTATTTCAAGTGGGGGGCACTGCCCCACGGCCCCCTCCCCACGGGTGCAGATCTCACTGCCGTGCATTGCCAGGCTATTTCTGAAATCCCCTGGGTCCTCCCACCCTGGCAAACACGCTCTGAGCACCAAACAAATCCCACTTCCCCAAATCCCAGGTTTTTTCCCCGTTTCCCCCCTTTGCACACAGTCGCATGCCGGTTTCCCGTCGGGGCATTGCTCCTGGCTGCTGGGAGCATCTCACCGCCGCTCTTTAGTTTCTGGGGACCACCACAGCAGTATTTTGCTTTAAAGACCAAGTGGTGACCCCTCAGGTGAACCCGGCTTGGGGAGGCTCCTGCATGGGCTCGGCGAGCAGGGAATTGCCAAAAGTTTCAGGGATCAAAGCAAGAAAGAGCAGCCTCGGTTGTTCACAGATCTCCGGTTACAGCCATTCACTGCCACAGCAGAATAAATAACGAGGGATATTAATAACAATGAGGCTCTGCCAGGGACAGAAACCAAATTCCTCGCCAGGCTCACGGCAAAGGGGGGAAGCCTGAGCATGGCCGTGGGCAGGGCTGGGGCTGCTGCAGGCAGAAGGCACCCTGGCACCTCCGAACCCAGGCAGGGGTGCCTGCAGCTGGGGGGACATCGATTTTTGGCAAAAAAAAAAAAAAAAGATGCTCAGGGTCTGCAAGCAACACCTTGCCTGGATGCAAGGCCCTCGGATGGAGGAGACCCACCACCATCACCGGGCAGGGAGCTGCAGCCAGGCTCAGCCCCGAAACACAGCGGTGCAAGCAGGGTGATGCTTGCTCTTTTTGAAGGCATTTGAAAACAGGTCAGCCTCTTACAGGGTGTTTTTTCCCCCTCTTTGCTTTCATTTTTTAATCATCAGAAAGGGACACTGCTTTGATTGTGTTTTAGTCAGGGGAATTTGCAGGGGATTTTAAAAATCCAAATAACAATTAGCAAAAAAAAGTGCCACAAGCCTTGCTCGGTTTGATTTGTTTCATTTTACATCCTAAATCTTCCCTGCTGAAGAAGTTTTGCACATGGAGATATTGGTGCTTCCAAGTTTCGCATTTTTAAAGTTGCTTTTTTTAACAAAAACTTGCCTGAAACTTAAATCCAGCATTGGCCAGTCTAAAGTTCAGCTCCTAACTCCAGATTTCGATGCTTACTGTCAGGATGGTCGAAAGCACCTAAGTCGGAGTTTCCATTAAATTTGTGATTGGAGTTTCCATGGAGTTTGGGGGAATTTGGCAGAGTCCTGTCACTGAGAAGATGCTGAGCTCTGGATTTTCTTGTATCCCACCAAAAAACCCACCAAGAGATCCCAAATGCCTGACCCGCCTTGGAAAACATTGCACCCGACACAATGGGGCTCTGGTTTTTGGGGTACCTACCTGGAGAGCTGATCTCGGCTCCTATTCCAGATGGACCTAAACCACTTCCAAAACAGATCGCAGGAATTCAGAATAAAGCTCTTTTACTGCAGACCAAGCCCACCGTCCGCTTAAACCCTGGGAGAGCTCCAGGGCCGCTCACCAGCTCCCGAAACCCCACCGCGCCAAGCCGTGCAGGACTCGCTCCCACACCGGCCTCCCATTTCTGCAGGGGTGCTGCAATGAAAAATAAAATAAATATCGTGACAAACCCCAGCCGGCCCTGGGAGGGCCCAGGGATGGAGCACCCGCTGCTGGTGCCTCCAGATGGGGACCGGAGGCTCTTTTGGGGGGGTTAACCTGGAGGGGAGGCAGCAAAAGGAAAGAGCATCGTGCTTTGCCCATCGGTGCCGGACCCGGCGCATGGCACAGCCCCGGCCGGTGATTGCCCCCACGGTGATGCCAAATCCCTCCACGCCAGCCCAAAACATCCCGGGGGAGG